>CM035785.1:58857035-58949535 GCA_020466265.1 Siphamia tubifer | reverse complement strand
GACAAAGTTAAGACGGACAAAACATGAACTGTCTTAAAAGTGACTGAGTCAGTGATTTTTCAGAGAAAGCTCTGGTTTTTAATACCTGCAGTTGGATGCTACACATTTGACAAGTCATGTGTACATATCTAACCCGCCGTCAAATCATTGTCTTTACCATATTCTAAGTAACCAAAGCAACTGTGGTAAATGACCATTAAAGAAGGTCCTTGGTCCCTACTGTCATCAGACTCACCTTACTAAAGTACATTTTTGGTAAATATTTAACTAATTAGTCCAGAGGTGTCAAACTCATGTTAGTTCTGGGGTCACATTAAACCACATTTGATCTGAATTGGGCCATCCCACTAAAGCTGGATTGTCCGAATCCAGTCCTCAAGGACCGGTGTCCTACGTTTTAGGTAATTCCCTCTTCCACATGATTCAATTTAACCCTTTAACTCCTGAAACTTTCGCAGTTCCACAGTAAAAAAATAAATAAATAAAAGTTTTATGAGCAACAAACTGAACAAAAATGACCAGAGTCATCAATAAAATAAAAATTAATTAATTATCATTGTTTCATAATAATCATTGTTGAAGTGTTTTTTTTTTATCATTTTCAGTATCGCGAGGATGAGGGGGGACATGGAAAAATGTCACCCCTCCAAGGGGGACCTGGGCCAAAAAAGTTTGAGAACCCCTGTTTTAGATGTTTCCCTCTTCCGGGGATTAAAGCAAAAAAAAGTCATGTGACTGAACATTTTAACGATAAAACAACTGATCGAGTACCCTTCGAAAACCAATGTACCATGGTCTGAGTTATATTACCTTCGTTGTTCACATGGTTTGTTTGTTTAGGCTACAGCCTCAACCTAAATAATAATAATGACACATTTGTAATTTTTGAGTATCTGACAGACAAGACTTTTGAGAGGTGTAGGTGTAATTAGAAGGAGAAAACACCAGAGGGAGCTGCCTTAGTGGAGGCCTACACTGTCATAAATGTCCTTCTGTTTGTTAATGAACTAGAAATGACAAAGTTAATTAGGTACAGATTTATTGTTGTAATGCGCATCACTTTTATAACCGTTGTAAAAAAATTAAACAATGGACGATCGTTAACCAGGGGTGTTAGGACCAGCACTAGCATGGTGTCCTCTGTACACCAGCTGTTGTTTGTGTAAAGTCACCTCCACGGCTCTTACCAGACTCTACGTTCCTGTCGCGGTGTAGCGCGGCCCGCTAGCTCAAAAGCATTGTCCGGGATCCCAGGGTGAAGCCAAGTTTCTGTGATAATCATCACGCACGCTTCTCTGGTAGCTGTGCGGGTTGTTAAGTCCAGCCTCAATTCATCAATTTTGTTCCACATGGACCTGGCCTTAACTACTAAGAGGCTGGGTAGCGGTGGTCTTTAGCCTAGCCAGCTAACCTGCTAACCAGCCCCTCTTCTCTTTACGCTCTCTCCACCGCTTCCGGGTTCGCCTCGCCGGCAGGATACTCCATGGTGAGTCCGGTGCTCGCGCGATCACATGATTCCGTTGTGCCGCCATTTTGGACTGCAAGAAAACAGCCCTTTATCATTGTATAGAATTATGGCTGAAAATGACAGCCTTTCTGACTATGCTTCGAAGTTATCTGATACTCATAAGCATCGATACTGATCGAATACTGAGCAGATAGGATGTGTCATGTTAAAGTCGGTGCGCGACTGTGCGGACACTTCCTGATTTATGGACATTTCTAACTATTTGGTCAACAGAGCATCTACATACACAACCGAGGCTATAGGGAGCCTAAGTCTCCGCCCCTTCCGGTCGGTCCGCTGGGCCGAAGTTCGTAAAAATGTAACATGAGAGTGGATGAGGAAAAAATAATTATTTTCTGCTCCACTTTACTTTATGTCCTGAATCACACATTTGCTGTACTTCAATTAAAATCATAACCAATGATGTACGTTTGGAGTTTCTTTGATACGTGTTTTGTGATTTATTATCGTGTAAAAATATGTCATTATTTGGACTCTGTTTGGACTACATATCAGACGTCGCATAGCTGACGTCACAGCAGAATCTTTCCCTGCAAACTTTTCTAAACCGTATACCACCTTTTCTATTTTTCATTTGTAAATACCTGTGTGCTTTGTGTCCCGGTGTAATCACAACACCATTTCCACATGTTCCTTCTACCGCTTCCCGGCTGACGAGAGCTTGTCCCGCATGCTGGCTCTCACTCGACCAACTATCTCTCCCCCGGAGTAGCTGCCACTTTCCACATGCCCCGATTTAAGGTGGGTTTCTCCACGTTTGATGCTCTTGCCTTCGTCCTGAAAGAAGGAGGTGAAACTCGCCAAAGTCACAGCCATTTTCAAAGAGTTTGATGGTGAAGCTTGGTGATGACGTCATATTTGTGAGACGAACGTTACTTACTCACATAAAACCTAACGTAACTTTGGATGTCTGTCCAAAGTGAGTGCTTTCTCAATGTGAAAATGGATCTTTAAAATTCACACACATCATATGTTAAAACCGTAGCACATTTCAAACGGGACCAGAAAATTACTTTTATCCCTCCATTGACTCGTGTTCATTTTTTATGGCACTTAGGTCCCATCGACCGGAAATAGAATCGCGTAATTTAGGCTCCATATGAAGAATCATGAAAGCCTATAGATACTTCGTGGCAGGTTGGATCAGATTACGCATCAAAATGCCATCATTGTCCAGTTCTCCGTTCGTCATTGTAAGCAAGTTAAACAACAGGGGAGACAGTACAGTTGAATACACCTTTTCACCTTCCAAACGGACATTAGACTATTAAAAATTTTTTTATTTATCTATTTTTATATATAGAAGGCCTATTTAGTTGTGTATTGTACTGTGTAGTAGGACAGGTGTATCTATGTCATATAAAACGAATGAAAGGGAATCATTTCCCACACTTAATCGAACAAATTGTACCCAACCATACAATGTGAAATTGAAGAAAACGTATGTAGGGGGTCTACCTTCTTAAGAAAAAGCTGCAGCTGCTGAGTCTGAGACAACCTCGAATTTCAACACCACACACAGTAACAATGGTGTTTGTCATATGCTCACTCCTTATTATTGTGTAATTTTCATCTTTACATTTCCTTTCTTCAGTATAGTGGTTGAATTGCTTATCATTGAATATTTATGACTTCATATCTTTATTTCAGGTATCACATTCCCAAAGATTAACAAATCAACCTGTCTGTGTGCTGTGCTGTGAAATCTGATGGCTCTGTAATGTGCTGTCATTGCACATGTATGGCTGGACTTCAAGAAAGCTGTTCACACATTTCGGAGACTGTTACTAATACTCACAATTTTTCTGTTTCATAAAATTTAAAATAAATTCAAAAAAGCTTTTAAGTTTTCCATGTATACTTAAGTGCTCCAGATTTAGATCTTTGTATTAAACTCATGATCTTACCTTTTACATTATGCATGCATATTTACCTTTAATTTAATAATATCCAAGAACAGATGTATCATTTATATTCCATACATTCAAATTTGCTCAATAAGTCATCTAATTGATGGCATACAGTTAGGAAGTGAAAATATTAACATGATATGAATCACATTTAAAATCAAATTAAGGCCAACCATATCTAAAATGATATTCATTTAAGCCTTTAAAAAGGGTTCAATCACAGTTTAATGTCTAATCACACACAGTTCCTCATCACATTGACCTTGCTGTCATTGTTTTGCCATCATGTAAACTAGCACACTGTAATGACAGGTTCTCCTTCCTCAGTTGCTGATTGTCACTGAACAGGTCTTCAATGTCGCTAAAAGTTGTATCTGTCTGAACACCAGCATCAGTTCTATCAGTAGTTAGTGAAGATGGTCTGGAATCGTCAACATGTTCTGTAGAATCCTCATGTGTGTCTTAAGTGGGTGATCTTCGTGATAATACTTCATCATGATTGTTTCCCAAGGAAAGAGGGGCATCTATGGCACTGTTCCTTTGTAGATTCTCCAACCTGGGCTTGTTCATCTCTTTTCTCCGCTGATATAACTCCATTTCCATAGCTCTACGCTTTTTTCTGGAGAAGATGCTTGGGACATAATCAGGCGACAGCGGATCATCAGGTGATTTACCTAAAACAAAATCAAAACAGACATTAGGCCCTAATAACGCAAACAAAACTCTTCAAATACTTTTTGTAGAAAGACATGTACATGTAAGTCAGTAAGGGGCATACACTGATTAATGAGACAGAAATCCACAAAAGCTAGGCTCGTCTTAGAACAGGGGTTCTCAAACTTTTTTGGCCCAGGTCCCCCTTGGAGGGGTGAAATTTTTCCATGTCCCCCCTCATCCTCACGATACTGAAAATGATAAAAAACCACTTCAACAATGATTATTATGAAACAATGATAACCTTTTTTAATAGTGCTTTTGTGCAAACCAGCCACATTTTCAGGTATTATAATATAAATGAACACTTCAGAAACAACAATTTTAAATAATTTTAAAATAATAAACGGAACAAAGGACACACAAAACCGTGTGTGTGTGTGTGTGTGTGTGTGTGTGTGTGTGTGTGTGTGAGACAGACAGACAGACAGACACTTAATGAGAGGGATGAGCTTGTCAAACTCAATATAACTATCAATGTACTTTCTCTTTTTAGGGTTAGGGCGTTTGTTTTTGTCATTGTCATTTTCATTGTCATTTCTTTTACCACTTCTTGAGGAACTTGGCGGACACAAAAATCGATCCATGTTAGCTGCAGGGTGGCTAAAAATAGCGATAGCCGGTGACTCGCTCCGTCTCAATTTAGTCAAGCTAGCGTCAAACAGCGCTGTTACTTCCGCCCGCTCGCTACAAAATAAAACTTCAGCATTTCAAAATAAAACAGAAAAAAAAAACCGTGAACAATTTCGCGTACCCCCTGGACATGCGCCACGCCCCCTAGGGGTCCGCGGACCCCAGTTTGAGAACCGTGGTCTTAGAAGACAACACGGCACAGGCCTCCCGGTCCATTTCAAATTCAAGCTAGTGTATTTGGCACGTCATCAATGACACAAAAACGACGAATTCAGGAGGCATCTACCAATGTCTACTGGCATAAATAAACCGATAAGGAGTGTGGACAAATGCAGAACGTGCGTGGAATATTAAAAAAGATCACCTACCATATATAAAATGAACACTACAACGTCGTCTGCCTTCATTCGGTTTCCATGTCTTCCTGCGTATAGCGGTTAGCCATTCCCACCGACTCTCGACGGATTCAATAGAAGGAAACTCCGTCTGTTGTCTCCCGCCTATTAGTACAACCGATGGCATAACATGATTTACCCACCGTGGGACCAAGAGTGTCTCGATATTCATATAATGGTGATAAAACGGCAGCGTGTTATCACGTGTCAATGTGAGGTTGTTTTCTTGCAGCCCAATATGGCGGCACAACTACGGAATCATGACAACGCGTGACGTCATTTCATTCCGTCTATAATCACTGGGAAAGTCACTTGTGATGGGAATTTCTCGTCTTATTCCGAAATTCAAGATTTCGTCTCGATTTTACAAGATCTTTATCTCACTCAGACTCACGCATATCCTTTCACAAAAACATAACTAGCAGCCACACACACGGATTCAGGAGCACTGAGCCCCAGTATCTATTCGCCGCCATCTTTGTTATTAGTTAGAATGTTATAGGCTGCTGACGATTGTTCAAGATACATTATCATAATTAAATAAAGTAGAATGGGCTTCGTGTTCAAATACAATAAATGTGTTTTAATGGACATTTAATTTAGTACGTTGTGGTCATTATGTACCGGTCACAGTTAAAGCCATCAGTGTTAGTCTTTCACCCCCCTCCGTCTGTCATTTACTGGCTGCAGGACATGTCAATCAGAGCGTGTGGACCTAGGATTGGTGGAGAGATTGGGAGGGGCGGTTCTTAAGGAGATCAGTGTTGTAGACAAGGACCTGTTGAGTGTGTGTTTTTGTCTGAGTCTCGCTCCGCTGTTGAGGAAAAAAAACATTTCAGACAAGCCCAGTCCCAGCCATTTTTCTACAGTATTATAGGTAAATCCATAACCAAACACCGTCACAACCCGCCCCCTTCTCTGATCAGCACCAATCTCTCATATGAGTTCAGTTGATAAAATCCGTCGCAGCGACAGAAAACTTTAATCCCTGCTCTTCCAACACACCTGACGGTTATTATCAGTCTTCTGCAGAGTTTGATGAGGTTTATCATTTGAATCAGGTGTGCTGGAAGGACGATAAATCTAAAACACGCAGGATTGTAGCTGTGGAGGATCAGGATTGAACACCCCTGCTTTCTAATAATGTGAAAAACATAAATAAACTGAAACTTCTTCAGAAATCTAAACACAATTCTAACAGTATCATGTCTCAGTTTATCATTTACACACTATACAGATTATTTATTAGTGGATCTACAGATACACAAAACATTTAATAACAGGCAGAACCGGGCCCGGATGTAGGCATAGGCAAGGGGGGGCAATGCCCCCCTAAATTTTGCGCCTGCCCCCCCAAACTCGATGCCGCGCTTGCCCCTATCAAACCTACCAAACGCGATGACAAGGAAAAAATCCCACATGTTTACATACAGCAGCCAAAGATATTCACGCTGTTCTCTCCTGAATCTCTTCTGATTGGTAGATGCAAAGGGAGGGCGTGGCCTCTCTCAGACTCGCTTGGCTTCAGTTCTGTCACTTTCTCACCAGTTTGACCTGACCGTCATAGAGACACTCACACTGTACTCATTCACCGCAGCGATTTGCCTTTATTTCTTCCACTTATCTCTCCTCTACTGATCACGATGCGCAGATTTCTGGTTGCTAAAGCTAAAGCTAACACTAGTACTTGTGACAATGCTACGGTATTAGCAACGGAAGCTCCGACCTTCCGTTCCCGCTGCTCAGCCCGCTCCTCCTGCAGCAGTAGTGACACATTCACTCACTACCCAGCAGACACTCGTCACCGTGGGGTGATGGCATTGCTTCCCCACTCGCTACAGGCACAAGCACCATAGCCGCCGCCATTTGCCAATATCTACAAGGGCACAATGAAGGCTTTCCTCAGCTCCATCGCATGTATGTGGCATCCATTGTGATTGGGATATCCTCTACTTCATGTCAGACCTCTTTCTCTACTTTGTCTCGTGTCCTTACCAGAGGTGTGAAGTAACTAAGTAAAAGAACTTCATTACTGTACTTAAGTAGATATTTTAGGTATCTTTACTTTACTTGAGTATTTATTTTTCTGGCAACTTTTTACTTTTACTCCCTATATTTTTGCATAAATATCTGTACTTTATACTCTTTACATTCTCAGAATAGACTTGTTAGTTTTTTAAACAAAACGGACATGACAGTATGAAAAATAAGTGGCTTCAGATGGAAAATCAGTGGAGGAGGGAAACTGTGGTTAATAGTTATATGACTATTATCTCACAATTTGGAATTTTTATCTCATAATTTTTGTACTTTTAATTTCACAATTTTAACATTTTATCTAAAATTCAGAGTTTTTCTCTTAAAATAGTGCATTTTTTGTTTAAATGTCATATTTCTATAACTTTTTAAAAATGCCATGATGACTTTTTACTAGTACTTTGACCACCTCTGGTCCTTACCCACTTTCACCACACTATGCTTCACAAGAGAAAAAGAGATTTAGTTATTCTGGCTCATGAGAAGGCTATAACAAAAGGCCTAAACATGGATACATTTGTTAGGGTGTTTGCACAGATAAACAGACGGCTGATGCTAAAGTGATAGAAATATGCTATGAACAACAACACAAACAGACTGTAACTAAAGAAAATGACAAAGAAATACATGAAAGGATAAAAAAGTAAAAACAATTAGACAAAAATAATAAGAAAAATCCTAAAAGTTGCTATAAGGTCTATGAAAATGACATAAAAGATCAAAAAAACACACAGACATTTATAAGATATGTTCTTCTAAATAAATAAATGATAAAGGAATGCATAAAAGGATAAAAAGAACACAAAATGAAAAGAAAAAATACAAAAAATTAAAAACATCCTAAAAGTTGCTATAAGCTGGGAAAACAACAAAAAATATTCAGAAAATGTTAAAATAGAATATGTTCTGTCAATAAATGAATGACAAAGGAATACACAAAATAGGAAAAAAGTAAAAAAACAAAACTACAAAAACATACACAAAAATAAAATAAACCAAACAAAAAACAAAACAAAACCCAAAAAAAAGAGGAATGCAGCTACAAATGGGACACAAGCCAGTGTCGCATTTGTACCAGTCCCAAGCCCGGGTAAATGCAGAGGGTAGTGCCAGGCATGGCATCCAAATCCAATATAAAACCTATAATACAAATCAAATTGATATAGATATGGATTGATTAACTGATGATGGCATAGTTAGCATTGTTTTCTGTGCTTTTAAGGGATTTGACACCCCCCAGTTCATGCCCCTCCTGCCAAACCACATGCCCCTCCAAGTGGGCAGAGCTAGATCCGGCCCTGGGCAGAACACTGTTAAATTTACACTTCAGACATTTCAAAATGTTCATATATGTTCAGGTTATTTGGGCTTTTGTTGTATTGTAAATACAGTAAAATTGCATGAACATGTTTAAATTAACAAAGGGTAGAATTGTGAGTATTTATAGTATTTTACTAATCGAACCCATTTTTACCTGTATGTGGAACCTTAAATAAAGTTATTCACTGTTGTTGTTGTTATTATTATTATTATTATTATTATTATTATTATTATTATTATTATTATTATTATTATTATTATTATTATTATTATTATTATTATTATTATTATTATTATATTAACTATTGTTTTTGTATTTAACAAATTTATCCCAGAGGCCAGAGCCTTTGGCCCCAGGCAGCATGTTTGACACCTCTGAATTAGTCATCTTATTTTTATATTTCCATTCATATTGACCTGCAGAATAAAATTTCATAATAAACCTCATCTCACTTTAGGGTTGTGACCGGAAAGTACTTGTGCACTGAAAAAGTAAAACATTAAATCAACTTAAAAAATATTTTTATCTAATAATTGTGACTTTTTATCTAATAATTGTGACTTTTTATCTCATAATTTGACTTTTTATGGTCACATAAACAAATCTAGTTGAGTGAACCAAATTGAATTGCATAGGGTTGGGGTTATTTTTAATTTGATTCACTTAACTAGATGTTTTATGTGTGACCTATTGAAGAATAATTTTTTTAGTTGATTCGATGTTTTACTTTATTTAGTGTACGAAAGAAAGGACAGAGTGGGATAAATTCCAGCTACTCTTACCTCAGCATCTTCTTTTTTTTTTGTCACTTCAGAAGCAGGCACCAGGTCTCCACTTCACCAATCTAGAAATATGGTTGTAGTTAATTGACAGACTTTTCAGGGGGTTTTTTTACACCTGGTTAAAAGAAATCCACCCTGTGTTGTATCTGCAAACACTTGAGGGTGCACAGTAAATTCTACAGTGTTAAATCAACACTTAGAGAGTTTATTTAACTTCTTCTAGAGTGTATTTGGTCCCATTGTCTCCAAATGAACACTGCAAATTCTACAGTGTGGTTATGTTAATAAAAATGAATAAAATGAGCCAATTCTGACAGTAAATATAGTATATTTAACCATTCATATTTTTTCATCTGACACTGATCTTTGATGGCAACCACACAAAATCGGAATAAAATTAAGGGGAAAATTTTTTTTACAGGGAAACTGGGATTTTTTTGTATCCATATTAAATTGTACGTTTCAGTCACTGTGAGCATGTTAAAGAAAGAAAGAAATAAGTATCGTTCTTGGGACGTTATGCTCCTGCCATCAATAAAACTAATTTACATCGATTATAACTTTGCCAATACTGATGCCGTTTATCATTTAAAGTGATTGATTTAATGTTTTTAATAACATGGAAAGGGTTTTGCCAATCGGCCCTTTCTCTATAAACGTATGCAAAAAGTAGAATAACATTATGAAATCTGCAAAGAAAGTTTTTTTGTTGTTAGTTTTTTATCTGCAAAGAAAGTTTTTTTTTTTTTTTTTTTTTTTTTTTTTTTTTTTTTTTTTTTTCATGTTTGCAGATTTACTGGAGTTTGTTGGAAAATGCAGGAAGAAGAAGAAGAAGAAGCACAGATCTGGTCCAGGAAGTTTCTGCAGGTTCTTCCTGTAAAAGTAGGAGGGACTAAGGTGACAAGTTTTTTTTTTTTTTTTTTTTTTTTTTTTTTTTTTTAATTCTTTATTTGAAGAATACAACAAAAATTACAATGAACATACAACACAGTGACTGAACACAGTATACATATTCCATATTATCAATATAGCAATTTAAAGACATTAAATTCTCAAAAAGAAATCAAAAACATAAAATCAAGGGGAAATAAATAAATAAAAAAGAAAGATAAGTAAAATACAAGGGGCTATATGAAGTTGTAATCATACATAATATTATATAGTTTTTTTGCAGGGGCTGAATTTATTTTTTTAATACTTTTGCAGAGGAGGAGGATTTCATTTTTTAGAGCCTTCCATGATGGGGTGGTATTAGCACAACGACATTTGTGAATGTAAAATTTAGTCATGAGAATAAAATTATTGATAAGAAATTCATATTGTTTGTTTTCCAATATTATTCCTAATAGGATATTTTTACAAGAGAAAAATGTAGTATTTATAAAGTTTGATTTTAACCAGTCATGTAATGATTGCCATAATTTTTGGATTTTATCACATTCATAAAACAAGTGTTCTGTCGTTTCAATGTTTGTGTTACATAGATGACACTTATCTACATCTATTTTGAACCTTTTTTTAATAAATTCCTTATCTGCAAAGAAAGTAACACATCCACAGGTGTCGCCAGTAGATGGCGTCATCAACTTCATGGCGCCTTCTAAAGTCCTCGGATGACTGTGTTTTATTGCTGAAAATAACTTACGTAGTTCCATAATTATGATATAAATAAAGATAAAGGCATGCGTTTAAAGTAGTTTAAATGTTTTGTAGCATTTTAAAGGGACATTATGTAGCTAGCAAACTATTTCAATACCGTTCTATTAAGAACTGTGAATAAATTATTATTTAAGACAATTATTTTTATTCAGTTGAAATGCATCTTTACGTTTAGGGTGGAATGTTACAAGATACCAGTCTGTCATAAGAAAATATGAATAATAAAGAAAAAATTATATTATGTTTTTTGTAAATTGGTGTGAGTGGGCTTTTTTCCGACAGAACATGAACGCACCACCACACAGAGCTGTCTGTTTTGCATCGGTCTGTTCTGTTTTTTTCTGCCCAGGGAGACAGAGCTGGAAAGTTCGTGGTTTTTGTATGCAGTTGTTCAGTAAAGTGGTCAGCAGGCTTTTACAGAGGACTGACAGGTGAGTCTGTTCTTTTTTTAATCATGTTGAAACAAAAATTATTATAATTTATTTTACCAACGAGGATTTAGATAATAAAATTATAACAAATATGACTTTAAAAAGAAGGTATGATTGTTTGTATTATAGTATTTTTATTATTACAATACAATACAATATACATATACACTCTTGCCCATATTGTGGTATAAAGTGTTTTTCCTCGTGAAATTATTCTGACAATGTGATAAAGTGTAACTGGGACTGTATTACATATAATTACTGAGGTGTATTAAAAGGAATAAAAGAAGGAATTTGTCTGAAAACCACATTATTCCAACTTTATAGTCAACAGTCAGTCAAAAGGCCAGAACATCTGTGGAATAATCTGGATTAAAATAAAATAAAAAATAAAAAATCTTTTCAATTTGTGCATTTAAAATGATCTATACATCTGGTATTATAACAGATTGCAGAACATTATCTGAAGAAGTGAAAAGGTAATTATAATGTAGGAGAATGCATAAAATAAGATTTTATTTGCGATAACTTAATATAAACTATCATGATTAGGAGATATGAACATATTTATAAAATATTGCACTTGTAGTTAATTTAAAGTGAATATAAATAAACTTATAGTTGATTATATAAATTAGATTGTTTGTGGTAATTTACAAAACAATGTGTATATAAATGGTTATGGATGCTTTGTGTTAATGGTAAATGGTGTGTTAAAGCATAGAATGCAGAATCTATTGGATCATTAGTTTGTAAAAAAAAAAAAAAAAAAAAAAAAAAAAGGGGGGATGGGAGTTTCTAAATGTTACTTCTTCCCACTCCTTTTCAAGATAAAAAGAAAAATTTTTGCTGAGTATTTTGATTCATGTTTTGATAATTGTGTGTTTGCTGGAAATAAAACAGAACAGTGTCTTTACACTATGTCTGCTCTGCTTGTAACTGGTGATGTTTCCTTTTCTACCAGTTAAAGTTATGGTTTATTTCTTTGTGTGTGTGTGTGTGTGTGTGTGTGTGTGTGTGTGTGTGTGTGTGTGTGTGTGTGTGTGTGTGTGTGTGTGTGTGTGTGTGTGTGTGTGTATGTGTGTGTGTGTGTGTGTGTGTGTGTGGTCATCTTTCAGCTTTTACATTTCCTCTGTATCAGATAAATCAAATGTAATGCTTTCATTTCTTGTCACAGAATATGTCTTATTTGAAAACTGGACCAAACACTTCCATCATCATGAGTCTGTGTCATCTGCTGCTGCTCTCCTCTCTATGGGACTTGACTTCCGGGTATTCTGAGAGAGATCGAGCACATGACTTGATGTCCAGATATCCTCTGATTGATGGGTAACACTGCTCTACAATATTTTAGAAAGTATTTGCTTCAAACGTGAAGAGGCTAAGCCCCGCCCTTCTACTTCCGCTCCACGGGTGCTTAGCTCGCAAAAAAAATGTGTCAAGATTCTGATTCTGTTTGATAAATGCTCTGAAATTCACATATGATAGTGATTAATAATAAATATTAATGTGTCATAGACAGAGCAGCTGTTTATGATGGAAGCAAACGTAACGTTAGGTTTTATGTGGTCTTAGTAAGAGGCTTTCTTCCTCTTTTTTGTTTAACTTTTTTCCTCCCTTTTTTCTCTTTTTTCTTCCCTCTTTTGTTCTATTTTTTCCTTTTCTCTCCTTTTTTTCTTTTTTCGGTTTTTCTTTCCTCCTTTTTTCTTTTTCTTTTTTCCTCTCTTCTTTCCTCCAGTTTTTCTTTTCTTTTCTTTTTCTCTCCTTTTTGTTTATTTTTTCTCTCTTTTTCTGTTATTTCCTCCCATTTTCTTTTTTTTATTTATTTACATTTTTTTCTCACAGCTGAGTGGAGTGTGACGTCACATCCTCCACTCATCTCTTACTAAGCCCACATAAACCCTAACATCACATTTGCTTCCATCATAAAGTGCTGCTCTGTCTATGACAGGGGTTCTCAAACTTTTTTGGCCCAGGTCCCCCTTGGAGGGGTGACATTTTTCCATGTCCCCCCTCATCCTCGCGATACTGAAAATGATAAAAAACCACTTCAACAATGATTATTATGAAACAATGATAACCTTTTTTAATAGTGCTTTTGTGCAAACCAGCCACATTTTCAGGTATTATAATATAAATGAACACTTCAGAAACAACAATTTTAAATAATTTTAAAATAATAAACGGAACAAAAGACACAAAACCGTGTGTGTGTGTGTGTGTGTGTGTGTGACAGACAGACAGACAGACAGACAGACAGACAGACAGACAGACAGACAGACAGACAGACAGAGACTTAATGAGAGGGATGATCTTGTCAAACTCAATATAACTATCAATGTACTTTCTCTTTTTAGGGTTAGGGCGTTTGTTTTTGTCATTGTCATTTTCATTGTCATTTCTTTTACCACTTCTTGAGGAACTTGGCGGACACAAAAATCGATCCATGTTCGCTGCAGGGTGGCTAAAAATAGCCTGTGACTCGCTCCGTCTCAATTTAGTCAAGCTGGCGTCAAACAGCGCTGTTACTTCCGCCCGCTCGCTACAAAATAAAACTTCCGCATTTCAAAATAAAACAGCTAAAAAAAAACAAAACAAAAAAACTGTGAATAATTTCGCGTACCCCCTGGACATGCACCACATCCCCCTAGGGGTCCGCGGACCCCAGTTTGAGAACCGTGGGTCTATGACACATTAATATTTATTATTAATCACTATCATATGTGAATTTCAGAGCATTTATCAAATGGAATCAGAATTTAGCTTGACTCACTCCATTCACTTTTTTTTTCGAGCTTAGCACCCATGGACGGGACGTAGAAGGGCGGGGCTTAGCCTCTCCATATGAGAATCAATATTGTCTTTGTCATTTGTCCATCTGTCAGTCATAATGACCTTGCTCTTCAGTTGAGGATACAACATAACAACCGTCTGAGTCAGATTGACCTTCATAACGTCAGTAAAGTTTCCACCGACATCAACCGGCTCCAGAGAGGTCATGTGCAGGCGCAGGTATTCACCCTGTCCTCATAATAAAGGACCGTTGTCACACCTGTGTCATTCTGGTGTTGGTCTCATATGTGATGGACTGTCCCTTTGTCCCTTTGTCCCTTTGTTAGATGTTTGCTGTCTATGTGTTGTGTGGGGCCCAGGACAAGGACGCTGTGAGACTGACTCTGGAACAAATAGAC
Organism: Siphamia tubifer; assembly: GCA_020466265.1. Classification (NCBI taxonomy): domain Eukaryota; kingdom Metazoa; phylum Chordata; class Actinopteri; order Kurtiformes; family Apogonidae; genus Siphamia; species Siphamia tubifer. The sequence goes on along the minus strand of CM035785.1, from coordinate 58,934,934 downwards.
GTGGTCAGACGCATGTGCACTGAATACCACGACTTTAACCTGGTCACATCTGTTCAGGGTAAATCACTTTACTATAAACCCCAATAAGTTCACAGAACTCTATTATATGAAGTTGATGAAACTTAAAAAATACAAGTTTCCAGAACTTAAAATGTAGATGATTATTAAAGTATAATTACATTAAAACATAACTGATTAACTTAGTTTTCTACGGTTCTGTCAGTTCGACTGGGACACTAAGACTGGGTTCAATGTCTTTAGACATGTGGACACTTGGACATGTGGACACTTGGACATGTGGACACTTGGACAGGTGGACACTTGGACATGTAGACACTTGGACATGTGGACACTTGGACATGTGGACACTTGGACAAGTGGACACTTGGACAAGTGGACACTTGGACATGTAGACACTTGGACATGTGGACACTTGGACATGTGGACACTTGGACATGTAGACACTTGGACATGTGGACACTTGGACATGTGGACACTTGGACAAGTGGACACTTGGACATGTAGACACTTGGACAAGTGGACACTTGGACATGTGGACACTTGGACAAGTGGACACTTGGACATGTAGACACTTGGACATGTAGACACTTGGACAAGTGGACACTTGGACATGTGGACACTTGGACAAGTGGACACTTGGACATGTAGACACTTGGACAAGTGGACACTTGGACATGTGGACACTTGGACAAGTGGACACTTGGACATGTGGACACTTGGACATGTGGACACTTGGACAAGTGGACACTTGGACATGTAGACACTTGGACAAGTGGACACTTGGACATGTAGACACTTGGACATGTAGACACTTGGACAAGTGGACACTTGGACATGTAGACACTTGGACATGTAGATACTTGGACATGTAGACACTTGGACATGTAGACACTTGGACAGGTGGACACAGAGTCGGGGTGTTAACCTCTGACCCTTCAGTCATTGGACGACTCGCTCTATCAACTGAACCACAGCTTTAACCCCCTGAATAAAATGACAGTTTAGTGATTGTAATGTTTTCGCTGTGACAGATATTAATGGTTTTTGATCTGACATTATATTTCATCATCTACTACACTGAAAAGAGTAAAACACTGAATCAACTTAAAAAATCTTCTTCCATTTTGATTTTTTATCTGATCATTTTAACTTTGCATAAAGTCATGTGATGTTCATATAGAACATTGACTATTTTTTTTAAATGCGGGTCCAGAAGTGGGTCGGGTCCGTCCATTTCAAGTATATTTCTTGCGGTGGGTTCGTTAAAAAAGATTGGTTGTGGGTCGTTAGTACGTGGACCCGTGCATCAGTGGTCCATGGTGTCCCATGTGTTTAACATGAGGGTGTTTATAAATGTTTATTATTCTAATTATTAACCAGTGAAGTACTGACCCATGGAAGGATCTCAACTATTACACTGAAATATTCTACATGTGACTTTATTTTTTTGGACGGTCAGCGCACGTGTCCAGATGTTTGAGTCAAACCATAAACACGTTTGTCTTTTCAGGACTGAGAACTTCTGCCATGAACCATAAGATCGCTTGTCTGATCAGTATCGAAGGAGGTCACTCCATGGACAGCAGCCTGCCGACGCTGAGGATGTTTTACCAGCTCGGAGTTCGATCCATGTCTCTCACACATTCATGCAATACCCCCTGGTAATGAATTAACTCTGAATAATAATTCTATAATAATAACCCTAACCTTTGACCCCTAACCTTCAGACATCAGATGGGTCACCACCTATAACCCTAACCTTTGACCCCTAACCTTCAGACATCATGTTTTGACGTCATATTTTAACATATGACGGAGCTCTGCTGTCTGTGACTGACTTGTTTGTATTTTTTTATTTTTTTAAATTGAAAGTATTTTTTGTATAATTTTTTTATTCATTTGTCTTATTTGTTTACCTTCATTTTATTTTAAAATTTAAAAAAAAGGATTACATTTTTTTATTAATTCATTTATTTAGTATTTTTTTATTATTATTTTTATTTTGGCTACAAAATGAATGATACTGAAACTTATTTATTTTATTCATTATTTTTATTTATTTATTAGTAATTTTTATGATAAAAATATTTTTTAAACTTTTTATTTGTTAACTTATTTTTATTTCTTTTTTTTAATTAAAAAATTAAAAATTATTAATGTAATTATTTCAGCTGCAAAAAGGATGAGACTGAAACATATGTTCTGTTTCGACCACTAAACTGTTTGACCGTTTGCGTCTACGTCGACATCTCACAGACTTAAAACAATCGTGGCATCAGTTTTTTCTAATATCTTAAGCTTCAGTCTCCGCCTGAGATCAGAAAATAAATGAATGAAAAAATGTGCATTTATAAGGAGAATTTTTTATTGTGTGAATATTTAAAGGTTATTATGAGACTGAATTAGTCTGAATGTGGACCACCTAATTATTTACCTCCCCCTGAGGAGGTTATGTTTCTGCTGGTGTTTGTTTGTTTGTTTATTTGTTTATTTATTTGTTTGTGTACAAGATAACTCAAAATAATGTATGGACATATTTTGATGACATTTTCAGGGTAGGTTGGTAACGCAGGGATCTGGAAATGATGATCCGTCCGCCCTGGCGGTCGTCTTTTTTTCTAGTATCTTCGTGTAATTTCTGTATTTTTGCAAAGTTTTACTTCTTCCCACTGCTTTTAGAGGACAATAATAATAATAATAATAATAATAATAATAATGATAATAATTGCTGACACATTTTGTGTGCTGGAAATAAAATAAAATAAATTGAATTGAATTTCATAAGTTCATCCAAAGGTCCTGATTTGGTCCCCGGGCCGCATGTTTGACACCTCTGCCCTAAATAAAGTTGTAGTATAATCTATATTTGTTTAAATGTGCTATTTTTTCATTAAAAAACACTTGTTTGTGCCATGGTTTTGATCATATCCTTTAATTCAATGCAGGGCGGAATCATCCTCAAAACTCTATAACGTTTATCAAAGACAGAACAACAGTTTGACAGTGTTTGGGAAGGTAAGTTCACGTCCTGTAAAAAAACATTACACTGTGTCAGTATGATAATACATTTTTACTGTCCTGTCTTTGAGAACGCATTAGAATATTTTAATATAGAATTAATTATCAATTAATCAAACTTTATTTCTATAGCACTTTTCATTTTCATGTAGCACAAAATGTTTTACATCAGACCCCCCCCCCCCCCCCATTATCCCACAGTTGTTGGAACAAGTTAAAAGATTTACAGAAATAAAAAGAATAAATAAATAAATAGTAATAAAATAAAAGTAAATACATAAAATAGCAGAATGAAATAATGTTAAGAGTAAAATTGAAGTCATAATTTTGAGGAGAAAAAAGTCTAAATTATGAAATAAAAGTCTAAATTATTATGAAATAAAAGTCTAAATTATTAAAAAAAAGTCTAAATTATTAAATAAAAGTGTATGAAATAAAAAGTCTAAATTCTCAGTCATTAAACACAACCAGAGTTAATCCATATATTAGTCACACTGTGTTTTTATAGTAAATTAAAGTCTTTTCAGTGTCACCTTATAGTCAATGCACTAACCTTTAGTTTCCTAAATGTCATGTTATTTCTTATTAAAAATATTGGTATGGACATTTTAGGAACATCCACATATTAGTATGGACACGTCCATAGTGTCCACACACAGTTTTCTGTCCATGGTTGTTCCATGAACTTCCTGTCTTGTCATTATGCAGTCAATAGTTTCATTTTCTTTTCCTCAGGCTGTGGTGGAGGAGATGAACAGGCTGGGAATGATAGTGGACCTGTCCCACACTTCTTGGGACACAGCCCAGGCTGTTGTGAACCATTCTAAAGCTCCAGTTATTTTTAGTCATTCATCTTCTTACTCCATCTGTAACCACAAACGGAACGTACCTGATTGGCTGCTGCGTCAACTGGTAAAAAAGACATAGTTGAATAATTAATGCGTCATGTTTGCTCTGATGAATACATTTAATTGTTCATTTATTTGCATGTCTAATATTGAACTTACAGGAAGTTCTCATTGTTTTTAAGGCAGATGTTTTTTCAGTCCATTAACTGGTTTAATAATTGATGTAAAAGCTTTGAGTATATTTACAAGAGCTGAGACGCTCTTTGTTTTTCCATTGATTCATTCTGTTATGGATTAGACAGATACATGTGTGTGTTTATAGTGTACTGCATGTGCTAGAATAGAATAGAATAGAATAGAATAGAATACAATACAATACAATACAATTTAGATCCTACAATTGGGAAATTGTAGGATCAATAAAGTACTTTTATTCTATTGTATTCTATTCTATTCTATTCTACTCTACTCTATTCTATTCTACTCTTCTCTATTCTACTCTACTCTATTGTCTTTTAAATCTTTTTATGTCTCTTATTTTAATTCTTTTAATCATTTTAATTTTCTTTTCTCTTTTATTTAAGCACTATTAAATGTCATAAACAAATCCATGTTTTTTGTTTCAGAAAAACAGACAGGGTGTGATCATGGTCAACCTCCAGAATCAGTTCGTCTCCTGCAGCGATGAGGCGAACGTGTCTCGTGTGGCCGGTGAGGCGTCATTTTTATTTGTTAATTAAGGAGTTTCCATTTGTTTTATCTCAGTCATTTAATTATTCCATGTTGTTTTTCTTTTCAGACCATTTTGATCACATTAAGAAACTGATTGGAGTCGAGTCAATAGGAATCGGAGGAGACTTTGAAGGCACCGTTTATAAAAGGTAGAAACAACAGCTGAGTTCAGTTAGGTAGAAAAGCACCACATTTGATCCATTTGTATGTTTACATATTCTCAACAAACTTAGATGTGGAGCCACTCGAGATATTTACGAAGAGACGCAGCGATGATTTAAAAAAAAAAGTTTGCCATGTTCATGCTTTTGTATTTTATACTTTATTGAGCATTGGTTTGTAATATAGAGGGTGTCCCCATAAGTATATAGAGGGTGTCCCCATAAGTATATAGAGGGTGTCCCCATAAGTATATAGAGGGTGTCCCCATAAGTATATAGAGGGTGTCCCCATAAGTATATAGAGGGTGTCCCCATAAGTATATAGAGGGTGTCCCCATAAGTATATAGAGGGTGTTCCCATAAGTCTTCATACATAGGAAAAATGTTTCTTGACATAAACCATTTTTATTTCTATAATATGCTTTATATGACTGACATTTCAATTCATTGTTCCCTAGAACTAACTTGCTGTATGTGTGTATGTGTGTGTACATATATATATATATATATATATATATATATATATATATATATACACATATATATATACACATTTATATATTGCAGTCCTAATCTGAAATGACTTGTGTTTTTGTGACATATTTTTCACAGAAACTGTCGGAACAAAGAACAGAATAATAGAATAATAGAATATTGTACATGTTTGTTTTCCTCAGAGAACTGTTAAATCAACAGTGTGTCAGCATGGATCTGTAATTTGTCAGTTTAAGTTGTCAACGTACCAAAAAATAAATAAAGAAGCAAACGGCTTTGGCAAGAATGAAGACAATTACAAACAGTTTATGGCAGAATGTTACAGAAAAAAAAACACAACACAAGACAAAGTATTTTACTGATGTTAATTACTGTGTCAACATTAAATTAATGCATTCTTAAATAATCAATAAAATATGCCATTAATTAATTCAATTTGTTACTATATGCACCATTAATTCATTAAAATACCAATTTATTTTAAATAAAAAATAATTTCACTGATTAATTATTTCATGGTCCTTGTATTTATGGAGGGCAACGTGGGACAAATTGAAATAAATAAATACTTATTTAATGAATAATTAAATGTGCAATTAATTAATTAAAATAGCAATGTGAGCATATATAATTACTTGCATAGTAGGATAATTATATATGCTTACATTGCTTATTATTAATTCATTACATGTTTAATTCATAATTTATAGATTTATTTATTTACTATTTAAATTAATTTATTACATATATATATATATATATCCCACAATTTTAATTAAGTCATAACACATTTAATTAATTAATCAGATATGCATTTATTTATGTATTTTCAATTTTAATTAATTTATGACATTTAATTCATGATATATGTATTTATTAATTGATTTTGTCCCTCCTGGTGTCCTATAGACGTCATGGTTAAATAAATATTTGCCAATAATGACGTGTTTTTGTTTTTTGTTTTTTGAAGTTATCCGAAAGGGTTAGAGGACGTGTCGAAGTATCCTGCCTTGATCGAGGAGCTCCTGAAACGGAAGTGGACTGAGGATGACTTAGCTGACGTCCTTCGAAACAACTTTTTGCGAGTGTTTGAAGAAGTGGAAAAGGTGAGAAAAAGGATTTTATATTAATATTTCACGGTTTGTAAAAAAAAAAAAAGAAAAACTTATGTCATTGATTAATATTGACTTTTGTTTGTAATATTTGCATTGAATGTTTTGTCTTACTGTGGTACTATTGGACATCAGTGGTACTATTGGACCTCAGTGGTACTATTGGACATCAGTGGTACTATTGGACCTCAGTGGTACTATTGGACCTCAGTGGTACTATTGGACCTCAGTGGTACTATTGGACCTCAGTGGTACTATTGGACATCAGTGGTACTATTGGACCTCAGTGGTACTATTGGACCTCAGTGGTACTATTGAACCTCAGTGGTACCTTATTTACATGGTAGGAACTACTTTGTCTCAGATGGTAACTACACGTCAGTGAGTACAAAGATGTTGTGTGGGGTTCCCCTAGGGTCCACTGTGGGACCTCTTCTGTTCCACATGTATATGCTGCCCCTGGCTCAGATCATATAACATTTCAACATTTCTTTCCACACATACGCAGACGACACACAACTTTATATTTCAGTCTCATCACTCCACTACAGTCTCTTACTGACACTGAGTAAATGTTTTCATCAAATCACTGAGTGGATGTTCCAGAACTTTCTCCAGCTTAATGTGGACAAAACACAAGTGATTGTTTTTGGCCCCAAAAAAGAAAGGTCAAAGGTCAGTGCTCACCTTGAGTCCATGTCACTGAACTCTACAAACCAAGACAGAACTCAGGGTGTAATTATTGACTCTGACCTGAAAGTTAACAACCATTTAAAAGTTCTGACCCAGTCTGTCTATGAGCACCTGAACAACATCCATAGAATCAAAGGTTTTCTGTCAAAACCAGACACAGAAAAACTCATTTATTCATTTTTAGTCATTATTGTAACAGTGTCTTCACTGGTCTGAACTAAACATCAATCAGGCAGCTACAGCTGATCCAAAACACTGCTGCCAGAGTCCTGACCAGTACCAGGAAACTGGACCACATCACACCCCAGTACCATTAAACTGGACCACATCACACCTCCTCAAATCCTTACATTGTCTTCCTGGGGGTCAAAGGTCACAGTTGTAAATCTTCCTCCTGGTCCATAAAGAACTAAACGACCTTGGATCCAAATCCATCGTAGACCTGCTGGTTCCATATGAAGCATCCAGAGCCCTGAGGTCAAAGGTCATTAGGAACAGGTTTACTGTGTGTTCCCAAAACCAGAACCAAACAAAGTTCTGATGAATGATCTGTTTAAATGTTCACTCAGCTGGAAAACATGTGTTTAAGCTTTGAAGCAAAGAAATGTGGATTTAAAACACGATATCAGAACACTTTTAATGTTTAATTTCACTCTAATAACAACAAACAATTGATTTACACACAAACATGTTTGAGCAGATCAGGTTTAAAGAACAGAGCAGTTAAAGTAATGATACAAGAGAAGATCTGTCCAGTGACCAGTGGGCATCAAAGGGTTAAATATCTTGCCCCCTCCCTAAACACACACACACTTGGTCTGACTTGGTCCTAGCCTAGGATCTAGTCTGTCCCCAGTGGCCGCAAATGGTATTTGCTACGGGGAGACAGACTAGACAGCCTAGGATCTGAAAATCCCAACTGGGTCGGACCAATCAAATCGCGAGGGGCGGGATTGGAGCCCGCCCTGCCTCATGACGACACAAATACGACACGTAATGTTGTAGTCGCAGAGACGTAGCAGCTAGCACACCAAAGAGAAGAAGAAGGCGTAGCTGCTAGCTAGCACACATTGCCGTAACACCAGTTGCTAGCTGCTAGACAACATGGCTCATCACCAGGAACAACCATTGGAGCTGGCTTTGGCAGCAACGCTAGGTGATTTAAAATTACAGTTTTCCCTACCGTTCTACACTCACCAAATAGCCTACTTAACTTTGTGCTACAATCCTACTACTAGCCTGGTAGCCAAATGCCGACTAGCTAGCTAAGCTGCTGCACTCGTTTTGAGACTACATTCTGGTGTGTTCTTCCGGTGACGCTGTCTACGAAATCCATGTTCATCGCTCTGATTGGTTGGCTCTGACTGGTTACCCATCCAATAGCGTGGCGTTGTGTAAAGAGAAAACTTGACAGACAGCGGTTATCCCGCCCACAAATTCGCCTAGACTTTCTAGACTGCCCCCGTAGCAAATACAGTTTGCGGCCACTGGGGACAGTCTAGATCCTAGGCTAACTTGGTCCATCTCTTATCATTGCAAAAACCATATTTTTCCTCATAATTCTGCATTTCTTATCTCATATTTAACACAAATGTTTCCAAACGGAGCTAAAACAGAACGACCAGAAACAATGTCCTGCACGTCGTCCTCCTCATCTGTTCATGTTCTGTCCACAGGTCCGGGATCAGTTGAGTCTGCAACGGCCCAGTGAGGTTGAGATTCCCCTGGGGGAGGTCCAGAACCCCTGTCGCCTGGTGCTCAGACACCCTGACCCCAGAGGACACCCTGACCCCAGAGGACACCCTGACCCCAGAGGACACCCTGACCCCAGAGGACACCCTGACCCCAGAGGACACCCTGACCCCAGAGGACACCCTGACCCCAGAGGACACCCCTCAGGCCAGGCCTCATCCTCTGTGGGTCAGAGTGGACCACCTGGTCTGTACCTGGTCCTGGCTGTGGTTCTGCTGCTTTACAGCCTCTTTTCACTTGAATTAACCAGAATGCTAAGCTAAAGCTAAAAATCTGCTTTTTGTTTTAACAACATACGAAAGACATGTACTGTAAATACACAGTTCCAGAATGTATACTTTATTAATCTATGGGTTTATTTATAAGTAACATCATCTCAACAAATGAACAGAAAGAAACTAACAAGAAATAAAACTTAAGATAAACTTGTTTTAAAATGTTTGTTTCAGTTCTTGACTTGCATAACAAGTACACGACAAAGTCTGGACGACTAAAAGTGCCAAAATTAAATATATACATCTTTAAATTATTTATTAAATATAGCACTAATTAAAATTGGAATTAAATATATAAATGTATTATTAAAAGTGTCATTAATGCATTAAAATATCAATTCATTTTAGTTAAAAACCATATATTATTTGTGCTGTAGTGGATGGATCATAAATGTATTTCATCTGTCAGTGGGCGGGGCTAACGTGAATCTAGTCCAATCCAGTCCATTAGGAGTGTAGTACAGAGAATCTACATTTTTAGCTGTTGCCAACAAAGAATAGTTTCCTAAAGTATCCTAACAAACCTAAAGGTTAAAGGTCACCAATGGGAATGAGTTCACAAACTCCTTTATCTGGAATCCATTTGATTTGACTAGGTGTGCAGGGTAACCAATCAGTTGTTAAGGCCCGCCCACAGTAATTAATAAATACATATATCATGAATTAATTAAATATGATCTTGATTTATTTGACATTGGAAATACATGCATTAATTAAACATATTTAAATGTTATGAATTAATTAAAATTGGACAGATATACATAAATACCTATGATGAATTAAATGTCATAAATGAATGAAAATTTAAAATAAAATATATTCATGATGAATTAAACATGTAATGAATTAAAATAGCAATGTAAGCATGGATAATTATTCCACTATATAATTGTATATACTCACATTCCCATTTTAATTCATTCATTACACATTTAATTAATTATACAGGTATTTTTTTTATTTCAATGTGTCCCATGTGACCCTCAATAAACACAAGGTCCATTAAATAATTAATCAGCAAAATATGTTATTTTTTAAACCTAAAATGAATTGGTGTTTTAATGAATTAATGGTGCATTTAAAACCACATTTATGTGTTCAATTCCAATTGTAATTAATTAATGACATATTTATTTATGTATTTCATTTTAACACTTTTAGTCCTTTATATTAAAGACAGATAAGGTGTGGTTAATAAATATCCACAGACAGAAGTCTGCAACTTAAACTTATTCCTGTTCTACCTGGAATATAATTATTTAAATACATTTGACAAAGAAAAGCAGCAGTTTATAAAGTGACAGTATTTTTATTTTATCTTTCTACATAAAAAGACATCAACGTTTTCAGAACAGTGTGTGCTTTTAACTTATTAAAGATATTGTCTTTTTGCCAAAGATATTTTGATATTTTCCTTTAAATAAATGAAGCAACATTTAAGTTAAAACAGCAGTTACTCAAATATTTATATTTATTTGCCTCTTTATGCACAAACCTTTGAACTCCTCAGTAGGAATATTACTATTAATTTAGTTTGTTTAATTTTCATTTGGCTAAAATACTCCAACCTATGATATTGTAATAAAACTAAAAACTTGAAAAGTGACGTATTTTTACTTTATATTAAATTGTTGATAAAAGTCTGCTAACCTGAAAGTCTAGAAATAGTTTGAAAGACAGAAAAACGGGTCTAAAAGTTTCATTTACTGAGGTCCTTATGAAACAAAAATATATTTCTCCATATATTGATTATCAGTAAATTACTGCCTGAAAATGAACAGAAAAAATATATGTATATAATATACAAAAAATGTATTGTGTCAGTAAATTAAAATATAGTTAAAAATACATTGAGTCATATATGATAATACAGTGGTTCCTCTACTGACCACAGACCCAGCGAACAAATGATCCACGTAACGAAAAACCTTTTACCTCAATTTTTCGTCTCTGAATACGAAAGAAAATTCTATTTAAGAAACGAAACTGAAACCCCTGAGACATAAACACTATGTACATTACTGTACGTACTGTATCATCCCATTGGCTATGAGGGAGCTACCCATGATGCTTTTCGTTACCCTTTGACCCTCATTCATCCGTACCCGTGTCGTCCCAGCATCAGAACACACATGTAAAGGACAGAACCACCGCTGCCTCGTCCGTCCCTCCCAGGGCGTTCACCCAAACCCACCACAGCACGTATTCATTATCCAACATGAGTCCAAAGAAAATTATTCTGGTGCGAATGAAAAGAAGAAGCATCTGCGTTATCAACAGAAGTGAAACAAGAGATGAATCTGAATTCATGAAAAAAAACACCCAGAAAACATGTCCACGAGGCGTGCTATCGCCCCAATGACGCACACGCCCCGCCCACCCCAGGAAGATCCGGAAAAGTCAAAGTCAATGGTCCCTGGATCTACACCCCCCAAATGTCCACAAACACCACTGAAGGTGAAAGTGACAAAACAAACCCAATGGGATGAAAATGACCCACATGTCTGGGATGAAACTGACCCACATGTCTGGGATGAAACTGACCCACATGTCTGGTTCATTTAATGGTTTAATGTTTAATGTTCAGTCAGTGAAAACACATTTACCCACTGACACTAATACATTACATCTAAAATATACTGTTTATAAAACTGAAAACGCATAATTATACAAAATTGGTAAATTTTTTAATATTTTTAAAGGGTTAGGGGGTAGTATCGGGCGTTTAGGGGGTAGTATTTGGGACCTTGGAACCAATCAGACCTTTTACATGTAAAATGAGACGATTTACGAAAAAACTTTTGAAACAAATTAATTTTGTAAGTAGAGGTACCACTGTATATGTACTTCGTACTCGTCCTCTGAACCCGCTTTATCCTCAGTAGGGTCACAGGGGTCACTGGGGGCCTAATTCAGCTATAATGGGTGAAGGTGGGGTCAGAGGTCACCCTGTATGAGTCTCCAGTTCATTTCAGGGTTGAACATTTATAGACAAACAATCACTGTCACATTCACATCTATGGGTGATTTAGATTAACCAGTTAACCAGTTAACTAGTTAACCTATCAGGGCATGTGTTTGGGTGGTGGGAGGAAACTGGAGAACATGTAAACTCCACACGGAAAGTTCTGGTGTGGGAATAGAACCAGGGACCTTCGTACTGTGAGGCACTAGTGTTAACTACTGTGTATATGTACTTATATGTGTTAATATATTATCAGTGTTGGGAAAGTTCACCTTAATTAGGAACTAGTTCAAAGTTCATTTCAAGTTAGTTAATATGAATTAGTTCATCGTTCATTCTTCCAAATTATCAACTAGAAGTTCATGGATCCTAAAATGAACTTTTTCGTTCTTTATTTGTGTTATTATTGTAAACTTATTATTAATTGTTCCTGACGTTATCCTGTAGTCAGTAAATCAGGGGAAAATGCCGCCCTTCCAGGGCAGTAAGTATCTTACCCCAGGGTTAACTTCCCTCTGCAGGTTCTTAGAACACAAGGAGTGGTTTCACTGAGTTTAGTTTTTAATGTTTATTTCCAAGAACGGGACAAACACCTGCTCTGGTCACACTCTGTACATTTAACTGTTTTTCTCCGCTCCCAAAAACTCTCTGCACCCCTCTCTCACTTTCTCTCTCTCTCTCTCTCTCTCTGCCCCGCCCACAACGCTTCTCATTGGTTATTCCACAACATTATGTTTCCAACATTAGTTCAGAATAATAAAATAATGTCATCTATGATAATGTTGTGTTTTGATTCCATTTTATTCCTTATAGGACTCAATAATTACAACGTGATGAGAACCAAATGTGAACTAAATAAGAGCACAGTTCAATAAATGTCAGAATAACCGCATTCACAACTTCCTGTTCATTTGGCAAAAGTGAACGAGTCGTTCACGTTCGTCAAAAATATGATATAGTTCGTGAATGATCGTTCAATAAACTCGTTCAGGTACAACACTATATATTATAGAAATATATTTAGTAATACACTTAATAATATGTGGATGCGCATACATACACACACATATAATTTTATTTTTGTGAGTGTAGTGCTAAATATATCTAATTATTTTTATTAATACACTTCACAATATATGTGGAAATAAATAGTTTCAATAAAACCATCAGTAAAAATATAGTTCAGCTTTTATCTTCAGTTTTATATTTGTCAATATATGATCACATTATGTATTGTAGTGTTTTGGATAACCTATGCATTACTTTTACATATATGGGAATATATTTCTGAATATAATGCATTTTTACTTTTCAACATATTTCTGTTTCATAAGGAATGAGACTTTAAATGGACATGAACCCATGTGAGCTGAAAAACCTTTATATGTGAGAACATATACGACAGTAACAGTTAATAAACAAACATTTTCCCATCAACACTTCATCTATAAAAAAAAAAAACATATATTAGAACTTGTTGAATTCACTTTATGATTTAAGAAATCCATTTTACAAACTGGATCCTGTGTTGTATGTACGTAACAATCAGTATTTTTTATTATCTACAGTAACACTGGTTTAATTTTCTTGGGCAAATGTTGGAATAATAATAAATAAATAAATAAAAGTGTGTGTCAATGATCAATAAACTGTTTTATACTTTATATCGACTTGTACTGTATGAAAACTGCTCCAACTACTTGAGTACGAGTCAGACTTTTTGTTGTGCAATTACAAATCAACAGGTATTTAATACCATTTCATGACCAGAAAATTGTTTACCCAGAGGTGGGAAGAAACCAAGTAAAAGTACTTCATTATTGTACTTCAGTAGATTTTTTTTTTTAGGTATTTGTACTAATTTAATTAATTAAATACATTTTTCTGGTTACTTTTTTAATTTTTTTACTATATTTTTGCATAAATATTTGTACTTCATACTCGTTATATTCATACAAATATCTGTACTTTATACTTAGTATACTGAGTATAAAGTATTTTGTACTTTTTCAAACTACACAGAGCGCTAAAACACAAACATAAAACTCTTCAGAAGGAAAATCAGGGACCCAGAGTAATCTTAATAGTAGTTTTTTTATCTCAATCATGCCATTTTACCTCATAATCGAAACTTTTTCCTCATAATTATGCATTTCCTATTTCATATTTATGACATTTGATCTGATAATTATGACGTTTTATTTCAATTGTGCCGTCATATCTCATAATTGACATTGTTTCCTATAAATTATGCATTTCTTATCTCATATTTAGGACTTGCCATCTCATCATTCTGCCTTTTTTTATCTTATAATTATACTTTTTTAACCTTATATTTATGACTTTTTTTTAAGCTCATAATTACAACTTTTAATCTCAATTGTGGACCCCCCCCCCACCCCACATTTTCTGCCTATACCTACAAACCTGCGTAACTATGACCTGATCAAACACATTGTCTAAAGTCTAGACAATAACTCACTTTATATTTGGATACTTTTGAAACTTTTTTCCTGGTTAAATAAGTGTTGTTTCATTCATGGCAAAAATATGCAGTTTACAAAATTAAGAAGTTGTATGGGTTTTGTTTTTTTTTTTACTTCAGTAAAGTTGAATCAGTATTTTTTCACACAAGTAGCTGTACTTCTACGTAAGTACACAATGTGAGTACTTTTACCACCTCTGAGTTTGTGTTCATCAGTCTGACAGTTTTCATTTGTTAAACATGACAGTTGTGGACATGCACACTAATGTGGAATATTCTACAAGAATAGAATAGAGCACTTTTGTATTCAAAAGTCCATTATTTACTCAATATTATGAATCTAACCAGAACTTTTCTGCAGCAGCGGTGGAATGTATTCTGATTTAACAAAAACCACGCTTAAGAAAAGGTTCCAACTGGTCATGAATAAATGGTGATGACCTCCCGACCTCCACCTCTGACAAGCAGAACTCGTTCCAGACCTTCTGTTAAGACTTCCAGAAACTCCATGTCTGAGGCCAACGTTAAGGAAGTAAAACTGACAATAAGCAAAGATAAAATTAAATGTGTAAAGTAGGAAGTTCACAGGAAAACCATTCAGGTTATTTTGACTGTTTTCAGCATGTTTCACATTAATCAGAAAAAAAGATGTTAGCATTTAAGAAGAATATTTAAGACATAATAACCAGGAGCATGTGTCCAACAGCTGTTATATATGAAAAGTTAAAGCAAAATATGCACTGGAGTTTTAAGACATGTTTTTAGGAGGCAATTGAACCCTATTTTTGTGGAAAATTCATATCAAACACACATTATGATTCAAAATACCCAGAGTAATCATAATTATGCCCGTTTATCTCAATTGTACCATTATATCTCATGACTGACACTTTTCCTCATAATTTCTTATCTCATATTTAGGACTTTTTTTGTCTCATCATTTTGCCTTTTGATATCATAATCATTATCATAATTCTACATCTTTACCTCATATTTATGACTTTTTTTTTTATCTCATAGTGATGACTTTTTATCCAAATTGTGTCCTTTTCCCCCTCATTTTGCCTTTTTATATCATAATTCTACATTCTAGAACATGTTTCTAAGAAGCAACTGAACCCTATTTTGTGAAAAAATTCATATCAAACACACATTATTATTCAAAATACCCAGAGTAATCTCATTACGTGTCATTATCATGTCTGAAGGGGGAAGTAAAAGAAGACATTATCAAAGGATACAGTTCTCATCGCCGTCTGTGTTCCTGGGGGGCCCGGGCATGTTGAGCAAAACTAATCGAGCGTCGTGAGACCTGTTGACGATGACTTCATTCAGTTTCACAGCTGTATGCATTCGCCGCACATTGGACTGATCCCTGGAGGGTAACAACACACACACACACACACACACACACACACACACACACACACACACACACTGTGTTAACTTCTGATGAGGGACTTTGTGTAAAGCTTCTTGTAATCAGGCTTTTACCGTCTGTAAAAATAAAGATGCAGGATCATCAGAAGCATATTATGTGTTTTACTGGTTGGATGAGACATTATAAAGAAAATATCACAGTCGGGTTCTTCTTATGAAACTGGCTTCATTTCGGTACCTGACATTTTTCTAGCTTCATTTCATTTTTTTTTCTTTTTTAGTAAATTCTGGTTTTCTCTGTCACGATGGTGTGCTGAGTCTACATTAATGAGAAATAAAATTGCCTTTTTTTGATTTTAGCAAATGTTCAGTGACATGTCTACCACATGTTCATTCATTAACAGATGAACAGAGGACGACTGTGGAAGAGTTTGTTAATAAGAGTTTGTTGTTTCTGTCATTTTTATAACCTATCTTTCATATCAAGTCTGTTCATGACTAGTCACCTGGTGTTATTAAGTGGCTTGACTTCAACATGAGTGGCTGAAACGACGCAGCAGTCAAGATGAGGAACAGATTTTTCATCTAATCACATGTAAGGATTTTAGAAAAGACCCCTCCTTTGAAAACAGATCAGTTGTGGAAGGGTCCTAGATGGTATTGTGAGATACACTATTATATTACTAAAAGTATTCACTCACCTGCCTTGACATACACTCCAGTGACATCCCATTCTTAATCTATGGAGGAGTTTAATATGACATTTCTGTATTCTGTGTGTGTGTGTGTGTATATGTGTGTGTGTGTGTGTGTGTGTGTGTGTGTGTGTGTGTGTATGTGTGTGTGTATGTGTGTGTGTGTGTGTGTGTGTGTATATGTGTGTGTGTGTGTGTGTGTGTGTGTGTGTGTGTGTGTGTGTGTGTGTGTGTGTGTGTATGTGTGTGTGTATATGTGTGTGTGTGTGTGTGTGTGTGTGTGTGTGTGTGTATGTGTGTGTGTGTATGTGTGTGTGTATATGTGTGTGTGTGTGAGAGAGACAGAGATTTTGTATATTTTCATGCAGTCCAGTTTGTGGGAACAGTCGTGCATAATGTAAGGTCCATAAAGACATAGGTGAGAGAGTTTGATGTGGATGAATGTGACTGTCCTGAACACAGTCCTGGCCTTAACTCCACAGAACACTTTTAGGATGAATTCGAGCACACACTGAGAGCCAGGCCATCAGTCCAACGTCAGTGTGTGAGGATCGGTCCCATAAACACACTCCTAAACTTTGTGGAAAACCTTCCCAGAAGAGTTGAAGTTATTGTAGCTGCAAAGGGCGAACCCATATGGGCGAACCCATATGACTGTATGGATTCAGAATGGGATGTCAAAGTCATATGTAAGTCAAGGCAGGTGAGACAATACCTTTGGTAATATATTGTAACACCTGGTGACAGTCAGGTTAAAGGCAGGTGTCTGTGCAAAACCATGTTCTTTTGTTTGTCCTCTGTGTGTCCTCCTGTCACATTCCAACGCTGGTTATGTCAACAATGTGCAGGTGTTGATATCGAGTTTGAGGAAAAACACAGATCCTTATACATTCACACATGACCCCCTTTGTTGGAGTGTAAAAGCAAAAAAAGCCAAACAAAGCCTAAAACATCCCACTTTTACCATTAAGTGATGTGTACAACTGCTAGTGTGACTTTTTGTGCTTGCTTATTTGTGGTCCGCTTTGTTTTCCATTTTCTTAATGACCGGTAGCACCCGTCATGGCCGCACGTCCAGCTTTGGTCACTGAGAGACCGAGCAAACGCTGAATTTCATTTGATATGTCCTTGTGATATGCCAAATGACAGTACATTCTATTGTGATTCTGTAAGTATTTATCTTTCAAATACTTCTAACTTGCTTCACAACATTGATCTACATCTGGTTTGAATTTTTGGCCCCAGTTGTAAAGACAAACACAGCTCACGGTTTAAGGCTGATGAGTTCTCTGAAGTTCTCAGGTGCATTGTTCTTGTTCCTCCTCTCCGCTTCCACTTTCTCTCGTGTCCACGTCATCTGAACCTTCTCTGGAGGAGTCTCGATCACCTCCTCCTCCTCATCCGAGTACAGACTGCCCATTCGCACCAATGAGTGTCTGTCTTTCACCAACTGTGCCTGTAGAAGCAATTATCCAAGTTCATGCTGAGCTCATTCGTCACAAGAGACCAATGTCATCATTTCCAAACAAAAACATGAAAAACAATCAAAGCCATTTTAGATTTGTGTGTAAAGTTTGTTCAGTATGTGAGGAAACGTTCCCAAATGTCATAGTGTGGAACCCACAACGTTGGATGTGTTGTTTATTAGTGTTGTCAAAAAAATCGATTTTAGATACTAAATCGATATTGACCCTTGGTATCTAATTAGATACTAAGTTGCTGGAAAATCGATTTTTGTTTTTATGGCGCGTCGCCGCTTTTTTGTAGCGGGTAACGTTAAGAATTGTAAACAGGCATCAACGCGGTCAGCTCTGGCACAGCCGTAATGCCGGCGTGTAAGTTAAAGTCTCTTTTTTTCTCCAGCTGCCTCTGACAGCACACGGGATGACGCCAGTGTGACCACAGACCTATACACTATTTCTATAGGTCTGTGATTGGACCATCCGATGTAACTTTGCTTTTAAAGAACTCGATATAGTCGAACGTTTATGCGCGCGGGCGGCAGCCAGGCGGTAGCGCATAGTATCACGTTACCACCACGGAGGCCACCGTGAGCATGTCAGCCTATCATTTTTGACGTGCGCGCTGCTAGTCCCGTATGGCAAACCAAAGTGTTCACATAGCCACGCGTTGTCTTTATTATATCACGCGTTACAGAACGCGTTCTAGCACGCGCACTGGCACGCTATCATGCGTTACAGGACGCGCTCTGGTACGCGCACTGGCGCGCACAATGGCACGCGTTCTGTAACACGTGATATAATAAAGACAACGCGTGGCTATGTGAACACTTTGGCTTGCCATAGTCCCGCAAGGGGTCCGCGGTGGTCTCCGCAGTGGTCACATGATGCAATACGCTGCCGCCCGCGCACATAATGCTCGACCATAAAGAGTCTTGCAGTTAGCACTGCAGAAGGGCTTGAGCAAAAAGATAGACCTACCTTAACTTACCAAGAGATAGACATGAATTTATTCTGCACCCGCACTCACTACCTTTTTTTAGCAGTCCATGGAGGACATTTTAAGAGGAATCCCTCACATCTCCAGTATCGAAATTAGTATCGAGTATTGAGTATTATCCTTAGTATCGGTATCGAGTTGGAAATTTTAGTATCGTGACAACCCTATTGTTGATATTTCCAGGCGACACTAGACATCTCATTTCTACATTTTATTCTGCATTATTAAGCAGGCCTGTACTAGTATTGCACTGATCGATCGGCTGCCGATCATAATTGGCCGATATTGCCATAAAATAGCTTGATCGTTGATCGGAAAAATATGCAGATCAAAAAGCCAATCACGTAAGGTAAATTACTACTGACCATTTTCAAACTTGCAAACACGTTACAGAACAGGTGCATCTGGTCTGGACTGTTTCTGTACTTTTAAAAATAGAATTAATAGTAGAAATTTGGGGCCATTTTATGCTGCGTAAGGCAGACGACAGTGTGCCCACGGAACAAAATCACAACCAAACTGTAAACTATAGTAAAAACAAACAAATCCCAAAGCTTTTATTTTTAGTTTCACTCACTCATTGTATGTTCAGAATTATGAATATTTAGAATAACTCATACATGTCGAACACTCACCAATGATGCGTCAGAATTTAAAGGGTTTTAAAAAATGGAATTCATCTGATTACGCGATGAAAAAAATCGACAGAAGAATACAGAGTTATAAAATCCATGTGCAACTCAGTTAAATAAAAGTCTGTTGTCCATTCATATCATTTGGAATTTAGTTTTCTTAAAATCTTGTCTCGTCTCATGAGCCGAGTGTCTCGTCACACCTCTACTCAACAGTCTAACAGATCAGGAAGTCCCAGGGTGGGTTGTGTGTTTGTGTGAAGGTGGGATGGGTTTTGTTATCTGTTGTTATGCGTGGCCTAGTTTGTTTGTTTATTATCTCCCACTTAAAAACAGAACTCCGTAATCTTTCTGAAATATTATTCACAATAAAAAACATTTGAAACAAAAATTTGCTCAGCACTTAATTTCCCGTCAGTAATGAGTGTAGAGTAACGCTCCAGAGTAAACGTACCTCTCTTTGCCTTTCTGCACTAGACAGCCTCATTTGTCTCAACATCTGGGACCTCTGCTCCATCATTAACGTCCGCTCATAGGTGTATGCAGAGATGTCACTGTCATGCTGCAATCCCATTTGAGAAAAAACAGCATTTTAGCAGGTAATTCAGAAGCAGCAGTAATGACCTGTACAAATAAATGGTCAGAGGGACCATTACTGCAAATGAATTCAGAGCCAAGTGTTTTATTGTTCAGTGCTGATGGGGTTTCCCTGTTGTTGTGAAGAGGTAGATGTCTCAAATCTCCAGTTTCAGTAAACAAACCGAACACAACTGCGACTGTAGTTCCTTTGTTAAAGGGCTCATATCATGCTAAATGCACTTTTTTATGTTTTTCCAACATAAATGTGTGTGTTGTCTGCATGTGAGGAGACCAGGGACTGGTCACTGAGAAAAGAAAACACATTCATGCACCGTGGTGCGCTCATTTAGCAAAGGATGATGTGTTGCACACGCATTACTATCACAAAAATATTTCCCTTCGGGGCCTTTGGTGTCAGAGTGTTGTTCGTCCCCATCAGGAAATATTTTGGACCAAAGCATTTGACAGACAGGGGACTGAGACACCAGGGAACTGAGACACCAGGAGACTGAGACACCAGGAGACTGAGACACCAGGGAACTGAGACACCAGGAGACTGAGACACCAGGCGACTGTGGCTCAGTTGATAGAGTGGGTCGCCCAATGACCGAGGCGGTTCGCGTCCCGGCTCTGGCTGTCCACATGTCAAAGTGTCCTTGGGCAAGACACTGAACACTGGCTTAGGCCCCCAGTAGGACTGACCATAGACCTTAGAAACCTACTGGTGTATGAGTGTGTGTGAATGGGTGAATGAGAGGCTAATGTAAAGCGCTTTGAGCACCATGAAGGTGGAAAAGAACTATATAAGTGCAGAACATTTACCATTTACCATTTACCAGGGGACTGAGACACCAGGGGACTGAGACACCAGGGGACTGAGACACCAGGGGACTGAGACACGAGGGAACTGAGACACGAAGGAACTGAGACACCAGGGGACTGAGACACGAGGGAACTGAGACACGAAGGAACTGAGACACCAGGGGACGGTGCTAACATGTGGAAAATGGGCATGACATGTCTCCTTTAAACGTAACCACTGACTTCCTCTCTTACCATCTCCACCACCTCCACTTCAGCTTCTATTCGAAGCTGATAAAGGAACGTGGCCAGATCTTTCTTCATCTGGATGCTGTTGTCATCCATTTGAGCGACAGTGAAGATACGCATCCTGCATTTCCTCCAAACCTAAAACACAAAGATTTTCCCAAGCATAAGACGAGGTGCAATAATAACTGAAAAAAGTGGAAAAGTGAATTTATAAGTAGTAGACAGGGGGAGGGGGGGGTTTGCAGCAAAGATTAGAAAAGGAAAGACTTAGGGTTTAACTTCAAAAAAAGTTAGAAATAATCTGATTTCAGCATTCACTGTGTTTTAACGGTAATTAAAATTCAAACTCATTACACATGCCAGAAGGAGTTTTATCTTTTAGCAGAAAAACAACTAGTTGGAAATGCTGAAAGAACAGTCAAAACACCTTAATCAGAAAGATTTCACATCAGGCTAATATTAACAACATTCTCCTCAACACTAATAAGCTCTTCCTCTTACTTTATGTTGTTTGAGCAGGAAAGGCAGCAGCATCAGCATCCCTCCATCATGGACGATCCACCACACATCGATGTTGCCGTCTGTGAAACGTTCATGGTTGCTTGGGTAGAAGGACACGTTTTTGGGCACCATTAGAGCCAGGTGGGCAGCAGTGGTGCAGCGCACAGTGTCTGGGTAGAGATGAACAAAAGGACGTTTAAACCCTCTCCTTTCTACAGACTCTTCAACTCTATTCAGTTCCATGGTGATGACTTTCTTACAGTTGTGCTCATAAGTTTATATACACTATTAATATATGCAATTAATATTCAATTGATGGGCAGGGACATTTCTATATAGATGTGCAATAATTATTATTTGGCTACAAGATTTTAAAGGAGTTTAGGCCACGAGAAGCACTTTTATATCAGTATTTTAGTATTTATTTAATCTGTTTTCAATCATGTTGACTGTGCACTGATACTTCATTCCTGCAGTGACCCTATCTTAACCTGACTGTCACCAGATGGATTCTTACAATACCATCTGGGACCTTTCCACAACTGATCCGTTTTCAAAGGAGGGGCCTTATCAAAAATCCTTGCATGTGATTAGATGAAGAATCTGAATCGGCTACCGACCACTAGCTGATAACAGATGCAGATGTGGTTGTCATTTCTTCCTCCAGTTCCATTACTGTCAGCCTGTTTGACCTGGTCCTCTACCAATATAACCAGGGGGGTACCACAAATACCATGGGCTTCTGCACTGGTACTACTTCTTTATCCACCAGTGGAGTCATCTGGTAGATCAAAGTCTTGATAAACCAAGTCAGAAGAAGAGTGAAAACATCATTTCCATGAACAAACTCTTCCAAAGTCGTCCTCTGTTCATCTTTTAAGGAATGAACATGTGGTAGACATGTCAATGAACTCTGTAAACCAAGCCAGAAATCTGGTTGTAATTATTGACTCAGACCTGAAACAAGCATTTAACAGTTCTGACCCAGTCTGTCGATGACCACCTGAAGAACATTCACTAGAATCAAACGTTTTCTGTCCAAACCAGAGAAAAACTCATCCATTCATTTTCACTAAACTAGATTATTGTAACAGTGTCTTCACTGGTCTGAACTAAAAATCAATCAGGCAGTTAGAGCTGATCCAAAACACTGCTGCCAGAGTCCTGACCAGTACCAGGAAACTGGACCACATCACACCCCAGTACCATTAAACTGGACCACATCACACCCCAGTACCATTAAACTGGACCACATCACACCTCCTCAAATCCTTACATTGTCTTCCTGGGGGTCAAAGGTCACAGTTGTAAATCTTCCTCCTGGTCTATAAAAAATTAAATGACCTTGGATCCAAATCCATCCTAGACCTGCTGGTTCCATATGACGCATCCAGAGCCCTGAGGTCAAAGGTCATCAGGAACAGGTTTACTGTGTGTTCCCAAAACCAGAACCAAACATCATCCAGTTGTTCTGCTCCTCACCTGTGGAACAAACTACCTGAATACCTGAGGTCTGAGAAAAAATGTCAGTTCATTTAAATCGGACTGAAAACATTATTGTTCACTGGAGCTTTGACTGATAATTATTAATTGTCTTTTAAAACTTTTCATGTCTTTTGTTTTAATTGTCTTTTAATGCATTTTAATCATTTTAATTTTCCTATGTTTTATGTAAAGCACCTTGAATTGACCTGTACATGAAATGTCATATACAAATATACTTGCCCTGCCTGTTGTACAGACATTACACACATACCATCGCTGAACAGAGACGAGTGGACAATTACATACGTCCAGAACAGGACATAGGCGGCCTGGCGGGACTATCCAATCATACTTCTCCTACTGTTGCTTTTTCGTATAAACAAGAATTTCCTCCTGAATACTCTCGTCTAAACGTGGATGTTAAAAGTGAAGACGAGACGCCACTTTTGCGTCTTCTGTTTTCGTCTCTGTATAAATGTAGCCTTACTGATGAAAGTCTTCCAGGCGCGGGGGTCTTCACTCTGTCTCCAGCCATACGGCCATCCCATTACCACTGTATTGTGTTTCATTCCGCCCAGACCGCAGGACTGGATCAGATGAACAATGCCATCCCGAACCTTAGACGCCACCACAACCTGACAGAAACCTTTGACCCGTTCAATCTCCATCATATTTTTAATGGCCTATTAAAAAAAAAAAAAAAAAAAAAAGGAGACAAAAAAAACCACAACCATGAACCATAATTGAATCAGACTTATTTTGCACATGGTAACAACATCTGCACAGATCAACACCAGTTAGTGTTCCTGTTTCATACCTGCTCAGCTGCCTGCATTTCCCCATAGCTGTCCAAGAAGTTTCCCTGGACGACAGAACCTACGATGGTCAGACCCTTTCCTGCCTTCAGCTGTGAGGCGAAGGTCAGGAGTCGAGGGTATTTCACATGGAGGTCTTCATCCAGCTTCAATAACACCAGCAACTGAGGTCTGTAATGACAGGCAAAAGAACAGTTCAAGCCTGGACCCTAAACAACTGGACCCTGATAAAGTTCGGTTTAGTAACAGATACTTTATCCAAAACTGGGGACGTACAGTGTAGCAGCAGCATTCAATAAACACATTCAATTGTCACAACCCGTGACCATTGGACTTCGGTTGTTAAAATTGTTATTGTTTTGTGGAAGCTGAAAGAATGAGGGGAGCACTTTTGTGTTATATCTGAGTTCCCCTAGGCTGGGGTGGAACACTTTGTCCAAATAAACGTACTTTTATTGGGCCCAGGCATTAACATGAGCAAGACATGGAAGAAAACAAGGGGTGGTCTAATAATTTCCCCCTCAGAATAGAAGGCATTGAACTGCAACTGGAACCTCCACCTTCACAGTTTGTAGAAACTCCCTTTATTAGTCGACTGCAGTGGGATTACATCACTGTTTTTTAAGAGTTCTTTAGTAAAAAGGGTGGGAATCCCTGTATTTGTTCCATCTGTGTGTGTTTCCATTTTCCATAACTGTCCAACATGTGTATGATATTTGTTAGTGGTGAGTGTGGGACGGTAAATGGCATCACACGTTCATCAATCTTAACACAAATCAAATTAACACACAGTGTGGATCCCTAGAGATATAAACAATGTGCTATTAACAGATTTGTGTTGACATTCAAAGAGTCCATGTGCTTACGTACCTCCAGTTTTTGGTGTGGGGGGGTCCAACCTCCAGTCTGAGTAAGGCATACCGTGCAGCACTAAGGGACAGTCCTCTTATGCCGTCTCCCCACTCCTTTTCTGCTCTGTTGTGGTTTGAGTTACAGAAAGAAAGATTTGATTTGGATTTATTTGAACATTAAGAAATGGAAAAGAAAACAAAAGGAGTGGGTGGAAGTTAACACTTATAACATCCCACCCCTTCTTACTGTATCAACTTTTCTAATGAAAATCCCCTTTTTCCAATACAGAAATAATAATAGAATTTAAAGATTGTTGACGTTTTCTCACATTCTTCACTCATCTGTGATAAAAGGAAATCTACACCTGTTGTTGTTATTCTTCGATGGTTGTTTATGCTTGTTTCTCTCCCACTCATCGCAGCGTCACTTTGGCCCGCCCCCTAACTCTATACTTCACTGTGATTGGTCGACCAGTTTCAGGGAAATCTAGACAAAAGTTGTAACTAGACTACTACGATAGAACATTACATGTCCTGCTGCTAGGAGTCTAGTGCGGCTAGGCTAATGAAAACACAACTAAAAATAAACAATAATGAAAAGGAAGGAAATAGACCTGACCCTAATAATGTAATATAGACCAAAAATGACCTGCTGTGAATAACATGAATACAGAATTATTATTATCATTATTTAGTTTTAAAATATAGGCTATTTTTAGCCAATATTGGTGGATTATGATCGGCAGCCGATTGATCGGTGCAACACGACAAATAGTATTTGTATGTTTTGTGGTAAATTGTTTCTAGCTTTGTACATGATCAGTGCTGTCTGGAATTTTACCATATCTGTGAATATGAATAGTTTTGACTGTAGAAAAAGAGAGAGAATATGTGAGTGAGTGAGTGAGTGAGTGAGTGAGTGTGATGTTGCGAACTAACAAGATGACATAAAGGGCAGGGATGACACACAATTGAGATATAACAGCATCGCACCACATTCTATGGAAGAAACACAATAAAAATCTAAATTCAGATCGACATACCCCTGGTACTCAATGTACTTGTAGATCATCCCAGCTATACCCATGGCCACAATAGCGTAGTACCAGGAGGAGATGAACATTAGAGCCAGACACATGCTCATGCCCAGGAACGACAACGCCCTGTTGATGTGACATGAGGTCAGAGTTAACGTTTATGAAAAACAAGCAGAAGAACACACGCCTGAATTGACTATTTCAGTGGTTTCCATTTGAACATTAGAAATCTCTGGTGACCCCAGACATTTACAACTGAGACTTTTTTTAGGTTTTTTTTTTTTTTGGTAAAATGTGTGATCATCTCATACAGGAGTGTTAAACTCATTTCAGTTCAGGGTCCACATTAAGCCACATTTCATCTGCATAGGGCCAGACCACTGAAATAATAACAGAAATAATAATAATAATAAAAACCTTTAAAACTGTGAAAAACGTGAACAAACTGAAATTTCTTAAGAAAACTATGTGCAATTTTAACAATATTATGTCTCAGTTTATCATTTCCAGATATAAATTACAATTTAATTTTAGTGTAAATACAATAAAATGACATGAACATTTTTACATTTACAAAGAAACATTTGGAGTATTGAGTATTTATACATTATTATGAGAGTACTTTACTGATCTGACCCACTGGAGATTAAACTGGTCTGTATGTGGAACCTAAAATAAAATTATTTATAACTTCAGTGTCCTTTTTGCATTTCACAAACTCATCCCAGGGGCCAGACTGGACTCTTTGGAGGGCCGGATTTGGCCCCCAGGCTGCATGTTTGACACTCCTGATCTAATAGCTTGCTATGCTGTGTTACAAATAAACATTAATTTTAAGCAACATTTAATCTATAATGTATGGACAGAGGCAGAAAAGCCAAACCTAGATGACTGCACAAAGAGAGACTTATTTTCCAGGATATGTACAACTTGTATTTCAATATTTTTGGTCTTTTTTTTTTTTTTTAAGTTTAGTTTATTTCAAACACAAACCGAACACTGGTCTACAAGTAAAATGCCTTCAGAATAAACTCGAATCCGTCCATAACTGAAAAGGCTATGGATGGATTTGGATGAAATTTTCAGGAAATGTCTATATTGGCACAAGGAACAAATGATAACATTTTGGTGGTGATTGGGGGGGGGGGGACTTTTCTAGTTACAGTGGTCTTCTACAAGTCAAATGCTTCTAGAATAAAACTAAAACTCAAGTCTTAAATTCTGGTTCGTTCAAGTTTCCAAGATCA
The DNA here is from genome assembly GCA_020466265.1 of Siphamia tubifer. Classification (NCBI taxonomy): domain Eukaryota; kingdom Metazoa; phylum Chordata; class Actinopteri; order Kurtiformes; family Apogonidae; genus Siphamia; species Siphamia tubifer. Next base: position 58,907,645 of record CM035785.1, on the reverse strand, counting down.
GTCTGGGGTCAAAATGTAAAATTCTTAGAATGAACAAGAGAATAGGTTTTAGTTCAAAGGAATATTGGTGTCAGATCTACTTCAAAATACTGTCAACACATTATGATCCATTCACTTTACAGGTTCTTTCCAGTAGAATATTTTCTAATCCATTGTATACATGTACATAAACCAGCATATATGTGGAATAACAGCATTATATATATATGAAAAACAGGAGCTAACATGCACTAAAGTCATTAGTTTTTCTGATTCATCTAATTAAAGTATGTAAGATTTAGAACATTTAACGTGTGAAACATATACTTTCTAAAAAATTGTAGAGCAGTGTAATACAAAACATAATGAAAACATATATCTACTGTATATACAACAGGAAAAGGAACAGGCGTTATGCATGAAAGAGTAGGAACAGGCCACTGCTTATCCAGTCCTCAGATCACATTATATACAACACAACATTGGGAATACTGAACAAACAATAACTCAAACTATGGAATGGATATTTGATAGATAAACAGTACCACAGTGCACCAGTGTCAGACTCAGTTTGTTTTTTATGGATTGCAATCATCTCTCTTAACTCACCATATTTTTTATTAGTAAGTCTCACCCCATTTGAATTCCAGGTGACCCCATGTGGGGTCTTGACCCCAAGGTTGAAAAACAATGAAATATTTCATTTCATTTCATGAATACTGTATGAATTGTGGATGAAAACACATACTAACCAGTGGTAATATTTGAACCTTGGCCTCCAGTTAGGTGTGCGCAAAAGTGTCTGCACTGCACAGGCTAAGTTTACAAAAAGATAACACATCAAGAAGAACCTGTTAAAAAAAAGAGAAGAAGGACAAAAGTGTAAAACATTTGATCTGCAGGAATTAAATTTGAGTACCGCATTTTCCGGACTATAAGTCGCACCAGCCAAAAACTAAAGGAGGAAAAAACCCAGACAAGTCACACTTATACTCATAAGTCACATTTTTGGGGGGAGATTTATTTGATAAAATCCAACACCAAGAAAAGACATTTCATCTTGAAAAGCAATTTAAAATAAAAATAGAATAGAGAACAACAGGCTGAAGAGGTGTACTTTATGCCAACTTAACACATTCAGCTAATGTTACATGATGCATAAACAACAAACTGAGAACGTGGCAGTCATTCAGATAAGTATAGCATAAAGAACATGCTCAACAGTGCCCTCTTGTGGTTGAAAATAACATGCATAATTATATAATACTGTGATAATAATTGCACATATAAATCGCTCCAGAGTATAAGTTGCAACCTCGGCCAAACTATGAAAAAAAAAAAAAAAAAATGTGACGAACACTCCGAAAAATATGGTCATTTGACCTTAGATGAACAGGAAATCTAAAACTACCATATGGCTATTAAAAATGCTTAGGCTTGTGTGGATGTGACGTGCCCTGACATTTACCAGTCCATTATTTGTAGTTTGCATGTGTTTCATGTGTGTGAACTCACATAGACAGAATAGGGGCCACCATATCCAGAGAGGCAATAAGAATACCCAGCTCTGCAATGAGGCCAGTCAGTAGCAGAGCCCATGTCGGCTCACCGTTGGGCTTCCCATGACCAAATACCTGCAACAAAACATTCAACATCACTACTGGAAGCAGTGCAAATTAGGATTGGGTGGTATGTAAGGTATCATACCTTATGAGGTATTTTTTGTCATACCGTTCTACCGTCCATCCTGTACATGGCACTAATGCAAAGTTTCAAACGTCCGCCAGCTGCCTCTAAGTAGCAGCTAGCACCACAGTCTTCATAGATGTTGTGTTAGCAGAAGCATTTCCTTAAAATAAGCTACAAATATAAAGTATATAGTTTATGTGGTACCCTGCCTTTGCCCATTGTAGCTGGATCAGGCCCCAAGTGACCCTCGTGACCCTTGTGAGGATAAAGCGGGTTCAGATGACGAGAGAAAGCGTTTATGTCGTGTACTATTGGGATAAGACGCCAACATATTTACATTCAGGACTCTACAATTTAATTTACAGGGTGTCTGAAAAGCGAGCTAACAAGCTAACAGCTAAAGTCATGACAGCCATAGAGTTTATGATGACAACAAAACAATTGTGCTAAATGTTAACAGTGCCTTAAATTTAACCCACTGCACCAGCCTTAATAACTGTATGTTATTTTATCCAGTTGAGTTACTGTTAGTCATGGTATCTGACTGCTGTTAGCAAATAAAATGACTGTTCAGAGTGACAAACACTTTGGCTAACGTTAGCATGCTACAGTGTTTACTACCACTGAGATGTGTTGTGCTAGCTACTCTCAATGATAGCTTCACATGAAAGATGTTTTTTCTTCAAATTTAAACAGTAACATCTTAAACCATTAGTTTTGTTATAATCACATATGTAAGTACACATTTACAAATTGCAGTGATCGATTTATTGGATCAAATCCATGTGTCATTCATTTTGTCAGTTCTCCCTCTCCCTGTATTCTGTGGTTCATAACTGATCACACTCCTGAATATGAAGAAAGTCTGCAGTAATATGAAAGACTGCACTTGGAGTTATATGACCACTAACAAACTGTTCTACTGTCATTTATACTTTATTATTTATGTATAGTATCCTACAAAAGTACTGTGATATATACTGTGATATATACTATGATATATATACTGTAATATATACTGTGATATATACTGTTATATATATACTGTGATATATACTATGATATATACTGTAATATATACTGTATACCACCAGTGGCTCAAATGATACCAGATTATACATTTTCGGCCATAGCACCCATTCCTAATGCAAATCACTTTAGGTTTGGTTCTCTAACAGATACAAATAAGTCTTTGTGTCAGATGCTGCCACATGCAAATGATTATTCTATTTTTATTTTCTTTCTCATTTTCCTTATGTGTACTGTAATAGTTTCCTGGAATTGTGTTGTTGGTCGACTGGTGTCAATCAGGAAGCTTGTACCACTCCATATTCAAAATAAAAAAATTGTTTAAAAACTTTTATGATTCAATGCTATATAAAATTTGATTTGATAACTGTTATATCTAACTCTATAGGGGCAGCTTCGGTTTGATTTTGTCATGTCTAACAAGATTATTTCACTGCAAAATGATTAAAACAGTGCATTATCAAGCAGACCCACCCTCAAGAAAGGAATGATGTTGTCCTTGGCAATAGCCTGCAAAAGCCGTGGGGCTCCAGTAAGGGACTGTAGACCAGCCCCCACAGTGGAAAAGAAGGAGCCAATAACAATAACCCATGGAGACGGCCAGGAGAGAGTCCCAACAACCAAGTTCTTATTGACTGCGTCTCCAAATCTGCAAGAACAAGAACAGTGATGAATATGACCACTAACACCCCACAAAAAAGTGTAATAATGTTGAGTCATGCACAAAAACATACTTGTCCCTGAGGACTACTCCTTCAATACAAGCCCCAAACAAGACCACAGAACTGAAATCTAAAAATAAGAGGTCAAGGAGTACAATTCAACACAAAGCTGTATATGGATATGCATCATTTTTATCTGACTACAATCACCTCTCTGAACTCCAGTAGAACTTCAGGGTTCCCTTATGAAACTAAATATATATTTCTCCAAATACTGACTAGTGATATATATTACTGCCTGAAACTTTAATATAAAAAATATATGTATATAATATATAGAAAAATATATTGTGTCAATATATTACAATATAGTTAAAAATAAATAGGAATAGCTGCTTTCCATATATTGAGACATATATGACAATATATGTACTCATTTATTTTAATATAGTAATACACTTAATATATAGATGTACACAGACAGACCGATATTTTGTGTGTATTTTATATATATATATATATTTAGCAATACACTTCAAAGTATGTGGAAAAAATTAAAAAATTATCTGTAAAATTTAGAGCAGTTTTTGTCTTCAGTGCAATATATATATTTTATATTTGTCAATATATGATCAAATCATATATTACAGTATATTGGATAATATATACATTACTTTTCCAAAAATGGAAATATATTTTTTATTATGATGCATTACGCACACACACACACACACATATAGATCGATTTTTTTTTGTTCCACCAGGGTTAAAACTGCTTGTTTTTTAAGTACTAATTTAAATTTTTGCATTTTATAACTTTATTGTAGTTGTTACAATGACAAAATGTATTTTATTTTGTCATTTGAAAAAGTATTATTGGGCATTTAGTTTGTACAATAAGGATACAGACGAGTGAAGTAGTGGTAATAGCTAAAATCGTTCCAACAGGGATGGACTTCTGAGCATCACGGAGATCACCAGATCTGTTGGAGCCTGCCATGATACCTACAAATAAAAAAGACATAGGAAATTTCAAGGGCAAATTAAAACACACAATTGTAAAACTACACCCCCTGCTTGGAAAGTAAGATTTACTTTACTTTTTTTTTTTTAAAAAAAAGTAATAATTTCCTTTTTTTATTGCTCCATTTAATAGAAAGTGATCTTAAGTTTTTATGGCCTTATTAAAAAATTCAAATAAATCTTTTGCATTTTGTAGTTTCATACCTGTGGCTGATGGGAAGAAGATGCCCACAAGTAGTGTGAATGATGTTGCGATGTCTGCTGACACATACATGGAAAATGTCTCCATGCTCCAATGAGAATCCACTGACTGTAGCCCCGCCTTCTCCAAGATCTCCCCCTTTGGCATGTAGTCACTCCACATGTTTTCTAACATAATAATAATGAATTAGATTTATATAGCGATTTTTCTATGGAATGCATACTCAAAGCCCAGTGTATCTATTCTTCATTCACTCTCACATGCTCGCTCTGGTGGTGCTAAACTACATATGTAGTTAACAGTTGTCCTGGGGCAGAGTGACAGAAGCAGCCATTGCTCTCCTGGGCAGGGACCCAGGAGGCAACGTATGGGAAGCTAAAGTCTCCTCCGCTTCTGGGAGGTTCATGGGGCCTGAGATCAGAAAATTAATGAATGGTATTCAATGGGAAATAAAATGATAAAATGGTATCTGGTTTGTCATGTGACCTGAATCAGACACATGTTGTACCTCATAATAAATTATTATTATTGATGTTTGTTTCAACTGCTTCAGTTAACCAACGGCTGATTTATTTGCGAGTAAAACCCGTTAATAATTTGGACTACACGCCTGGCGCACGTGTGACGTCACCACAGACTCCACACCACAGTTGAGCGGAGTGTGACGTCACGTAGTGTAGTCTCTTTACTAAATCGACATAAAACCAAACGTCACGTTTGCTTCCCATCAAAAACAGGTGGTCTGCCGATGCCACGTCAAATACTTCTTATTAACCGTTTTCATATGTGAATTTCAGAGCACTTGTCAAATCAAAATTTAGCTTGACTCGCTCTATTCACTCCCATTCATTTTTTTGCGAGCTAAGCACCCATGGACCGGAAGTATAAGGGCATAACCTACCTTCCACATATATTTATTTCACTTCAGCTGTTATATGAAACCGTTTCCTAAATGTCTCTGAGTAATAAAAGAAAAGTCAAATGGCTCCTGACATGTGGGCGAACTCCACCCCTGGACCCCATGCTCTTGACTGCTAGCATTAGCAGGTTAGCTTGAAACTCGACATAGAACCGCTTACAAACCCCGTTTCTGGTCTTATACAACACAATCCCAGACCTCTCAAGTCTCACACAGTCTACAATGCACTTTTGACTGATTTGTATTTACCAACATGTGACCACAGAAAAGGTAAGCGCACACCTTTCGTCCCGTTACTCCTCAGAGGAGTATTTATATTGTTCTTCCTCAGGTGCATCTACTTGTACCTTAATTCCCTATCATTATGCAACATGCGCCACCTATTGGTCAGCACGAGGAACTGCTCTCAACTCTAATGACTTATAATGGAACCATTACAAAATTCATTGCAAAAACAAAGAATAAAATTAAAGTGTAGGGGTACCCGTTTTTACAAATAAACATTTAGAAGCCTCTACACTGACCCTCTGAACTATGGAGGACTAAAACTGTCAAAATCAAATAAATATACCACTGGATAATTAAATCTGTAAATTATTTAAAATTGCAATTAAACAAATAATAATATTAAATGTGTACCAATTTGTTTGAGGTAAAACACACATTTATTCTACATTTGTTTGGAGACAGACAGATAGATAGATAGCATTTAGTTTGAATCCCTAAAAACGTATTTCCTTGACTTTTCCGCAATGTATGTTGATTGTACTGAATTTCATGACATATCCAAGTGCAGTAATATGTTTCATATAATTCAATAATATAATACATAAAAAAAAATAAATAAATAAATGTAAGCCCTGCAATGTGACTATTACACACACATACATTGTGATGTCAATGCTCAAACAATATATTGTGCAGCTCTAATAGTGCTAATCTTATCTGCTCTTTAATAAAAAATTGAATAATGATATACAGCATTGCGCTCATTTAGAGCAGTGAGAATCTGGATTTTAATTATTTGATCAATTCCCTAGGTGTATGTTACAGCCCCCACTAAGTTCATCATAATCTTACCTCTAATTATTCCACTTGACAGTCCAGGGATGCCCTGTATCTCAGTCACATTGTTCTGGATGAAATACTCATCACACTGTGCGCTGCTCATGTTCCCTGGGCTGCAGAAGTGTTCCCACAGCTGACTGGGCTCTGTCATATTACCCTTTAGTACAATCTTAGCACACACGTCAAAGCGATCTCTCACCAAAGTCCTGTTTCCCAGCATGCAGATCCTACAATAATAACAAAGATAGTCGATTATATTTTCAGCAGAGGTGGTCAAAGTACTCACATTCTGGACTTAAGTACACTGACAAAAGTAAAACACTGAATCAACTTAAAAATTCTTCTTCAATAGGTCACACATAAAAACATCTAGTTATTTAGGGTATTGTTTTTCAGAATGTGACAAAGGTCATTATTTAGTTAGGTCATAATAGCTAAAGCTACAGTTATCATTATTGTGCTGAGTCATCACATCACCACTATACACGTTTTCATTACTGCAATAGTTTCACATTTCATGAGAATCACCTATATACAGTCACTGAAAAAATCATATTAAATTATGATAATACGAATGACATCTGTGAACACATTCTATTCTCCAAACAAATGGAGGAGCGAACAACTGGGGAGGACATTTTTAAAGTCATTCACATGTTTTTCACTGAAAACGCTACCAACTGGAAATCCTGCAGCAGCGGCTGCATCAATGATGGGCAGCGTGAAAAGGCTGATAGAACAATGTAAGATGTTTGGATTTAATTAATCAGACACTTATTTTACGGCACTGTACCTCTATTTTCTGCCAAACGTGTTTTGACCATGTCAGGGGGTACTTGACCACTGTGCTAGAGGAAGGGAAATTTAAAATTCCTTCCATGATCGGCAGTGATCGGCATTCGGCAGATCAAGTTTTTTTTTTTTCTGACCTCCCCCTATTATTATTATTATGATGATAATTGACAATACCACTATCACTGTTTTGTGATATATGTGTGTATATATATATATATATATATATATATATATGTATACAAACGTATATATATATATATATGTATACAAACGTATACATAAATGTATATTCTATTATTACGCCATACACACTTGCACCATACACCCACACACACAAATCACCAAATTTGCAAATACCCTGTAAGGTTTTACTATTCGACTTCCCTTACCCTATTTTTGTTTTTTGTTTTTGTCTGTTTGTTCTTCTCCTCATGTATGTATTCCCCCTGTCTATGTGTGATATGAATGTTATGTTTTATGTTGCAATAAAGATAATAAAAAATTTAAAAAAACAAAACAAAACAAAACAATGAAACCTATGAATATACAAGAGCTGTAGAATAATGGTCCACTGGAGTGACCAGAATGCATCAAAGGGTTAAATTCAATAAAAAAAAAAAAATGAGTAAATAAAATAAATTGAAGAAAACAAGGGTGGTCTAATGTATTTTTCCACAGCTGTACAGATACAAGCACATATAAGGTAAAAATATATACTCATGCTCTGTGAAGTTCACAGTCAAATAAACTATGCAGTTTCCTGTTAAGGCAATTGTTTATTTTTCCATCCTATTCTGCAGACTTACGGAAATTCCGGCGGATGAGTCATGGATTTGATTGCTCCGGCGTAAATGGAGACAATTGAAATAATGACACAGGCGAGGAAGAGAGAGGCCAGCTTGTTGACATATTTGACTCCTACGAACACCACCACTGCCATCAGGCTCAGGCAGATAGTCCCATAGACCCTCATGTTGTTCAGCATGGCACTGTCAGCCCCATGGTGGTCTGAGGCCTGAAAGATGGCTGCCTGGGGGACTAAATATTTCTGAAGATAAAAGGAATCAACTCAAGATGAGAATGACACCTCTTAAATTAATTAAGGGAATATGCACAACATTAAAAAAAATATGAGACAAATAACTAACCAAGAAGATTTCAATAGCCCCCAGTATATACATGGCTGAAGCAAAGGTGGTACCCAAGTAGAAGCACAGTCCCACAGCTCCTCCAAACTCTGGGCCCAGAGAGCGGGAGATCATGAAGTATGCCCCTCCAGCTACCAAAAATAAAAAATAAAAGACTGTTAGACAGCTGAAAAAAAAACCCTGTCTTTACTGCATGTAGCAACCACAGCAGTTGTCTAACTTTCTGCTGCCCCCAAGTGGAGGAAGAGGGTTCCTTAGACAGAACCCACTATGATCAGAAGTATTGACAGAAACTGAATGTGTTTCAATTAGAAGACTGGGCTGCAAAAATAATAAAGACAAATGTCATGATAGAATTTTATGCTGTAAAATATATGAGTTCTATAAACACTTGAAAACATTTACAGGGTTAGATTTGCAGATATTTCCATCTAAAATTCTTTATATATATATATATATATATATATATATATATATATATATATATATATATATATATATATATATATATATATATATATATATATATATATATATAAAAATCATGGCCATTACTGATCACATGTTACCTGTTGACTAAATCTGTACTTATTACATTTTAAACTTGTCTTTTTCTTTTTTGTTTTGTTCTGGGCTCAGGAAGGGGGTTCATTTAGTAAACATTAATTTGTGGGGAAAAAAAAGTAAATTTGAACCCTCTTGTCTCCTGTGCTCTCTATCAAACATGTTGTAACCTTCAGGTCATAACAGTCAAACAGAATACAATCACAGACATAGCATTGTGTCCAAGTGTTTGTTGAAATGAGTGGACATATTGATATCTCATTCTCTTTCTACAGATACAACTAGAAAATATAGGGAATATGTACTAAAGGTTAGAGTGGCTTTTTACTGAGGCCCCTGCAAAGACTGCAGAACCAGCAAAGACTGAGGTTTTCATTTCTATGTCTGTATTTGAGAAACAATTTTTTTGAGCAGCAGTGGGAGTATTGTCAGTGTAAGAATGGGTGGTATGAACAAAAATGTATATCCTGGTATAATTTGAGCCACTGCCAGTATATGGTACATATCATGATATAGTACTTTTGTAGGATACTATACATAAATAATAAATAAACTATGAAAGGCACCAGAACAGTTTGTTAGTGTCATATAACTCCAAGTGCAGTCTTTCATATTAGTGCAGACTTTCTTCATATTCATAACAACACATCTCAATGGTAGCAATCACTGTAGCAGCACTTCGCATGCTAACGTTAGCGAAATCGCTAATGAAATTGTAACTCTGAACAGTCATTTTAGTTGCTAACACCAGCCAGATACCATGACTAATAGTAACTGGATACAGTAACATACAGTTATTAAGGCAGGTGCAGTGTGTTACATTTAAGGCAGTGTTAACGTTTAGCACAATTGTTTTGTTGTCATCATAAACTCTATGACTTTAGCTGTTAGCTTGTTAGCTCATTAAACTGTTACAAAGGCATTATTACCATGAAATTCACTAAAAATACCATAGAATTGCCACCTTTTTATTGATACGTAATTTTATATATAGTTCAGTAAGTGATGAAATTCAGAGCATGAATTTGTTTTAATTCAGGTTGTGACAAAAACACCACCTTTGTCTGCTGCTTGTGTGTAAGTCTTATGCTACCGTGGTATAATTGTGTGAAACTCTATATTCAGAGCGGTGCACACCTGTACCACTGAACTGAATATCTGCTTTTGTGTTTCGCACACAATAAAGATACACTGATAGTGTCAGGGAAATGTTTGTCAGGGTGTTGGAGGAGAAATTAAACTGGGATAATGAAAAGGCTGAAATGTAGAGCAACCCCATTAACCCCCCCCCCCCCCTTTTTTTTTTACAACCATACAAACACACAAATGCCTAAAGTACTTAGTTAATGATTATTTTACAGATTTTCAGGACATGAACAGTATCTGCTGTTACATTTGAAGGATATGATGCATCGTAAACAGTAAATACTGAAAGACTAAACAACAGAGTAAAAGGGTAATAGGTGAATATTACCTGGAACGACACCGTTAGTTGCGATGGCACTCATTGATATGGCTGTGAGCATTGTCTGTAGACACAAGAGAAAACAATATAAGTGACAAAAAGCACACATATACTGTATATATTCACAAAAGCAGTTTATGGGATGATGCATAAAAAAAGCTGTTGGTACAGTGGTTTCTAGAGTAGACAGATATTCTACATATGTTATGTTGTATATTCATTTAATTATATACCAGCTGACACAGTGGACGCTTCTGCATCATTTCAACCTAATCTGCACTGAGTGTAAATAAACTGCTAGTTGTTATTATTTATCTAATAATTTTGATTTCACTTAATGCTCTTTATAATCCAGTGCACCTTATATATGAAGAATCTAAAAAAAATACACCATTCATTGACAGTGTGTCTTATAGTGACTAAACCAGACATAAATGTGGGTCTTGTGACGATAACTATAATTAAATATATAATGCAGTTATAGATGACCAATAAAAAACAGACAAAATGTGGCTTAAATAAAAACATTCCTAAAATGTCTCTTAGTTTTTATTGACAAAAACAAAATGAGACGTTGTTTTTATTCATTTAGCCGTGTTCTTATTTATTTTTTAGTTATTGTCTCTCACGAGGAAGTTGTCAAATTATGTCCCCACCAATGTCAAAGCATAATTACTCCCATGCTCCAGTGTGATTTATATGTGAAATTATTATCACATCATTCTATAATTTCGCATGTTATTTTCACGCTGACATCCACAAGAGGGTGCTGTTGAGCATGAACATGTTCTTTATGCTATAGTTATCTGAATAACATTAATATACGTTTACATACCAGGCATGTTTTTAGTTCATTGTTTGTGCATCATGTAACGTTAGCTGAATGTGTTACATTAGCATACCATACACCTATTCAGCCTGTTGTTCTCTACTATATTTTTTAGTTTAAATTGCCTTTCAAGACCAAATGTCTGTTCTTGGTGTTGGCTTTTTTATCAAATAAATTCCTCCCCAAAAATGTGACTTATACATGTTTTTTTTCCTTCTTTATTATGCATTTTTTTGGCTGATGCGACTTAAAGCCTGGAAAATACCGTAACACAAATAAATGTTAAATACTGGACTTCATATGGTAGATTTAGCCACACATTGAAGTGACATCAGTGCTGCTTATGTAACAATGTGAAGTTTATTGATTACTAAGAAAAAGCTGTCTCCTGTCCCACATTGGTAGTGGAACAGTGTGACATGACCCAGTATTGTGTTTGTGTGTCTGTTGTGTTTCCATGTGCATGTGCGTACTAACACATGAGCAGCACATCAGGACGATCAGGAGGGACTGGATGATGCCGGCCATCCCCACAATCCATGTCAGACGCAAAAACAGAATGACCCCAAAGATATTCTGTAGACAAGGCAGGTAGACTCCCATCAGAGTCCCCATGTTGGGAGACTGGAGAGATAGAGAGAGAGAGGGGGGGGGGGGGGGGGGTTAAAGAGAGAGGGGAATATATTGAGCGTGACATTTCAGGAAACAAGAGTATTGACAGTTTGTATTGATGGATGTACTTTTTAAAGGTCATTTAATCATGTCATCAGCTTGTTACATGTATCTAGGTTTTATATGGCCACAGTCTAAGAGTGAGCACAGGATTAAACCATCAATCAACGAGTCTTAATATGAAAGTAAAACTTGGATAAAGCAGAGCGAGAAAGCATCGAGTTTCTGAATCTTGTAGTGTCTCTTCAGATGACGGTGATGGTTGGATAATGAAAAAGGCTTCACAGACACCATCTTAACATACAGGTTAGACACTACCATCAATCATAGTGTATAGTGTCATGCTATGACAGCAAAAAGGAATCATGGTCTTAAATAATGCTAGTAGTCTACATCCACGGTTCTCAAACTGGGGTCGGCGGACCCCTAGGGGGACGTGGCGCATGTCCAGGGGGTACGCGAAATTATTCACGGTTTTGTTTTGTTTTTTGTTTGTTTTTTTGCTGTTTTATTTTGAAATGCGGAAGTTTTATTTTGTAGCGAGCGGGCGGAAGTAACAGCGCTGTTTGACGCCAGCTTGACTAAATTGAGACGGAGCGAGTCACAGGCTATTTTTAGCCACCCTGCAGCGAACATGGGTTTTTGTGTCCGCCAAGTTCCTCAAGAAGTGGTAAAAGAAATGACAATGAAAATGACAATGACAAAAACAAACGCCCTAACCCTAAAAAGAGAAAGTACATTGATAGTTATATTGAGTTTGACAAGCTCATCCCTCTCATTAAGTCTCTGTCTGTCTGTCTGTCTGTCTGTCTGTCTGTCTGTCTGTCTGTCTGTCTGTCTGTCTGTCTGTCTGTCTGTCTGTCTGTCTGTCTCACACACACACACACACATGGTTTTGTGTGTCTTTTGTTCCGTTTATTATTTTAAAATTATTTAAAATTGTTGTTTCTGAAGTGTTCATTTATATTATAATACCTGAAAATGTGGCTGGTTTGCACAAAAGCACTATTAAAAAAGGTTATCATTGTTTCATAATAATCATTGTTGAAGTGGTTTTTTATCATTTTCAGTATCGCGAGGATGAGGGGGGACATGGAAAAATTTCACCCCTCCAAGGGGGACCTGGGCCAAAAAAGTTTGAGAACCCCTGGTCTACATCAAACCATTTTGTACTCCATCAAACCCCAGGATAAGAACACTGTGGAGTAAAAACATTGACCAAACAGAATGTTCCAGCAGGTTTAGTTCAGTTACCAACAGCGTGTGTAAAGCGCTGGTGTAACACCATAAACTATTTTCTCATGGTTTTTATTTCATGCTTCTAAACCTTTTGTTTGCTAAGCTTCATGTAACACAAATTGATAAATGTTGATTATTGTTTTCTTATCCAGGATGATCATTGATATTGCGTTCTCGTCAATCCTCGTAAACTTCCGTTATCGCTCCAGACAGTAGCGTGTTCATGTATTTTTGAAAGCATGGATTTGAGGGGTGGGCTGACAAAGACGCAGGGGTGTGTATACTTTCAAAATATAGCCCACAGGAAGTGTTCCCCCCAGATCTCCTACCCTACATTTAAGACCTTTCAGACACTGCAGCCTCTACAGAACACACATTAATAACAGAGTTCATCGTGTTCTTTGACTGCGTCTCCTGACCTTGGGCGTCTTCCTACGTGAGGCCTCGGCGCTCTCCTCCTCCTCGTGCTCTTTGGCTCCTTGAGTGATGTTGGTGTAGTTGACCAAGCGGCTGAGCAAAGACGAAACCTTGGGTCTGATATCCAGCTCTTCCTGGGGAGACACAAGGTCAACTTATATTTAGCTTTGGTTGGACAAAGAATCACAATACTTTATTCCAGTTGAGCTCAGACGTTTATATACCCCAGCAGAATTTGTGGTTCTACGGCCATTTTTTTTTTTTTAGAGAATATGAATAATACAAACATTTTTCTTTCACTCTAGTGGTTTAAGAAAACCATATATTTCCTCCAGCAACGAGGTATTAAATTTGAGTCCATTTGTCTGTCAGTTTGTCTGTCTGTCAGCAGACAGGAAGTTCTGAACAATTTTGAAACTTTCAGGAATGACAGATAATTGGTCAACGAAGAACCCATTAGATTTTGAGCAATGAAGGTCAAAGGTCAAGGTCACACTAAAGATCAACAGCTAAAAACACATCAGTGGTAATATCTCAGGATTCAGACAAGATAGAATCTGGTGGTTTTTTTATATCTAAGCATTAGGCACAAAACTTATTACTTTGTCGAAATTTAAAATTGTAAACAATTTGTTTAAAATTTTGTTTATTTTTCCAGTCTGGCACTAAAATCACTTCTCTTCCCTCATATTTAAATTCTGATTGATTCATTAGAAATATTAGTTTCCACCAACAACCTGTAACATCTTTAACCACAGTATTATGTCATTACCCAGTTAGCTACTGTAGTTCAGTCAGGTGTTACCCCAGAAGTGCTTTGGGGGTTTCCTATACCATTCACACCGTTTTAAAAACACACACACATTTGATTATCTATTGGATGACTCCCTTTTGTTGATAACAAGACATCACATTTATGAGGAACTGACGAACACAGGGACATTGGAACTATCTTTTTGTTTAGTTTTTGTTGTTTTGCTGCAAAAACAAGTCAAATCAAACCTCAAACAATGCCAGGTTCCTGTCGTAGAAGTCATTCTTCTTGTTTGTAGCATCAGCGCTGTTGAGAAAAGGGCTGTCCTCTGTGTGATTTCCATGTCCTGAGAAGAGAGAGACAAACATCTGAATAAATGCATAGAAACAAGGACATTTTAAACTACAATACAGAGTAGAGTTGAATACTATAATAGAACATATGTTATTTTTTTACTTTTTATTTAACCATCAGCAGAATTACTGTATTTTCCATACAATAGGTGCACTTGAAATACTTAAATTTTCTCCAAAAATCACAGTGCACCTTATAATTCAGTGTGCCTTATATATGGGTTAGGGTTATTAATTCTGGTTGTGCTTAGTGACATAGAAGTTTCAGTTTTTATGTCATTATTATAACTTTTTATCTCACAATTTTGGCTTTTTATAATAATTGGTGTAAAATACAGTTTTTCATGGTCATCAGATATGACCCATATGTTCACAGGCTCTGTAGTTACTGTGGAAACATGATCATTTTTAAACAACATTGATTCTCCAGTAAAAAGCATGGAGTTGGATCAATGACAGTGGATGGAAACACTTTTAATTTGGTGAAAGTCACTTTTTTGTCTTCTCCATGTTTGATAAACAACCCTCACTTTAACTCTGAGCTTTAATTAACATTTACATGATCAGTGAATTAAATATAGGAAAATACATAAATTTGTACTGAAAAAAAGAAAAATAAAGAAGATGGTATTTTCAACAGTAACTGCATTTTCACCATAAAGTGCAGTTACTGCCTTTTTGCTTCGAAGGACAGAATAGACTGTAACTGATGGTCTTCATCACCTTCATGGTCGTGTGCACCAAGTGAACCAGTTTGGTTTGCAGCGTAACCGTCAGGTTGCCAAACCAGGCTGCCGTCCCATAACGGACTACACTTTATAATACCACTTGGTAAAATAAAAACATGATGCCCTTGCTCACACCATACATACCTCGAGGTTGAATCAAAGTTACAGTGAAATATTTGCGGTGTCAGCCAGGTTAAAGTGACAGCAGGAGGTCCGGCTGATAAACACACTTAGAATTATAGATGGAACTCATTAACTTCTGCTTTTGAAGAGAAGAATCAAGCAGAGCTGAGAACCAACGGCGCTCGGGGCAATTATTGCAAAAAACTGAACTGCAAACTTTATACACACACACACACACATATAATTCTACACACTCACACACACCTCATTACCTAGAAATTACCCACACTTGGATTATTGGAGCATGTCATCTTAAACAGTGGCATTTCCAAGCCCCCAAATTAATCCTGTGACAAAAAAAGTCTGTCAACTTACCAACAGGGTATGAAATGGAATTAGCAAAAATATTCCCACTGGTGATAAGTTGAGTATTTGCAGTTCAGAGGCGTTGGTCACTCACTCACCTGTGCACAGGTCTGTGTGAGTGTGTCCAGTGGAGCTGTGGCTGTGCATACTGAACACACTGAACACTGCTCTGAGCTCTGCCTTAACTCTACAGTACTATCCAACACACTCACTCACCCTGGGTGAACACTCACAGGCCTGGCTCAACACATGACACACACACACACATAAGGGGTGGGGGGGTGGGGGCTAAAGTGTCATGATAGACTGATACACTGGAAAAATGCCCCTCTAAAAACAAGAGCAGCATTGGTCAGGACCTCGGCTCTACATATGCTCTTCATCCCATACCACCACACGTTACCCGTCAAGCCCACCCCCCCACCCCCCACCCAATCCATGAAAAGAAATGAAGAAACATTAGAAAAGGTCCCAGCCCTTTGGGTTGGGTTCTGCCTGTGCCATATGTGTGTATGTAGGTCTACAGGAGTGGGAGAATTTTAGCCAATTAGCTGTTAGCTTTAGAGGGCGTGGCTGTATCTGGGCAGAAAAACAGAGAGACAGACAGAGACAGAGAGACAAAGAGACAGAGAGAAAGCGCGAGAGAGAGAGAGAGAGAGAGAGAGAGAGAGAGAGAGAGAGAGAGAGAGAGAGAGAGAGAGATAGAAGCAAAGGCAGAGCTCAGAAATAATATATAAATTATTATATGTATGTGTGTATGTAGGTTTGTGTAGGTGCAGCTACATACATGTGTAAGAGATACAGAGATAATAGGTTTTAATCACTTAAATATACTCATGGTTTGGTATTTTCAATATGTTTCTGTGAAAGAACCTCTTCATTGTGCTGCAGCCACACACAGCTGTGAGGGTATTTGTAGAATGGAAGGGGGCGTGGCCACGTGAGCTGCACCTGCTGTATGTCAGAGGAACAGAGAGTTCTGACAGAACATTACAAAATGAGAAAAATAAAACGTACATCTAACAAACCGTACATCGGAGTTAAAACATTTTTTGGACAGGTGACTTCCACTCATCCTTGTGATTCTCATGATATGTCATATGTTGGGGAAAATAAAATTTGAATTTTGTGTCGTACTTTGCAACTGTCACAGCCTCAAACAAAAACAGATAATAATGAAAAAATTATATAAAACTTTTTGGATTCATTAATTGCTCTATCATTATATATATATATATATAAATAATTGCAGGACCTGTGATGTGACTAAGCATCGACATCACAATGTATGTGTGAATAATAAACACTATATTGTCCAGCTCTAGTGTTTGTGGGTTAAAGGTAGTGGGTTTTTAACAGTGTCAGTTTACACACAGAACCATAGAGTGAATTAATGTAAAAGTTTCCTGGCAGAATTTGAAAGTATTTCAGACTCTGTCATAAGACCTTAGCCTCCAGCTCATTTAATTTGAAGTGAAAGTCATCTTAACGTGTTGAAGGGACAGTGGGGGTCTCTTGTTAATAACATCACATTAAATGTCTAATTAAAAGGATTAAAGATTAAGCAGCCAGTTGTGAAGGAACACAGAACTCATACAGAGTAGAAACACTGTGAACAGGCTTTTACACTGACGTCTACTGACTGATCATCTGTGTTCTTTACTAAACAACTGACAAGATCAAACACTGTCTGTACAGAGCAGACAGGTTAACAGACAGGCTTACAGACAGGCTTACAGACAGGTTAACAGACAGGTTAACAGACAGGCTTACAGACAGGTTAACAGACAGGTTAACAGACAGGTTAACAGACAGGTTAACAGACAGGCTTACAGACAGGTTAACAGACAGGTTAACAGACAGGTTAACAGACAGGTTAACAGACAGGTTAACAGACAGGTTAACAGACAGGTTAACAGACAGGCTTACAGACAGGTTAACAGACAGGTTAACAGACAGGTTAACAGACAGGCTTACAGACAGGTTAACAGACAGGCTTACAGACAGGTTAACAGACAGGTTAACAGACAGGTTAACAGACAGGTTAACAGACAGGTTAACAGACAGGTTAACAGACAGGCTTACAGACAGGTTAACAGACAGGTTAACAGACAGGTTAACAGACAGGTTAACAGACAGGCTTACAGACAGGTTAACAGACAGGTTAACAGACAGGTTAACAGACAGGTTAACAGACAGGCTTACAGACAGGCTTACAGACAGGTTAACAGACAGGTTAACAGACAGGCTTACAGACAGGTTAACAGACAGGCTTACAGACAGGTTAACAGACAGGTTAACAGACAGGCTTACAGACTTATGAATGTCAGTATTTGATTTTAAATAACATAATTATTCAAATTAAGTTAACTCACATTTTCAGGGCAGCTGGTGAACTTTTATGTTTTCAAGCACCTTCATTTTCTTTGTTTGTTTTTTTACTGTGTACCGACATAAAGAATTATAAACCATACAGTAAGTGATTATTTCACTGTGTACAGCTATTGATTACACTGGTGTACAGTTTTTTTTAGAAAGTATATTCTTCAGATTTTAAATGTGTTAAATCCTTTATACTTTAATCAGATGAATCAGAAAACAAATTACTTTAATGCTGGTTAGTTAATGTTTTTAATTTACATGATGGTGTGTTATTCCACATATATACAGAGTTATTGGACGGTGTTAAAGATGACCAGAAATTAATAAAATAATCAAATTGAACAAAAATTACCAAAATATTTAGTGAAATGAACAAGAATAAGTAAAATTAATACAATGAACAAAAATGAACAAAACATTCAGTAAAATCAACAAAACTCATTAAGAATAAAAAATTAAATGAACCAAATATTCAGTAAAAGGAAAAATAAAATGTCACATTTTGACCCCAGGCTTATCTTTGATCCAAGCATCATTTCAGACTTTAGTTTTCTTTATCACTAACATTTCATTAGTTTGATTCCAGAAGCATTTAACTTATAGACCAGTGTAATGTTTGTTTGGAAAAAGTTTGTTCAAGTACGAGTGTAAAAGTGATCTATGTCTGAAAGTACTGGATGTTATATTCCCATTTTCTGTGGCCCAGTGTTTATTAACCTTTTGTAAAGCTCCCACTGACCTCTTGACCTCTCAGCAGGGCTTCACTTTTAGAATGAGACAGAAAACTGCTAAACTTTTTAAAGAACATATTTTTGTCAGAACACTTTGGTACGAGGGGGTCATGGGTTTATTAGTTATGGATTTCTTATCAGGCACAACAGCCCCCCCCCCCCAAATCATGCGTTGACATTGGTGGGGACATAATTTGACGACTTCCTTGTGAGAGACAGCAACAATAAATAAATAAATAAATAAGAACACAGGTAAAATAATTAAAATAATGTCTCATTTTGTTTTGTTTTTGTTTTCCACCCACAATGTTTTTGTGTGTCCCCATCACTTTGTGGACAAAAGACCAACCAATCAAAACCCGTTTGTAGAGTTATTTTTGGGACACACTGTCTTTACAGCCAAAGAGGCTACGACTATTATCTCCACAAACAGACTTAAACTTCCATCTGATGCTTTAGTTATGAAACTGTCATTACTGTTAATTGTCAAGTTGTCATACACTAACGTTGCCACCAGTGTTTTGCTAAAACAGCTGATTAGCATCTAAGCTAATGTTCATAGACAGTAGAGCTGTATGTGTTCGTAAACAGGGCCACAAACATTAAGACTTTTAAAAACCAATAAAAACATCTTAAAATCAAACTAATCTTTGTCATTTGCAGCAGCAGGAAAACAAATGACCTTATGTTGTTACAGTTCTTCTAAAACAAAACCAGTGTAAGTTAAACCTGCAAAAATAATCAACCTAATCACTTCTGAAAAATAGTCTGTTTTATTTTTCCAAAACTTCTTTCAAATATCTGCAAAACTTTACATCAAATAAACACTAAACAGTTTTGGGCTCATTTTACACCTCAGATACTTTGTGCTTTGAGAAGCCCTGATTGGTTCAGAAAAGGAAAACAGGCTTGTTTGTTATAAAGCCGATCAGACATGGAAACTATATCACTGTCAGTTCGCTCCCTGGTTTTTAGAAAAGCCTCTTTACTAAACTTCCTTTTTAATGAACATTTAAGACTTAACACCAAGAGTCCAACGGCTTAGCTCAAAGTATATGGGCTTTGTGAAGCTACTTGGCACAAACGTTTCACTGATTATAGTTATTTAGAGGTGTTACACAGAAAAGAAGCTTGTGCATACTGCCTGTTCTGTAGTCAAATCTGCAGCATCTGTCAATACAAAGTGTCACTACATAATCTAAATGTCACTTGACAATAACACAGAGTCTCCTCCTGTTTGTTTACGACTGTGGATTTCTCTAGGTTTGTAACATGACCCGACTCTTCAGGACACGATTCTATTGTCTGCATGGTTAGTTTTAAACACTATAATGTATGCATATTTTGGTAAGGATTGCTAATAAAGTGATCATTCTATGACAATTTTGATGTAATTTCATGGTAATAATGCCTTTGTAACTGCTTATTACAAGTAATGGCTAGCTCATAATGAATAATTTTTTAGCAGTAATTCTTTAGTGAAGCTCCAAAAAGATAAAGAGGAAAAGTTTCTCCAAAGTAGGGATGCTATGGAGTCATGTTTGTATTTGGGCTGAATAATAGTGTTTGTATTCTGCCTTAGAACACTGAAAGCACCTGAAACCCATGGAAACGTGTGTGTCAAATATACAGTTTGTGTAGCTTAGCATTATATGTACACTGTCCTAAAGACAGAAACAAACTGATAAAATAACCTTACACTTGTTGTTGTTAGGTAGGTAGATTATTAATGGATTATAATGGATTAGATTTATATAGTGCTTTTCAAGGCACCCAAAGCACTTCACATTAGTGTTCCATTATTCATTCACTCTCACATGTTCCCTCTGGTGGTGGTAAACTACATATGTAGCCACAGTTGCCCTGGGGCAGACTGACAGAAGCGTGGCTGCCATTTCGCACCAACGGCCCCTCTGACCACCACCGAACATTCATACTCATACTCATACTCATTCATACACCAGTGTGAGTGACACTGGAGGCAAGGAGGGTGAAGTGTCTTGCCCAAGGACACAACAGACTGACTAGGACAGAGCAGGAATTGAACCGCCAACCCTTTGGTTAATGGACGACCTGCTCTACCAACTGAGCCATGGCTGCCCCAATATTGAACATGAGGCAGTTATTGTTCCTGTATATTAACTAGTTCTACAAAAACCACAGTACGCCTTATTAAAGGACATCAAAGGACATCAAAATTACCATAAAATTTTCACCTTATTATTGATCCATTATTTTTATATGCAGTGCAGTAAAACGTATATTATTGTCATTCCTAAATGAGTTTCTAGCTTTAACTTGTTCTCCCGTCCCCTCCCTCTCTTGCCTTTAGGACAGTCTGTAGTAATAGGCCAGTTTTAGCTGTAATCAGTGTAATCGCCGTCTCCTGCAGAGCAGCATCGGAACAGAAGTGAGGAACGTGAGCCCGCTGTGCCATACAGCAAAATATATTAGCTTTGATGTGTGGCCTAATGACGAAACAGGTGCAGCATACACCCACATACACCCACATACTGCAGGAAGAGGTGCATGCGTGGTACGACTACTTTTAAGAAACACAAATTAATCAACCGACGACGTGTGTGAGAGGATCTGTTTCCTAAAAACAAACTGTGTTACAGGGTAGGGCTGCACAATATAAAAAAAACTAATATTGTGACATTAGGTGTGTAGTCTGGACTGGATGGTTGTTCCCTTATGAAACACAAACAAATATTGAAAAATTATAATGCATTATATTAAAAAATATAGTAAATAGTGTTTATATTATCCAATATACTGCAATATATGATTATTCATATATTGACAAATATAAAACATATATTGCACTGTGTGTGTGCATCCATACACAGTGGTTCCTCTACTGACCACAGACCCAGTGAACAAATGATCCAAGTAACAAAAAACCTTTACCTCAATTTTTCATCTCTGAATACGAAAGAAAATTCTATTTATGAAATGAAACGAAACTGAAACCCCTGACACATAAACACTATGTACATTACTGTACGTACTGTATCATCCCATTGGCTATGAGGGAGCTACCCATGATGCTTTTCGTTACCCTTTGACCCTCATTCATATGTACCCGTGTCGTCCCAGCATTAGAACCCACATGTAAAGGACAGAACCACCGTTCACCCAAACCCACCACAGCACGTATTCATTATCCATCACGAGTCCAAAGAAAATGATTCTGGTGCGAATGAAAAGAAGAAGCATCTGCGTTATCAACAGAAGTGAAACAGGAGATGATTTAAAAAAAGGAGGAGGAGCCATCACTGCACCAGCACCAACAAAAGACATGATGACGAAACCCCACAAACCATCTGAATTCATGGAAATTATGCCCCGCCCACCCCAGGAAGATCAGGAAAACTCGTCAAAGGTCTCTGGATAAATTATTATAATATTGTCATATGTGTCTCAATATATGAAAAGCAGCAGTTCCTTATGTATTTTAACTATATTATAATAGATTGACAATATATGTTTCTGTATATTATACACATATATGTTTTATGTTCAATTTCAGGCAGTAATATATTGATAGTCATGAAGAAATATATGGTTTTTTTATAAGGATTGGTTACCCCTGTTGTTCCAACTCTTTCATCAGCTTCACATTTCTGCTCTACCAGTGTGTTTATCTCTCCAGGGTCATCGGAGTGGTATGCCCGACAGCACGACAGGAATGCTCAACCTCTTTTCCAGAATTAGGAAGAGAAGTGACAGGAGCAGGAGGCAGTTTTTCCAAATAGAATTCCTAATGGAACTCTATTCTTATGTAGATGTTCCCAAACATCCTTTTGTTTGTAACTTTAGTAATGCAGCATTAGCATAAAAACCAATATATTTAAAAAAACAAAAAGAAAGATCAAAAGAAAAGATAAAACCAAAACCTACCATACTGTCCCAGAAATGAAAAGACAGGAGCAACTTTTACTCCCGTCTACACTTTAACCCATAAAGACCCAGTGCTACTTCTGTATCAGCTCCTGAATGTAAAGTTGTCTGTGTCTACTCTTCTTTAAGGGATTTATTACAATAGTATCCTCTCTATTTTGCATTTTATCAGTGAAAATTTGATATTTTTGTGTATTTACAAATAAATGAATAAGGTATGCAAATAAATAAAAAATAAAAAGTAATAAAAATAATAATAATTGCAGGACCCATGTTGTGACTACAATATATTCCACAGCTCTAGTCAAAAGGCATTAAACAGATTAAAGGTCGATGATGGATGATTGGGTCTTTATGGGTTAAAGAATTCAATGTTTACTCATGGTTACAAGTGTGGTTTAGACTTTAGCACATGTCATTCAGCACCAACTGAACGCAGAACACTACAGCGCTGCAGCTAAAATCTTTCCAGTAAAACATGTAGAGTTTGTCAGCGTTAGGTGGTGGTGCTGAGGTGTAGATCAGTCCAACAATGAGCTCAGTGTTTCTGGGCTGAACCTGGGCTGAGTTCACACAGTTGGAACAGACGCTGTACTGTGTCACTTCCTCCAGCTGCACACGTCACACTCGGGCTGAGGCACAAACCAGAGGCAGTGGCACCACTGCCCTGCTGACGTCATCCAACTGTCCATCCAACCGTCACATGGTTTCAACACACCCACAACTTTCCTAATGAATTTATTTCTGCATCAGTGTGTCATACGCTGCACACACACCCTTCAATGATCCCCAAACACATTCTGACCCCCTCATCAACTTAAACCAAGGGTGATTAGGGGCCACATTAAACCAACTTTCATCTGAATTGGGCCACAACAGCAAAAAAATAACATGTAAATTAAAACTGTAAACAGACTCAAAGGCCTTCGCCGTCCCTCGCACCTTCCCATGCAACTGCCAACGACAGCCAACAGAGAGATGACATAGTACCGTGGGCAGGATGTGATATCCTGCCAGAAACGTAGAAAAATGTAGGGGGCGCTATGACTTAGACTTCCTTTATTGTCATTGCACAAGAATACACACAACAGTGGAATTTTTGGCAACGAGACATCGTTGCTTGGCTTCCGGAGCACACATACTAAATAAATAAGTAAAAAGCATCTAAGGAACAGAGTAAACAGAATGAATAGTGCAAAAAACATAGAGATAGTCATAGTCTCACTATAGAGTGACTTATTTGAAATGTTGTGTGTAGAACTGGAAGACTGACCACTGAGTCACATGTGAGCCGAATTAGTGTTCATATGTCTGAACGACAGCCATTGTAGTAAAAGTGAATATAAAGGGGGCGCTATAGAGCATGATCATAATTTCTATTGATTAGCAGGTGTAGGACCAGGAGATACACGTCTGAGTCAAATCAGTGTTCGTATGTCTGAGCTGAAGCAATATATGTATTGGTAACTTCTTCTGCAAACTTTGCAACTTTACCAAAAACTTTTGATAACTTTTGATGTCCCACTTGTCTAGATCGTGTTCATCGATTTTGAGCTCATTGGACCCAACGGCCAAGGAGGAGTTCGTTAAATTCCTATGACAGCGAAAATCCACGACTCAACATGTTTGAAATTTCAATCCAAGATGGCGGACTTCCTGTTGGTTTGTGGGTGTGGCCATCATACGTTTTTTTGTTCGTCATCATATATGAACATGTACTGATTTTCATCGCTCTAACTTCACTAGGGTGTGATCTGGCCTAATACAAACTATTGTCACTTTTCTAGGGGGCGCTGTAGACACATTTCTTTCCAAACTTTTATTAAACTATATAAACTTGCAATTTTTCATACTTCTGCTGTGTGTGTGTAAACTTTGGTGAGGTTTTGTGTACATTCAGGGGGTCAAATTAGAGCTAAAAGGGATGTGTCCCTTGTGATCACAGCAGACTCAACAGGCCTTGAGCCGGACATGGTCTGCGACGAAGGACTCATAACATCAACTCCAAATATAAATAAAATTTAAAAAAAAAAAAAAAAAGGTTAATTCTGTGATGAAAATGTTCACATCTACATGGATACATTAAAACGGAGGTAGGCAAATCCAGTCCTGGAGCACCAGTATACTGCATTTTTAGATTTAGCACACCTGCTTCAATTAATGATCAATTTAATTTAATTCAAAAGACTATTTATCCCAAAGGGCATTTTAAGAACAGTGTAAGAGACAGCAGTGTAACGCGTGATATAATAAAGACAACACGTGGCTATGTGAACACTGACTTGCCATACGGGACTAGCAGCGCGCACGTCAAAAATGATAGGCTGACATGCTCACGGTGGCCTCCGTGGTGGTAACGTGATACTATGCGCTACCGCCTGGCTGCTGCCCGCGCGCATAAACGTTCGACTATATCGAGGCCTTTAAAAGCAAAGTTACATCGGATGGTCCAATCACAGACCTATAGAAATAGTGTATAGGTCTGTGGTCGCACTGGCGTCATCCCGTGTGCTGTCAGAGGCAGCTGGAGAAAAAAAGAGACTTTAACTTACACGCCGGCATTACGGCTGTGCCAGAGCTGACCGCGTTGATGCCTGTTTACAATTCTTAACGTTACCCGCTACAAAAAAGCGGCGACGCGCCATAAAAACAAAAATCGATTTTCCAGCATCTTAGTATCTAATTAGATACCAAGGGTCAGGCGCGCAGATAGCGGGGGTGTCAGGTGTGTCATGACACACCCAGTTTTGAATGTCCTTAGATCCATCCCACCCACTTTTATTTAAGAAAAAAACATGTTACTTCTTCTTTTTACTTTTTTTTTTTAAACTTTTACTACTTACTTCTTACTGAGTCAAGCATCACGAAGAAACCAAAATATGAATTAACATACATAATAACGTGACTCGGTTATTGCGCTGTGCGGCGGCATCGTCGTTAACTTTGGTTGCCACGGTTACAAACAGTCTGACAGGCATTACTTGGACAGCCAGGGTGCACGTTCAGGAGGACCCCAACATGGCATGGAATAATGAGGCGAGCTAAAAAGCAGAAAACGATCATGTGGTTTTTTTTCAAAGAGCAACAGCTGTAAGTAAACTGCTACTTTACGTTACCACCAGGGCTCTAAATTAACACCCACCAACCCGCCAAATGCGGGTGAAAATCCATTTTGGCGGGTAAAAAAACAACTTACTAGCCACTTTGGCTGTTGGCGAGTGCAGACCCGGTTGTAGAAATCCTCTATGGGGCACCAGAATATGACCGTCCTATTTTTTTATCCTTCCCCTGTCTTTTGTTTCCTGTCTTGCTTGCTTCGGCCCAGGCAGCGCCCCTATGGCAAAGCCAAAGTGTTCACATAGCCACGCGTTGTGTTTATTATATCACGTGTTACAGAACGCGTTCTGGCAGCGCACTGGCGCGCGCAATGGCACGCGTACTAGCACTGTGCCATTGCGCGCGCCAGTGCGCCTACAGCCTACTTGTGTGTTTGACAGGAATGCTAATAAGCCCAAATGAATTGATCATAACGGGCTTATATGAGGATTTGGTGTTATCTTTGGTCAGTTGGTGAGTCCACAAATAGGCTAAGGAAATGAGATGGTTTAAGAAAGTTTATAACAACACCAAGATGTAATGTGAGTGTATGTTTACAGTGGGGACAGTGGAGATAAAAAGTAAAGAAGTTAGGAGTTAAATGTGAAAATGCAAAAAATAAAAATAAAAATGTGATCATATGTTTGAAGAAATGATATGGGGACCAATTGAGAAAATGTAAGAGCAACAAGATGTGAGTCTATGTATTGTATAAATTGTAATATAGGTGAGAACAGTAAAGAAGTGTTAACAGTGAAAGGTGAGAAAATGTAAAAGCAAGAAGTTTTAAGAGTTAAATGTGAAAATGTAAAAAAAAATTATCATATGTTTAAAGAAATGAATTATTTCAAGAGGAAAAGGTTAAATAAAATAATTTAATGAAATTTGGTCAGGGGAAAAATGGCTAGTTGAATTTCTGATAGGGGAGTAAGATAAAAAATCTACTAGCCACATTGCTGGTGATGAAAAAAGTTAATCACCTTGCAATTTCTGTTCAAAGCAATGTCGCCGTGAGAGTATCGTACAAAGCTGGCCAGAGCCAAACTGTCACCTTCTTCTGCCTCCACCTGTACATGCCCCACACATATATTCAGGGCAAGGATCGGAGGAGAGAGGTTTTTGGATCCTTCACTTAATCAGTTTTGAGACCATTATTGAAAACTCTCATGGAGAGATGTTATTTACAATTTAATTTGTATATGGAGGCTGTGTCCTATTTTGTGTTTGTTGTTAGTGTGTTAGAAGTTTTAATTACATTCTATGTTTTTTACACTCCTGTGAAATTTCTGAAAGAATCAGTGTGCTGAAAGTCAGTGTTAAAATAAAACAGTTTTGCAAACAGCATATGGCATGTTTAGTGAGTGATTTGAATTAGTATTAGCATTAATAAACTTTATTAAATAATAATAATAATTTATCTAATACTTATATAATAAATAATTTCTTCCAATGATGGGTAATTAAGTTTGACAGTCCAAATATACACAAACAGTGAGCAGTCATGTAGCACACACACACACACACACGCACACACACACACACACACACACACACACACACACACACCCATATTGTCATGTCAGTGGTATATAGCACTTGAGAACATCAGACATCACAATTAGGTAAGATAATGCATTTTTCGTCTTTGAGGAGTAATAACCCCCCCCAATCAGAATGGTGGGGCCGGGGGGTGTTAGCTGGCATCTTCGTCCCCCCCAGTTTCAAAAACCTATCTGCGCCCCTGCCAAGGGTCAATATCGATTTAGTATCTAAAGTCGATTTTTTTGACAACCCTAATAGAAAGACAAAATTCCAACTCACTGAGCACAACCAGAATGAATCCATATCTAAGGCACACTGTAGTTTTTGGAGAAAATTAAAGTGTTTTCAGTGTGCCTTATAGTATGTGTATTTCGGTCAATAAATCACTAAATTCTTTTTAAAAATAAATTAATATACATTTTCGTTGAAATACTATTAAAAACTAGAAAAACACTGAGATTTCTTTAATTTACATGACATATAATAGGGTTAAAAATAAATAAATAAAAATTGTCCGTTTTTCTAATATCGTGGAGCCTTAATTCAGAGCATCCACGACTTTTTTTTATTAATGATGAACAATGTTTTTTAACATAGAACATGTTAAAAACACAAAACA
Organism: Siphamia tubifer; assembly: GCA_020466265.1. Taxonomy (NCBI): domain Eukaryota; kingdom Metazoa; phylum Chordata; class Actinopteri; order Kurtiformes; family Apogonidae; genus Siphamia; species Siphamia tubifer. The sequence goes on along the minus strand of CM035785.1, from coordinate 58,879,345 downwards.
CAGGTGACGATAGGGGGTAGGGGTTAGAATGAGCACTTTCTGAACTTTCTATTATAACCTACAGATGACTGGTAATGTTTTCTTAAAAACATTTTCATCTTTGGGACCAAACTCTTATGCCAGGCAGCAACTATGCAGATGAAGCAGTTATTAAACTGTGGTGGTTCAAAAATGAGAAAGATGCTAATTTTGTTAACATTTGAAAAAGTCCTAATATTTGTGAGGCAAGTAAATGAGAAAAAAAATATATATTGATCTGAAGTATCTGGAGTGTTGTCAGATTGTGGTCTTCATGATTTATGTTGCTAGGATATAATACACACAACAACAAATGCAGTTCACATAATGTATCTGATAGAAAGAAAATGTAGGGATTAAAGCAAAAAAAAAAAAAAGTCATGTGACTGAACATTTTAACGATAAAACAACTGATCGAGTACCCTTCGAAAACCAATGTACCATGGTCTGAGTTATATTACCTTCGTTGTTCACATGGTTTGTTTGTTTAGGCTACAGCCTCAACCTAAATAATAATAATGACACATTTGTAAGTTTTGAGTATCTGACAGACAAGACTTTTGAGAGGTGTAGGTGTAATTAGAAGGAGAAAACACCAGAGGGAGCTGCCTTAGTGGAGGCCTACACTGTCATAAATGTCCTTCTGTTTGTTAATGAACTAGAAATGACAAAGTTAATTAGGTACAGATTTATTGTTGTAATGCGCATCACTTTTATAACCGTTGTAAAAAATTAAACAATGGACGATCGTTAACCAGGGGTGTTAGGACCAGCACTAGCATGGTGTCCTCTGTACACCAGCTGTTGTTTGTGTAAAGTCACCTCCACGGCTCTTACCAGACTCTACGTTCCTGTCGCGGTGTAGCGCGGCCCGCTAGCTCAAAAGCATTGTCCGGGATCCCAGGGTGAAGCCAAGTTTCTGTGATAATCATCACGCACGCTTCTCTGGTAGCTGTGCGGGTTGTTAAGTCCAGCCTCAATTCATCAATTTTGTTCCACATGGACCTGGCCTTAACTACTAAGAGGCTGGGTAGCGGTGGTCTTTAGCCTAGCCAGCTAACCTGCTAACCAGCCCCTCTTCTCTTTACGCTCTCTCCACCGCTTCCGGGTTCGCCTCGCCGGCAGGATACTCCATGGTGAGTCCGGTGCTCGCGCGATCACATGATTCCGTTGTGCCGCCATTTTGGACTGCAAGAAAACAGCCCTTTATCATTGTATAGAATTATGGCTGAAAATGACAGCCTTTCTGACTATGCTTCGAAGTTATCTGATACTCATAAGCATCGATACTGATCGAATACTGAGCAGATAGGATGTGTCATGTTAAAGTCGGTTTTCTCAACGGCTAGTGATGATGTGTGCGCGACGGTGCCGACACTTCCTGATTTATGGTACCTGGACATTTCTAACTATTTGGTCAACAGAACATCTACATACACAACCGAGGCTATAGGGAGCCGAAGTCTCCGCCCCTTCCGGTCGGTCCACTGGGCCTAAGTTCGGAAATTTTGAATTTCTCGTCTTATTCTGAAATTCAAGAGTTCGTCTCGATTTTTATCTCACCCAGACTCACGCATATCCTTTCACAAAAACATAACTAGCAGCCATGGATTCAGGAGCACTGAGCCCCAGTATTTATTCGCCGCCATCTTAGTTGTTCGTTAGAATGTTATAGGCTGCTGACGATTGTTAAGATAAATTATTATAATTAAATAAATGTTCAAATACATTAAATGTGTTTTAAGAGCTTTTTAATTTAGTACGCTGTGGTCATTATGTACCGGCCTCAGTTAAAGCCATAAGGGTTAGTCTTTCACCCTCCTGTCTCTGTCATTTACTGGCTGCAGGACATGTCAATCAGGGTGTGTGGGCCTAGGATTGGTGGAGAGATTGAGATAGGGCGGTGCTTAAGGGGATCAGTGTGGTAGACTAGGACCTGTTGAGTATGTGTTTTTGTCTGTGTCTCGTTCCGCTGTTGAGGAAAAAAAGTTTCAGACAAGCCCAGTCACAGCCATTTTTGTAAAACGCTACAGTATTATATGTAAATCAATACACCCGTCACAACCCGCCCCTCCTCTGATCAGCACCGATCTCCCATTTGAGTTCAGTTGATAGAAATCCATCACAGTGACAGAAAACTTCAATCCCTGAAAATGTGTGTTTATTTATTTAAAAGGGATGAGGAAAGTTTTAAAAAAATGCAACAAGCTTGTGACTGAAAAGACTCACAAGAACTATAAATGAATGTAAAAGAAACGAAGGTTGCACTGTGGCTCTTTGTCTGAGTAAAATACACATTTTTATCTTACAATAAAATGTTCTCAAAACCCCCAGGAGGCTGATCTTAAACAAAACCGCCGAGTAGCCAGACAAACTGATATAACGTCAAGTTTTTCAAAATAAAACCAAAACAAGACAACGAAAGAACTACTCATTTTTTTACTCATTATTTCTTTCTAAAACCAAAATGAAAAAACAGATAACGATCCGGTTTTTTTCCATTTTTGAATAATGGAAAAACGAAAAACAGCTGTTTCCCATTTTATCCAAGTTTGACCTGAAGCAAGTTGAATAAACCACAAGATGAATCATTACAACCGAAAGAAACATATCCATCGGACTTGAAGATTGATGTGATTAAACAGCTGTTTGGTGGAAAAACATATGCTGAGATTTCTAACATGCTCCAGCAGTTATGTTTTCAGAGAAGAAGATTCTGTGTTCAACACCAACTAAATGACATATGTCAAATGCAGAACTGGAAACTGTTATCCTGGATGCATAAGGATGCAAGACATATACATTTGTCATATAAATATTTGTGTGTCTTAAAAGAACATTCCTGGAATATGACACTAAATTTTCTCCATGGTCATATCTTCAGGTCTTAGGATGACCCTCTTAGTTTCCCCAAATAGGACGTCGGTTTACATCTTTGTCACTGCGGGTCAAAGGTCATTTCCGGTTTACTCAACCTGCTTCAGGTCAAAATTGGATAAAACTAAAAACGTCCGTTATCTGTTTTTTTCCATTCATTTAAACACAAAAAATGAAAAACGGATCATTATCCGTTTCTTACATATAGTATACATTTATTTTGAAGAAAATCTTGAGCAACAACTTTCCCAATAATTGGTTGAAAGCGCCTGCTCTTTCCCAACTGTCAGACTGTTTCAACATCGTGACAACTTTCCTAATTTATTTCTGCATACGCTGCATAGAAAACTAAACCTGAACCTAAAATGATCCTCAACCACATTCTAACCCTTAAGACGACGTAACCCTTTGTTGGTCCGCTCAACAGTTGGGTAGAGGTAACTTTGAACACTGATATTTAATGGAAAGTTAAATCCTTTGACACCAAACTTCTTGGGCAAAAACACCACTGGGTGACGCTGTCAATGACCACCAAGGAAGAAGATGGTAACCATAACAACACCTCTGCTATTATTATTTTCTTTTGGACACAAAATTGCAGGCAAGTTTGATTTTTTTCAACGTTATTAACATTTACAGAGCCTATTTTAAATAAATAATCCTCATCATGTTTCAGAAATACTTTTGTATTCATGTAATATTTTCTTGAAAACATGCTGAACTAAATGATAGTGATGATAGTAAAGGGTCATGAAATGCTAATGCTACAAACTCACAGTTAATACATCTAATTTGAACCAAGTCACAAATTATATTTTTAAGATTGTTGAAGGAGTAATGTTTGACTTTTAATACTTTAGTTACATTTAGGGTCAGTAAAAAAAATAATTAAATGTGTTTATGTTCTAGTTCCTGTGAGGTGGATAAAGCAAAAAAATATTTTATTGTGAAATTTGTAGTGTGACCAACAAAGGGTTAAACTAATGTCAGGTTTAAATAAGTATTTCATGTATATCCAAATTGAGGATAGATCCTGTAAATATTCAGTAAACAGCTTTGAGAACAGGATATGATACACAGATGTGCTCATAAGTTTACATACGCTGATGATTCAACTTGACAATAGGTCGTGGATTTCACACCGAGGCCTTGAGTAGAATTTAAACATATGAACAGAACTGTATATTCTTTTCCTAAATAACACAGTTACTCCCTGCTCTATGTCATCACTCATCACACTCTCACTTCCTGTTCCTTCTTCTTCTTCTTCTTCTTCTTCTCTCCCTGTGCAGCTTGTCGTCATCCTTACAGCTGGTTGTGATTGTTGAGCTTCAGGAAGTTCTCTTTGGGTGGGTTACAAAGACTTCTGACAGCATGAACACCAGGACAACAACAGACAGGCTGGCAGTTAATCTGACATAACTTCAAAAGGTTATTTCAGGCTGCCTTTTTTTTTTTTTTTTACTGAATCTTTTAAAAGAACAAAGTACAACCTTTTGTCCATAAATCAACTGTGATACTATTTTACAAGTAAATCTATAAATGGAAACTTTCACTGCTACTGAAAACGTATCCCATGTAGCCATGAAGTGGGACCTCCATGCATTCCAGAAATGTAAAACTAGACAGGAAGGCCACTATGTGCTGATATTCCTGCTCTTATCCTTCCACTATCAGACACACTGAAGCCGAGTCAATACATCTTCATGCCACAGTTCAGTCACAATTACATGGATCTGTTGCTTACAAACCAAACAGCATGTGAAAGTAGAACTATGCTCATAGCAAAATACAGGGCGTCCCCATAAGTCTCCATACGTAGGAAAAAAATCTTAACATAAGCCATTTTTATTTATTTATAAATTTATATAGTATGTGCAGCTGCCACTCCGGCTTTTCTTCTGGTCAGAATTAAGCCATGCATTGACTAATGCTTGATCATTCTGGATTATGACACATCAAATATTTCTTATTAACCACTAACACTTGTGAATTTCCAAGCACTTGTCAAATGGAATCAGAATTTAGCTTGACTCACTCCATTCACTCCCATTCACATGTTGGGTGCGACCTCAGCACCCATGGACCAGAAGTAGAAGGGCCTACTTAGTGTCCCCATTACATGAATCACATGACTACATGTGCACGTCATTGCATCATTATTTCACATCAAAAGTGCAATTCACACTTTTACCGACGATATATAAGATATATAGAAAGAATAAGAAGATAAAATGTCTTATAATGAAAATAAAATATAACAATATTAATGCAACAAAGACATTGGCACACTTTCCAGCACCAGTTATAATGTTCTCTATATGACTGACAGTTCTATTTATTAATTTTTGGGTTATTTGAACTATCAAGAAATACATGTTGGAACCATATATGTGTGGAATGTATTATGTCTCCTATGTATGGAGACTTATGGGACACCCTGGAGAATGAAATATTAAGTCTGCCTGTGCCCACTCAGATGTTGTGGGTTGTTGGTTAGTGTGGGTTCTTCTAACTGGAGGCCACACCCATATGTGTCTTTAAACTCTTTTCCCTGGAGCCGCTTCCCTGCTCAGACCACACAAATCAAATCGCTGTAGCTCATAAGCCTCCCCAGCGGCAACAAACTTCTGTCTCCTCTCCCTTTCTCTTCTCAGGGAATGTCTCCCAATTTACTGTGTTGATACAGTGGAGAAACAAGAGTGACAGAGAGAGAGGGGGGGGGGGGGCAGAGAGAGAGAGAGAGAGAGGCAGAGAGAGAGAGGGGGGGGCAGAGAGAGAGAGAGGCAGAGAGAGAGGGGGGGGACAGAGAGAGAGAGAGGCAGAGAGAGAGAGAGGGGGGGTGAGGCAGAGGAGTCCGTATGAAAAGAAACCTTCCCCTGGCACAAAGAACTCCATCTTTTGTACGGGAAAGCACTTGAGGCCTTTTCTTCTTGCGGTGGTACCCCCTGCCCCCCCCCCACCCCCTGCACCCCCCATATGACCCCACCCCCATGCTGTCCTTCCTCATGGCTCTCACCCCTTTCATTGTTTTTCTCTTGGTTTCTCATCTGTCCCCAAGTTCCATTTTCAAAGAGTCCCACGAACAGCAAATAACACCAACAAAATATTAACACAAGTGTTTGGTTTTTTTTACTGAACAGAAACTGTCTCCTCTGCTGACAAAACTACTTTCTGGCTCTGGAGAATTGCCATGGTAACCATACAAGCAGCTGTTTAAGGGGGTGGGGGGGGGGGCTCTCAGGACAAAGCACAACTTGCCCATGCTCTGCTGGCTCTCACACTGTTACTGGACTTCAGTTAAAGTCCCATGTGAGACTTAAAGGTAACAGCTGATGAGCTGTGAGTAAGTTGAGACTCACCATCAGAACTGACAGTTTCTTGATGATCAGGGTCGTCTTGTCCAGTGTCCCTGTAATCCACCCAGTTAATCCCCTCCAGGCTGTCGTAGCTAGTTTGGGTTCGATCCTTCACAGGTACCACAGTGAAGTGAGGCATGTTTTCATCACTTTCCTCTGTGTCTCCAGCTCAGTCTTAACATAGTAGCCTAGCTTGTTAGCCAGCTTCAGCTCAACTCCCACTAATGGTAACTACATTCCACTAGACTGCGCTCACTTCCTCTGGAGGCTATTATCATACTCCACGCCCACAGGACAGCCCCTTCTGGACTTTTTTTGTGTGAACAGACAGGGTAATGACGGTCTCAGGATGCATTTGGAAAGACACTCAGAATCCCCTAAAGCACAGGTGTCAAAGTCCAGTCCTGCTCTGTAAAAAAAAAAAACTATGAAATATACTAAATGAAAGTGACGTAATAATTTACATTCACTTAGGTGGAGTAAATGTTACCATATATTTTGAGAGAAACTTAATTTTAACGGACCAGGGTTTGACACCCCTGCCCGAAGGAGAAAGAGTGACCCTGGAGACCCTGGGTTTCAGGTGTGTGTGTGTGTGCGTGTGTGTGCGTGTGTGTGTGTGTGTGTGCGTGTGTGTGTGTGTGCGTGTGTGTGCGTGTGTGTGCGTGTGTGTGCGTGTGTGTGCGTGTGTGTGCGTGTGTGCGCGTGTGTGCGCGTGTGTGCGCGTGTGTGCGCGTGTGTGCGCGTGTGTGCGCGTGTGTGCGTGTGTGTGCGTGTGTGTGCGTGTGTGTGCGTGCGTGTGCGTGTGTGTGCGTGTGTGTGTGTGTGTGTGCGTGTGTGCGCGTGTGTGTGTGTGTGTGTGTGTGTGTGCGTGTGTGTGTGTGTGTGATGCAGAGCACTGACAAAGTGAAGGGTGATCCCTGTTTACATTCTGGGTCATAGTGACATCACACAGAGTGTACTTTGTCTGGTTAAAGTTCAAACACTAACCTCTGTGTATGTAGTCTCTTGTTAGACACCAACGTGGCAGTCTGGAAAATAATCCAATATGTTAGTGAGGAGTAAGCAGAGAGTGGAAAAGAGGGAAGGTTTATTTTAGTCCTTTCATGGCTCTAAACTCTGACATTTGAAAAGAAACTTTTTTTCCACTAATGTGATCCTTTACCCAAACTGTGACTTCTATAAAGCCATGAAGACTCTGTTATTAGAGCACGACCTGTTTAGAGAAGAAAAACTAGTTAGTTAGTTAGTTAAAAACACAGGTTAGTTAAAAACACACAGGTTAGTTAAAAACACAGGTTAGTTAAAAACACACAGGTTAGTTAAAAACACAGGTTAGTTAAAAACACACAGGTTAGTTAAAAACACACAGGTTAGTTAAAAACACACAGGTTAGTTAAAAACACAGGTTAGTTAAAAACAGACTGACACCACAGTTCAGTCAAACCCTAGGAGCTATAATACTGAAGGAAGTTCTCCCTCTCTCTAAGGACGGTCTAAGGACAGTCTAAGGACGGTCTAAGGACGGTCTAAGGACAGTCTAAGGACAGTCTAAGGACAGTCTAAGGACGGTCTAAGGACGGTCTAAGGACGGTCTAAGGACGGTCTAAGGACGGTCTAAGGACGGTCTAAGGACGGTCTAAGGACGATCTAAGGACGGTCTAAGGACGGTCTAAGGACGGTCTAAGGACGGTCTAAGGACAGTCTAAGGACAGTCTAAGGACGGTCTAAGGACGGTCTAAGGACAGTCTAAGGACAGTCTAAGGACGGTCTAAGGACGGTCTAAGGACGGTCTAAGGACGGTCTAAGGACGGTCTAAGGACGGTCTAAGGACGGTCTAAGGACGGTCTAAGGACAGTCTAAGGACAGTCTAAGGACGGTCTAAGGACGGTCTAAGGACAGTCTGCGTCTCTACAAATAAAATTGAATTTTGTTCGTGCTCCTGTTTCGTTGGACATCTTTCTTTCAGATTGCAGACAATTTGTGAAATGTGTTTTTTGGACAATTCTTTCTTTCATTTAAAAATGTAACCTGATAACACTGGAATAGTCGTTAAAATAATTAATCTTATCAGTTCAGTGTTTGACCAGCACTTGTATGAACAGATAAAAACACACAGTAATCCTGTCCCTGTGTTGGTGCAGATTAGACCTTTGGGTGATTCCACAGAACCAGTACATTTTTGGAAATTTTAAATTTAAAGTCATTTTATTTGCATATTTTAAAATACCAGCTAAAAAAAACCATCTTAAAGTGAAAAGAAATGACATGGATCCATCTCAGGCTATTTATTTTATTTATGTTATGTGTCATTTTCTACTACATGATTAATTTGTCAACCCTGTTATGGACAAAATGGTTAATGTTCCACATACTTATAATTATGTGTAACAGTTTATACATGAATGGGCAGTAAATCTGTCTCCTTTTTCACTGTATTGTTTTCAGATCATTAATATATTTGTAAATTATCATATGACCATGTACAGATTGTTAAAGTCGACCACAAACTCATTTTAGTTGAGGGGCCACATTCAGCCTAATGTGATATAAAGTGGGCCGCATCAATAAAATAATATAATTAATAGCATAAAAACTTATGAATAAGGTCAATGCCAAAGTTTTTTTTCCATGTTTTTGAGTATGACAATAAAAATGTTTACGTCTATAAACTGTATAACATAAACAAATATGAACAACCTGTAAATTCTTAATAAAAAGTGCAATGTTATCGATATGCTTTAGTTTATCATTTATACACATACATCACAGTAGATCTACAAATATATACAACATTTAGTAACAGGCTGAATATTGGTAAAATTCTACAAACATTTCACGTTATTCCCATTTTTGTAAAAGGCTAGTCTTTATTTGTACTTTATATTTTACATTAAAACAGAGGAAAATAGCTTTAGGTTGGTGGATTTGTAGGTAATTATAATAGTATTTTACTAGTCTCATTCACTTTAGATTGAATTGACCTGAACTTAAACGTTCTAGACTATTTTTGCATTTTTATTTTTTTTTGCATTTCAAAACTTCATCCCAGGGGCCAAATAAATCCTCTTCCTGTGAGTGATGTAACATCCTGAAAATGATGTAACTGATGGAATAAACTATTATTTTACAGGGTTTTTATGTCAGTAACAGGGTTGACTGTTAAATTAATTAAAAATTTAAATTTGATAAAGATTACATGAGTGTATGTTGAAAACATTGTTGAACTACTAAATTATAAATAAAACATCAAAATGTTAAAATTATAGAATTTTTCCAACAATTAACAGTTACAAAAATGACTTACAGTGGGGAATAGGCCAAAATGTACACCCTAACAAAAATGCAAATTAAAAATGGGAAAATAATCAATAACCTTATTTTTTAGATCAGGTTGGTGACAAGAGTTATGTTAATGTTGTATTTTAAAATTATGCATGTATTTCTTATTATAATGATTTGATGGCCATTTATTTTTAATATGAACCGATCTGATGGAATGACCCAAATATAAATGTGACAAAACAATCACATCAACTCACACTAGATCAATTTGCCAAATAGAAAATGTCAGTGAAAATGTGGCGACTAAATGACAGCTGTAAGGTATTAATGTCAACATATGTCAGCCATGCTGTTTTTAGTCACCACATAGTGAATACACCTAAAAAAATAAGCAGGGTTTGAATTGGCAGAGATTTCTAATAATGTGAAACATGTTGTGAGTTCTTTTTTATTTTTATTTTGGGGCAAATTAAATTAAATATTCATACAACGTTGTCCAAACTGTTTCTCAAACGTCCAACTTTCTTCTCTGAACACGTCAAGTTTATTAAGTTATTAAGGTAATAGTTTTTGCTTGACTGGTTTTTGCAAAAATAAAACATGTTATTTCCAGACTTTGACTCATGCACGGCTGAAGAAAATACCAGAGAACAGCAGGGAGGGTTCAAACACACTCCCTTCATCCACCACAATTACTCAGTCCTGTGGAAAGACATGGAAGCAGGAGGAGACGAGACGAGAGGCCTACGAGGGGTCAACCTGTCTGCACGCTCTGCCCAGGTACGACTCTACGTGTTGTTCTTCCTCTGCCGTTAACACTGACAACAGAACCTTATGATGAGAGAGATGATACACAACAAATACGCCAGTGTTCATTTAACACCCATGATGTTACATTTAAAGGTGTCATTCTGCTGAAAACACTTCTTTTGGAATCTGATGAGTCACCCAGAGTTACCAACACATGCTGTGTTTGCTGAGTGGTGTGTCCCCTCTACTGTCTGAGTGGTGTGTCCCCTCTACTGTCTGAGTGGTGTGTCCCCTCTACTGTCTGAGTGGTGTGTCCCCTCTACTGTCTGCATGGTGTGTCCCCTCTACTGTCTGAGTGGTGTGTCCCCTCTACTGTCTGAGTGGTGTGTCCCCTCTACTGTCTGAGTGGTGTGTCCCCTCTACTGTCTGCGTGGTGTGTCCCCTCTACTGTCTGCGTGGTGTGTCCCCTCTACTGTCTGAGTGGTGTGTCCCCTCTACTGTCTGAGTGGTGTGTCCCCTCTACTGTCTGCGTGGTGTGTCCCCTCTACTGTCTGAGTGGTGTGTCCCCTCTACTGCCTGCGCGGTGTGTCCCCTCTACTGTCTGCGTGGTGTGTCCCCTCTACTGTCTGCGTGGTGTGTCCCCTCTACTGTCTGAGTGGTGTGTCCCCTCTATTGTCTGTGTGGTGTGTCCCCTCTACTGTCTGTGTGGTGTGTCCCCTCTACTGTCTGAGTGGTGTGTCCCCTCTATTGTCTGTGTGGTGTGTCCCCTCTACTGTCTGCGTGGTGTGTCCCCTCTACTGTCTGCGTGGTGTGTCCCCTCTACTGTCTGTGTGGTGTGTCCCTTCTACTGTCTGCGTGGTGTGTCCCCTCTACTGTCTACGTGGTGTGTCCCCTCTACTGTCTATGTGGTGTGTCCCCTCTACTGTCTATGTGGTGTGTCCCCTCTACTGTCTACGTGGTGTGTCCCCTCTACTGTCTGAGTGGTGTGTCCCCTCTACTGCCTGCGCGGTGTGTCCCCTCTACTGTCTGAGTGGTGTGTCCCCTCTACTGTCTGCGTGGTGTGTCCCCTCTACTGTCTGCGTGGTGTGTCCCCTCTACTGTCTGAGTGGTGTGTCCCCTCTACTGTCTGCGTGGTGTGTCCCCTCTACTGTCTGCGTGGTGTGTCCCCTCTACTGTCTGAGTGGTGTGTCCCCTCTACTGTCTGTGTGGTGTGTCCCCTCTACTGTCTGTGTGGTGTGTCCCCTCTACTGTCTGCGTGGTGTGTCCCCTCTACTGTCTGCGTGGTGTGTCCCCTCTACTGTCTGCGTGGTGTGTCCCCTCTACTGTCTGAGTGGTGTGTCCCCTCTACTGTCTGAGTGGTGTGTCCCCTCTACTGTCTGCGTGGTGTGTCCCCTCTACTGTCTGAGTGGTGTGTCCCCTCTATTGTCTGCATGGTGTGTCCCCTCTACTGTCTGCGTGGTGTGTCCCCTCTACTGTCTGCGTGGTGTGTCCCCTCTACTGTCTGCGTGGTGTGTCCCCTCTACTGTCTGCGTGGTGTGTCCCCTCTACTGTCTGAGTGGTGTGTCCCCTCTACTGTCTGCGTGGTGTGTCCCCTCTACTGTCTGAGTGGTGTGTCCCCTCTACTGTCTGAGTGGTGTGTCCCCTCTACTGTCTGAGTGGTGTGTCCCCTCTACTGTCTGAGTGGTGTGTCCCCTCTACTGTCTGCGTGGTGTGTCCCCTCTACTGTCTGCGTGGTGTGTCCCCTCTACTGTCTGAGTGGTGTGTCCCCTCTACTGTCTGAGTGGTGTGTCCCCTCTACTGTCTGCGTGGTGTGTCCCCTCTACTGTCTGAGTGGTGTGTCCCCTCTACTGCCTGCGCGGTGTGTCCCCTCTACTGTCTGCGTGGTGTGTCCCCTCTACTGTCTGCGTGGTGTGTCCCCTCTACTGTCTGAGTGGTGTGTCCCCTCTATTGTCTGTGTGGTGTGTCCCCTCTACTGTCTGTGTGGTGTGTCCCCTCTACTGTCTGAGTGGTGTGTCCCCTCTATTGTCTGTGTGGTGTGTCCCCTCTACTGTCTGCGTGGTGTGTCCCCTCTACTGTCTGCGTGGTGTGTCCCCTCTACTGTCTGTGTGGTGTGTCCCTTCTACTGTCTGCGTGGTGTGTCCCCTCTACTGTCTACGTGGTGTGTCCCCTCTACTGTCTATGTGGTGTGTCCCCTCTACTGTCTATGTGGTGTGTCCCCTCTACTGTCTACGTGGTGTGTCCCCTCTACTGTCTGAGTGGTGTGTCCCCTCTACTGCCTGCGCGGTGTGTCCCCTCTACTGTCTGAGTGGTGTGTCCCCTCTACTGTCTGCGTGGTGTGTCCCCTCTACTGTCTGCGTGGTGTGTCCCCTCTACTGTCTGAGTGGTGTGTCCCCTCTACTGTCTGCGTGGTGTGTCCCCTCTACTGTCTGCGTGGTGTGTCCCCTCTACTGTCTGAGTGGTGTGTCCCCTCTACTGTCTGTGTGGTGTGTCCCCTCTACTGTCTGCGTGGTGTGTCCCCTCTACTGTCTGCGTGGTGTGTCCCCTCTACTGTCTGCGTGGTGTGTCCCCTCTACTGTCTGCGTGGTGTGTCCCCTCTACTGTCTGAGTGGTGTGTCCCCTCTACTGTCTGAGTGGTGTGTCCCCTCTACTGTCTGCGTGGTGTGTCCCCTCTACTGTCTGAGTGGTGTGTCCCCTCTATTGTCTGCATGGTGTGTCCCCTCTACTGTCTGCGTGGTGTGTCCCCTCTACTGTCTGCGTGGTGTGTCCCCTCTACTGTCTGCGTGGTGTGTCCCCTCTACTGTCTGCGTGGTGTGTCCCCTCTACTGTCTGCGTGGTGTGTCCCCTCTACTGTCTGCGTGGTGTGTCCCCTCTACTGTCTGCGTGGTGTGTCCCCACCACTGGATGGATTTACCATCATTCATAGAAAACAACAGAGAAACCAGACACTCAGAAAAAGTCTGTCCACTACACGTCACCAGGACATTGACCACACCCACCTGGGGTTAAGCCCCTCCCCCATAGCAGCCAATCTGAAGTAGCATTAGCATTAGCATTATAAGAGAAGACGGCGCCAAAGTAGCTGCTGCACAAACGCACGTCTGACTGAAACACAGTTGTACAAATAAACCTTAACTCCTCAAAGACGTTATGACGGATTTATTGATTAAATATCACATGTTTTCATATTGTTTTTTACTGCAGACCTCCATGTTTCTGTTGAATCAGGTCTATATGGGTTATTGTTATTTATTATTTAGAATAAGTTATAGCTTATACACAGTAGTCTATATTGTTTACACTAGTTTTCTACTGTAGACCTCCACCTACTGACAGGTATTTATTTTGAAGAGAGAGAGAGAGAGAGCATATATTGTCATAATAATAATACTTCAAACTTATATAGTTTGTTTTTGAACACTCAAAGATGCTTAAATATATCTCAATATAATAAAAGTTCCAATTCCTTATGTATTTTTAACTATATAGTAATATGTTGACACAATATATTAATAATATAATATATAATATAATATTTTTCTGTATATTATATACACTGAAAAAAGTAAAACATTGAATCAACTTAAAAAAATCTTCTTCAATTTTGACTTTGATTTTTTTTTATCTCATAATTTTGACTTTTTATGGTCACACATAAAAACATCTAGTTGGGTGAACCAAATTGAATGGCATAGGGTTAGAGTTAATTTAATTTAATTTAATTCAGTCAACTAGATGTTTTTATGTGTGACCTATTCAAGAATAATTTTGACTTTTTTCAGTGTACATATATTTTTTAGGATCGATTTCAGGCAGTAATATATTAATAGTCAGTTTATGGGGAAATCTATTTTTGTTTCATAAGGGGTATCTACGTCATTATGGCATTTTTTCAATGATTTCTTTAAAAAGCTTCATCTTTAAATATAAATAAATGAATCCTATCGTGACCTTTTTCAGTTTGTTTGTGACTTGTAAGTTTAGTTATTTTCCACTAGATGGCAGCCTTTGAATATCTTATAAAATGATCCTAAGACAGACTTTTTTTATCCAAACATTTCATATCCACACCCTGGTAAAATATCCAATACATGCATATATTTACATTTATTATTTATTTATTCTATATTTTACAGTAGAGATTAAAATAGAAATACATTTGGCTTTTCTCTACTGTAGATTACAGACATTTATGAAAACAAATGAAGATGAGTCTTTAATTTAAAGACCACATGTCAGCTGTGAAGTGGTTTAATTTGTCTTTTGTATTTCACTACTGCCATCCTTTTTGCATATATTTACGATCTCTACCATTTTATCCAGTATTATAGAGTTGTTGTTTTTGTGATTCAGTCAAATCAATATGACTCTATACGGCAGGGGTGTCAAACTAAGATTAATTTGATCAGAAGTCAAATCCAACCAGTCAAATTTATGTGATGAAAATGTTTACATCTACAGATGATCCTTTCAAACAGTGTGAATAGCATGAAATAAAAGGAACAAATGTGTAATTTTAACATTATTAAGCTTTAGTTTGTCATTTATATGTATATATTAGAGCTTATACACAAAATAATAATAATGATAATGATGATAATAATAATAATAATAATAATAATAATAATAATAATAATAATAATAATAATAATAATAATAATAATAATAATAATAATAATAATAATAATAATAATAATAATAATAATAATAATTATTATTATTATTATTATTATTATTATTATTATTATAGTACAAAATATGACATAATGGTGAATGACCAGGACTATTCATGTATTAAGGTTATTAACTAAACAGTACAGATCAACCATTAAACAATTTGCTTGAAAAACACAGACTTTATGATCGATGTTTTTTTTCTCATCCAGTAAAGTCTGTGGATAATCCATGTATCATTTGTTCATTAATTTTTCAAAATAAAAATAAGACAATGAAAAAAACAACTTGTTTCTTCATTATTTGTTTCCAAAACCAAAATGAAAAAAACTAATTGTCATGTGTTTTTTTTTTTCAGTTTCCCTTTTTGTGTTTAAATGAAATAATGGAAAAAAAAAAAAAAAAAACAGAAAACGGGTCTTTACTGTTTTATCCAGTTTTGACCTTTGACCCGCAGTGACAAAGATGGAAACTTTATACGTCCTATTTGGGGAAACTAAGAGGGTCACCCTAAGACCTGAAGATACGACCACAGAGAAAAGTGGTGTCATATGATCCCATAATGATCATGTTTCTGTGGTTGTTCACATTCATTTCCAGTTTATTCTATTTACTTAGAGGAGGTGTGGCTCTGACTGTCCACATGTCAAAGTGTCCTGAGGCAAGACACTGAACCCTGACTTAGGCCCCCAGTAGGACTGACCTTTGACCTTAGAAACCTACTGGTGTGTGAATGTGAGGTTAATGTAAAGCGCTTTGAACACCATGAAGGTGGAACAGAACTATATAAGTGCAGAACATTTAACATTTACTTCAAATAAAACATTGAATCAACTAAAAAAAAGTCTTCACTTTTGACTTTTTATTTCATCATTTTGACTTTTCATGGTCACACATAAAAAGTCTAGTCTAGTTGACTGAACCACATTGAATTGCATAGGATTAAAGTTATTTTAATTTAATTAGATTCACTTACATGTTTTTTTTATCTGTGACCGAGTGAAGAAGAAGAATTAAGTTGATTCATTGTTTTACTTTTTTCAGTTTTCGGCAAAGCACATTTATTTGTATGTGACATGTTGTGTAGAGGATAATCCAAGGTGCTTTACATGAAATATATAACAAAGTTAAAAGAAAAAAAACATTATTAAAATACATTAAAAGACAATTAAAATAAGAGACATAAAACATTGAAAAAAAAAATAATGATAATAATAATAATAATAATAATAATAATAATAATAATAATAATAATAATAATAATAATAATAATAATAATAATAATAATAATAATAATAATAATAATAATAATAATAATAATAATAATAATAATAATAATAATAATAATCAGACCAAGAACTAGGCTGTGGAATGTACCATTTTATTCATGTATAAAAAAATACATTGGTCAGTAACTAAAGGCGGAAAAAGTAAAATAACTTTTTTTAAGTGTTTCTCGAGTTTTATTTTAGCCAATGTTTCCCACAACCTGTCTGTGAAATGTCATGGAATAAAAAGACACTTTTGTGTAAAAGAGTGGATTTCTTTGCATTTTGAATGAATGGTTCTTTAGCCTCATGCCTAAATCTAATTGGTTGTGAAAGCTAAGCACCCCATGTCTTTCTACCACTGACGTTGATTAGGATTTTCTAATACCATGCCTGGGGGACCTAAGTCAATCCAATTACCGTTGGCTGCCATCATTAGTTTGACATGTCCCCAAGGGTCCTTTCACTTTGTCTCCACTGAAGATCTGCTGTGGACAATTAATGCCAACAAACCTGCTTTAAGGACAGAGACACATACCATGGCCAAAGCTTATCCTGGAAGTTACATATACACAACATTACAAACAACTGCAATATTAAATAAAGTCAAAAACAAGTCACTACTGTTTTATATTGAACTGTTCCTTCATATATGACCTAGTGTAGGACACATACAAAACAAAAAAGAAGAATAAGGATAGTAAATAAAAGCACCTACAGAGAACCAACTGTTCATCAAATTAAAGGGAATAAAATGTCAGGATTTGGTCGACCTTAAAACAATTCAAATAATGCACAAAGTAAATGAAAAAAAAACTGACACAATCTGAGGGGAATTTATATGTTCAATAAACTGCCTGTACGTACTAACTATATATATATATATATATATATATATATATATATATATATATGTGTGTGTGTGTGTCTAAAAACACAGTTGCATTATTCAGTTTCCAATAAAGATAATCATTTCATGTAAAATTTTACTTACTGGGTGTCAGGAGGATATAAGGCTGGAACTTTATATTATATTATATTATATTATATTATATTATATTATATTATATTATATTATATTATATTATATTATATTATATTATATTATATTATATTATATTATATTATATTATATTTTTGCAAATTGATTTTGTATTTCTATATATATTGTTTTTTAAAAAGATATCTACTTTTTTTCCATTTTTTTAAACTTAAGTTTTATTTTATTGAATTTAATTTTATTTATATTTTTATTTGTATTTTTTTTATTGAAACACTTTACACTCTACCCAATGACTATAAGTGATGATTACAAACTGTAATCATCACTTATATAATCTGTAAACAGAACCACCAGAACCTGTGGGTTCAACGTCTCCTAAACTCAGTATATTTTGAAAACAGTCTGATATAACCCACTTTCAGATTAATTAACCACAGCAGCTAAAATGACTCATTTGTTCAAACATGTTCAAGCGAAAATCAAACAGGAAGTGGGATGACTTGGCATGACATTTGATCTCCCATTTGGAAATTTGGACTGATACCTCTGACAGGACACTGAAGGACAATGAAGGACACTGAAGGACACTGAAAGACAATGAAGGACACTGAAAGACACTGAAGGACAATGAAGGACACTGTTCCACCGTGGGTCAAAGGTTGGATTAAGTTAATGAAGGAGAGGCTACAGAACCAGAACCAGAACCAGAACCAACTGTCTGTGTAGATGATGTGTTGTTTGGGTCATTGTGCTCAGTTTAATAGGTATGGACAGAACATTTAGGACATGGACAGAACATTTAGGACATGGACAGAACATTTAGGACATGTTTGAAAGTCATAAAATGGGAGATTAAAAAAAACAAAAACAATCTAAATTATGAGATAAAAAGTGAACATTTGTGATTTACTGATTTATGACACATTTGTCTAGTTTGAAAAAGTAATGAGTCTAAAAAGAGTATAAAGTACAAATGTTTATATAAATGTAAAGAGTATAAAGTACATATATTTATATAAATGTAAAGAGTATAAAGTACATATATTTATATAAATGTAAAGAGTATAAAGTACATATATTTATATAAATGTAAAGAGTATAAAGTACATATATTTATATAAATGTAAAGAGTATAAAGTACATATATTTATATAAATGTAAAGAGTATAAAGTACATATATTTATATAAATGTAAAGAGTATAAAGTACATATATTTATATAAATGTAAAGAGTATAAAGTACATATATTTATATAAATGTAAAGAGTATAAAGTACATATATTTATATAAATGTAAAGAGTATAAAGTACATATATTTATATATAAATGTAAAGAGTATAAAGTACATATATTTATATAAATATAAAGAGTATAAAGTACATATATTTATATAAATGTAAAGAGTATAAAGTACATATATTTATATAAATGTAAAGAGTATAAAGTACATATATTTATATAAATGTAAAGAGTATAAAGTACATATATTTATATAAATATAAAGAGTATAAAGTACATATATTTATATAAATGTAAAGAGTATAAAGTACTTAGATAATCTACTTAAGTCCAGTAAAGAAAACACTTCACTTCTTCCTCGTCTGTTTCTCTGTATTTTCTTTTATATTCGTCTTTTTTCTTCGTACTGCACATGTCACTTAGTCTGTTGATATGATCTGTGGACCAGCGTTCCCAGATGTCCTGGTCCAGTCTATAAATTAGTTTGATAAGAACTCTATGTCTCTTCTCACACACTTAATGTGCCTGGTGTTTCTTATCACATAGATACAGGTGCAAGAGATGATAAGTTATGTCAATGTGAAATCCACTGCTGAAAAAAAAGAACATTTCTGCACAAAGAAAAGCAGATTTTAAAATGGACGTTATCACAAAAGAGAGGAAAAGGAGTGTCAGTGATAAATATACATATCCATGTTTATGTCTGAGCTGAAGGAGATTATTACCATGATGTTCGAATAAATATTATTCTACCTGATTGAAGGAAATGGTCGTGACAGTGTTATTTATTCTTTATAGATAAAATGTAACTGTGCTTTTAATATGTGATCATTACAGCTGGTCAGAGTGGATTATTAATGTGTGTAAATAAACATATGGAGGACTAAAAGTGGCAAAGTTAAATAAATACTTCATTAAATAATTAAATATGTCATTAAAATTGGAATTAAATATATATATATATATATATATATATATATATATATATATATATATATATATATATATATATGTGTGTGTGTGTTTTTAAATGTGTCATTAATTCATTCAAATACCTATTTATTCGAGGTAAAAAAATAAATAAATTACTAATTAATTAATTCTTGGTCGTTGTGTTGCAATGGATAATCAATTTATTTTATCTATCAACCTCCTCCTTTATTTTTTATTTATTTTGATTTGATTTTGATTGATTTGATAGTCTTTATTTGAACTCAATTTAAAAGACAAAACAAAATAAAAACAAGATAATAATGATCATACTGCAAAAGAAAAAAAATCTAAATAAAGAAAAGAAAAAAAAGTGCATTTGTTATTATCATTATGCATTTTACAAAAATCCAAACGAAATAGGATGAAGCACAATGTTTATTTACTCCTACCCCCTAATTCAGCATCTCTACCAGTGAACATAAACATAATGTTTAAATGTTTCTTACACATAAATACATAAACACACATATACATACATACATATACACACACACATACACATATATATATATATATATACACCCCCCTCCTGTTCACAAGCTCTGCATCCATCCTTTTTCTGGAATCCTTTGGACTTGACTTGAAGTGCAGCAGTGCCCCCCCCCAAAAAAACCAAAAAAACAAGATTTGAATTGCTGCAGTGTTTGTGAACAGCTTTGTTTTGAGCCACACGTTGACAAAACATTAATACTAGATACTTTTGGCTTGAATTAAGTAAAAAAAATAAATAAATAATTCAAATAAAAAAAAAAAACCTGCCAGTGGAAGAAGTGAAAATGATCTTGGTTATATTTGTTAAAATAAGATTTTCCAGATCAATTGTCTAAAAATAACTTCTTATATCTGACTGAAAAGTTGCTCTTTAGGTAATTATGTCTTATTTTAAATGTGATGAGATATTTGGACTAGGAATGAAATAAATACAGTGGTAATATTTCAATGTTTTCCCATGTTTGTAGATATTTTAGCTTCAGTTTCATTTTATTTATTTGTGACAGTGAGTCGACGTGTCCAATTAAAACCTTAGAAATGATGCGTACAGTGAGTGGAGGCAAATGTAGACAAATTTAAAACAATGCTTATAGAATCAACTACTAACTCTTTTGTGTATCATGTGACTAAAGGTACAGTAGAGTTGAGTATTATTGTCATTTATTGCCCCACAGAGGGTACATTTGGTTAAAAACACAATTTAAAAAAAGGCCAAAAAAACATAAAATGAAACCAACTGTGTTTGAAAGAAATCAAAGCAACCTCAGCATCACACACTGAACCAATAATAATAATAATAAAAAAAACTGAATAAATATCTTTCATTGTAGCTTAAAATATAGTATAGTGATAATACTTCAAATAAGTGTCCATCAGGGGTCAAAGTGCAATATATATATATTTATATATTCCCCCATGTTCAGTTCAGTTTTATTTGGAGCGAAAATAGTCAACCATTCTTTTTTCTTGTACTCGAAAAGGAGTGAGAAGAAGTCAAACTTATAAACTCCACCCCCTTTTTACAAACTAAAATTCAAATATACTGCGCTGACACACAATATACTTTGTCCTTTTTTTATCATTACCACAAAAACATCCATAACTATTTATATACACATTAATTACAATTCACTTCATATAATCTGATATGATCAACTAAAGTACTAGTATTAGTAAAACATTACCACAAAAACAGTTACATAAACAATAATTAATAGATAGGATCCATAGATATATAGATATATCCTAACCATGATAGTTTTATTGCAATATAAGATTGCAAAAAACAATCAATACATACAGTACATACAAATACATGTATTTGTATGTACTGTTCTATTTATTATTATGATTGACTGACTTCTAATTTATACCAAAAAAAATTAGAAAACACTAAAGCTCACTTTTACACTTTAGTGTAAAAGTGAGCACGAACAGTTTTTTACCCCAGGCTGTGAGACTTTTAAATAAGACTTTTTAAAAACCGTTTTTAATGTTTTAAATGTTTGTTTTTTTTGTGAAGTAGCACTGTTATTTATGGACTGTTTTTATTCTGTGTTATTTGTGGAGCAACCCCCCCCCCCAAACATAAGTTTTTCATGGTGCATGTACTTGTACATCCTTGTGATAATAAACTTCTTGAATCTTGAACAGATAGAAAAGAAAACATGGAATACCTAAAAACACCATTTTTGTCATTGATGAGACATTTGGAGGGCGGCACGGCGGTGCAGTGGTTAGCATGCGGTGGTGCGGTGGTTAGCATGCGGTGGTGCGGTGGTTAGCATGCGGTGGTGCGGTGGTTAGCATGCGGTGGTGCGGTGGTTAGCATGCGGTGGTGCGGTGGTTAGCATGCGGTGGTGCGGTGGTTAGCATGCGGTGGTGCGGTGGTTAGCATGCGGTGGTGCGGTGGTTAGCATGCGGTGGTGCGGTGGTTAGCATGCGGTGGTGCGGTGGTTAGCATGCGGTGGTGCGGTGGTTAGCATGCGGTGGTGCGGTGGTTAGCATGCGGTGGTGCGGTGGTTAGCATGCGGTGGTGCGGTGGTTAGCATGCGGTGGTGCGGTGGTTAGCATGCGGCGGTGCGGTGGTTAGCACGGCGGTGCAGTGGTTAGCACGGCGGTGCAGTGGTTAGCACGGCGGTGCAGTGGTTAGCACGGCGGTGCAGTGGTTAGCACTCGTGCCTCACAGCAAGAAGGACCCTGGTTCGAATCCCGTACCAGACCTTTCTGTGTGGAGTTTGCATGTCCTCCCCGTGTCTGCGTGGGTTTTCGCCGGGCACTCCGGTTTCCTCCCACCATCCAAACACATGCACTGATAGGTTAATTGGTTAATCTAAAATTGTCCATAGGTGTGA
>CM035785.1:58847035-58849535 GCA_020466265.1 Siphamia tubifer | reverse complement strand
TAAAGAATCTTCTTTGTACCAAAGTCAAACTCTTCTCTTTTTCTATTACACTTTTTTATTACACTGGTCCACTGCCACAGATAGGACGTCCCATTATCATGAATAATGAATATTATCAACTGTAGAGTTAACCTGTCATGTTTGATCAGTCAAAATCAATATCTTTATTGGAAATACAATCCACCTTAGGTGCCATAAGATCAATCTCACATATACATATATATATACATACATATACATATATATATATATATATATATATATATATATATATATATATATATATATACACATAACCAGGTAGAGGACATACTGTACAGGAACATCTGTAAAGAGTATGGACTGGAGGTCAAGGGTCAAGATGGGAGAACCCCCCAAAGGTGACAGAGAACAAACAGGCCAAGATCCTGTGGGACTTCCAGATCCAGACTGACCAGATGGTGATGGCCAATCAGCCTGACATAGTGGTGGTGGATAAACATGAGAAGACAGTGGTGGTGATAGATGTAGCAGTCCCCAGTGATAGCAACATGAGAAAGAAAGAACATGAGAAGAGAAGAGAAATACCAAGGGCTGAAAGAGGAGTTAGAGAAAATGTGGAGTGTGAAGGCAACAGTGGTACCAGTAGTGATGGGGGCACTAGGGGCAGTGACCCCCAAGCTGGGACAATGTCTCCAGCAGATACCAGGAACAACATCAGAGATCTGTGTCCAAAAGAGAACATTGTTAGGAACAGCTAAGATCCTGCACAGAACCCTCAGGCTCCCAGACCTCTGGTAGAGGACCTGAGTCTGAAGGAGACACCGCCCAGGTGGGAGGGGCCTCTGGTAGAGGACCCGAGTCTGAAGGAGACACCGCCCAGGTGGGAGGGGCCTCTGGTAGAGGACCCGAGTCTGAAGGAGACACCGCCCAGGTGGGAGGGGCCTCTGGTAGAGGACCTGAGTCTGAAGGAGACACCGCCCAGGTGGGAGGGGCCTCTGGTAGAGGACCCGAGTCTGAAGGAGACACCGCCCAGGTGGGAGGGGCCTCTGGTAGAGGACCCGAGTCTGAAGGAGACACCGCCCACGTGGGGCGAGGGGAAATTTTTTTTTTTTTTATGCCCCTCTAAAAACAAATAAAAACCATTAATACCACATAATTTTGCTTTAAATAATATTTTTTTTGCCAATTAACAAGTTAAAATTGAAAATTTATTTTTAGACAATAAATCATTAAACCCTGATTTCAATAAATCTTACGAAGATAATTCTCACTTGTTCTATTAGTCCATTTTTATTTATTTATTTATTTATTTGGGTGAGGTGTTTTTTTTTTTTGCTTGAATTAAAACAAAAAAATGCAACATGTGAAAATTATCTGCATAAGATTTATTGAAACCAGATTGTCCATTGTCTAAAAATCCTTTCTTATATGTCACTGAAAACTTTTGGTGATTGTGTTTCATTTTAAGTGTGATGAAATATTTGGACTAGAAATGAAAGAAGGCTTTAGTTTTTTTTTCAGTGGAATAACCATAAGGTCTAATGTTTTGATCAAACTGCACATCACACACATATTTGTGAACAAAAAGCTTTTCTAATATTACAGATGAAGGAGTAGAGGTGTCCCACAGGGCACCGTCACTGCTACTGTTAACAAAGGCTTTAGAAACATCTGGAACAAATCACTTCACCTGCAGCCACAGTTAAAACTTTATATTATGACTGATTCTCACGAAATGTGAAACTATCGCAGTAAAGACAAAATGCATTGTGGTAATATGATGACTCAGCACAATTATGCTAACTGTAGCATTAGCTATTATGACCTTTATAAAAAATAGAATGTTTTAAAATGACCGAGTGTGAAAGAAATGTTAAATAAAATAATGATGTATTTCACATTTAACCATTAAAACCTTAGTGTCATTGGTTTTCTCTTTAGTTTCATAGAATCTTCTAGAATCTTCCAGACACAGTCACACAGATGATCACTGTGGGTGTTTTTGTGAAGTGTTCTTAGGAAACACAAAAAGACTTTACTTCCAGTCACGTGGATTACTTTAGCAATTACATTATGAGTATAGACCAAGTCAACAGGCATTAAAAAATGACTCTCCTTTGGTCCAATCACATTAGTGCTGCACAGAGCTGCCAATTAAGAAGCAGTCTGTGGTGGTCCGCCTTGACTTTTATTGGTTAAACAAATTTGATGAAAGTTTGTGTTTTTGACCTTTTTTACTGCATTAAGGACGAGGGGTTGAGAAGCAATGGAGACATTAGTTTGGCTGTAAAAAGAAAATAAATCAAATCTTTGTTAGAATTCTATGTAAATGACTAATAATAAAATAATTATCAGTTTCATCAGGATTCATCCTGATGGAAAAATAATGAAAAAGAGAATCATATGAGTTTTAATATATTTCCAACAGGGAAATAACTGATCTAATCTTGTCTTATTATTATACTTTGTATTTTTATGTCTTCTATTAAAATGAAAATGCAAACATTTTTATATAAAT
>CM035785.1:58764535-58842035 GCA_020466265.1 Siphamia tubifer | reverse complement strand
CATGAAGAAACTGACATTTCTTAAGAAAACTATGTGTAGTTTTAACACTATTATGTGTCAGTTTATCATTTACACATGTAAAATATAATTTACAGATCACAGTCGATCAATAACCTGTTGGTAAACTTGCCCTTTAGACATTTAAAAAATGTTCATATTTGTTCAGGTTACTTGTAAAATGATCATTTTAATGTAGATACAATAAAGTGACATGAAGATTTTTACATTTACAAAGACAAACACTTTATATGTTATGATGAGAGCATTTTACTGCTCTGACCCACTGGACATTCATTCCAACTAAAATTATTCTTCAGTGTTATTTTTGCATTTCACAAACTCATCCCATGGGCCAGACTGGACCCTTTGGAGGGCTGGATTTGGCCCCCGGGCCGCATGTTTGACACCTGTGCATTCGATGATAATCAACAACCTGTTTGACTGAATACAGAGTAAAAAATAATTATGTCTGAACCAACAACCTATGTGAGTAGTGTGAAGAAAGTATCAGAACAAAATGATGGAATCTGGAAGATGTGAAGGACTGACCATCACCCTGTTAGCATTAGCATTAGCATTAGCATGAATGAACGAATGGGCTAATTCTCTGGTGAACTCTTTCAAACAAACTAACCAGCTGGTTCAGGTTATAAAGGTCTGTCCATGTGTCCCTACAGTGTCAGGTCTTAATATTAAGTGTAAAGATGATCAACTATTAATGACTTTTATTTATGTAGCATTTTTACACAGTTATTACACTTTATAGAACAGAGAATATATTTCTTCATTGTGTGTTGGTTCTATTTATAAAAACGTTCAGATTGTTTTGTTTCCAGTTGTTTTTTCACGGTAGAAAAATGACTGGAGGTGGAACAACAGTTTACTTCTACTTCCTCATACATGTCCATGACGCGCTGATGAGGCGTCTGTGATTGGCTCAGAATGTGTGAAGGAACACTCCCCCCTCCCCTCTGGCTCTGTGTGTGTTTACCAATCATTGACTCTGTTGTTATTAGCAAAATAAATGATGCCCCTCTAATTTAAAATAGTAACAAATACTCATAAATAATAATAACTCTGTGAGAAACTACACAAAAACTACTGGACCAGTTCCCATGACATTTTAAGGAAACATGTGTTGGTCCAGAATAGATCCCACTACATTTTTGTGAATGTAGGTCAAAGGTCAAAGTTACCATCACCAAAAATGTGTTTTTGCAAAAAAAGAAAGGGTAAATCAGGTAAAATATGTGTGTGAGGGGGCGGGGTTTGTTGTTCAGGTGATTATGGCTTATTTTAAGTGTGATGTGATATTTTGGCAAGAAATGATAAGAATAAACTTGGAAAGAGTTCGATTTTTGCAGCTTAGATAAACTTTAGAAATATTATCCTCTGAAGATCTGCTCCAAAAAAATGTTAATGTGTTTCATTATCAGTCCAGGACGATGACGCACCCTAGTTTTTAGTCACAGTGCATTGAACGTATTAAATATGATCTATGAGTCTTAGACAAGAGAAAAAAAAAAGTGATAAAAATATGATTATTGGGTCTAAAAAAAAACACATTAATCACATCACAAGCTCAAAGTGTGTGTAGAAGAAATTCTTTATTATCATACTGTGAATACTTCTGACTTCTTCATAGATATGTCACACACGCTCAACAGGACATTAGGTATTATACACAATATTTTTGTAAACATAGTTCAGGAAAGCCAGGGTTTATTCGTTCACTTTCGTATGTGACAGAAATGGCCCAAGGTTCCACTGAAGAATATTTTTTCTAAATAGTTCCTCTTAGCTATACATCAAACACCATGTTATGACAGTAGACAGTTACGTTTAAAATACTTTACATTCACGTTTTGTTATAAACAATTTGATAAATACAAGATTAGATAAAACAAAAGAATATATTTATATATTTTTTATATCTTCTTATATATTCCACATATATTTGATTTTTTTTCTTTGTGGCTTTAGTCCTTTCAGGAGGGGTTGTTCTGTTTATGATATAAGGTTAAAATTCAACTTCAGCTTCTTTTCAATAAATAAATTAAAAAAAAAAAGAAAAAAAAAAAGAGAGAAACAGAAGATAAGCAAAAAAAAAAAAAAAAAACATCCCTCAAGGAAAGTATTGGCACTTCGATGGTGATGAAGGAGGAACAATAATATAGGTTTCATATTAAAGTCCAGCAGCTTAGTCTCAACCATCAAAACAATTGTTCAATTAGGTATAAAAGCACCAAATTACATAGATGTATACATTTACAAAGTCTGAAAACAATTAGACGTGGAGCCACTTAAGATATTTACTAAAAGAGACAGAGCGACGGCTGCACAAACAGTTTAGGACGTTGGATGATTGTCATGTTAATGTTTGTATTTCATCTGGAAAATTAAATGATCACATTTTCTGCTTTAGAATGAAAAACTATTGATTACATTAGCAAATTATTTGGATGATATGTATTAATGAGCAGCTAATCACAAAAATACATTAATAAATTACAGCAATATATTAATTAAACATATAATGGATCATTTTGGAATATTCCAGAATTACTGACTATAGTTAATGTTAAGGTTGAGTCATTGTTACTGAATCAACAATCATATATAAAGACAAATGTATTGTGTACTTTATTGACAATTGGTTTGTACTAATAATACAGCCTAAATACAGGGTGTCCCCATAAGCTCATACAGAGGAAAAATAAAAGTTTCCTGACATAAATTTTTTTTATTTCTATAATATGCTTTATATATATATATATATGCGCCACATTTGGTGATTTTATTCTGCTTTGAACAAGTGGTTTGCTCCGCTGCTGGACTATTAAAGTGAGAGTTTGCGTGCATTGAACACACACTATTTCAGATACAGTTGAGTAACAGAGGCAGGTGATTCCTCCATTTACTGCACACAGGATCAATCTACAATTGGCAACAAAATCCCAAAACAAAGACACACCTACTCTTCTGTGTCGTTGGGTTAAAGCCACAGATTATTTCCTACAACGACTGAACAGATGAAAACTTGGAAAAGTCAGACAACGATAATACAAAACAGTAACAGTGATGCCAATGTTTCTTTTGTTTTTGCTGAATTTGCAGAAATGGCAAGACTTTATTGATCCCTTACAGGAAATTAATTTGTGACAACAGCAGAGAAAAGGGTGCAGTTACACACACACAAATATATATATATATATATATATATATATATATATCTATCTTTACATTACAGATAGCTAATAAGGTGGTCATTCTATGGTAATTTTGATGTAATTTCATGGTAATAATATCTTTGTAACCACTTATTACAAGTAATGGATCACTAATAAGGTGGTAATTTTGATGTAATTTTTGACCAGATAGTGAAAAATGTATGAAATGCGTCTATTGTTCCACTTCTCTTTAATACAGTGGTTTACTGTATGCTAACATAGCTACTACTGCTAGCTAAGTCTGCGAGGTTGATATATAATAGCGAACTTGAACAGGCTAAAGCTAACCTTTAATGGTTACCATGGTTACTGTCTGCTTTTCCCTTGTTTAAGCACAAACTGTATATTTGACACGTTTCAGATCCTTCAGTGTTCTAAGGTAGAATACAAACCCAATTATTCAGCCCAATTAGAACCTTGGCTTCATAGCATCTGTACTTTGGAGAAACTTTTCCTCTTTACTGAAGAATTACCACCTTATTAGTGATCTGTTTATTCTATTTATGAAGGCATTATTGTGTCATGAAATCACTTCAAAATGACCACAGTATTAGTCATCTATAATGTAAAACTATAAAGTAAACTTCCACCTTCAGCCCAAACTACATTTAATTCTGTAGTTTTAACCTTGTAAATTAAAATTAGGTGAATAAAGCCTTCCCCAGTTCTTTTAAAGCTTTCGCGTTCTGTGTGTATTATTCCCTTTTCTGTCATATAGTGTAACACAAAAGCATTAATATCAGGCCTATATTCTCTCTTTCTCACTCTGGAGTTGTGTTGTTGGCCTCCAGCTCTATGACATGAATATCAGAGGACTGGGTCAAAAGCCACAGATTGTTAAATCCACAAACTATGGCTGAATTTTGCAGGTTCCTGAGTCAACACAGTTTTATTTTCCTCTCATATGAACTGTAACAAACATGGAGTGTCTTGCTTCATAAGGCACTGACACAGATAAGCAATTCTGCCAAAATAACTTCTTGTAATAATAATAATAATAATAATAATAATAATAATAATAATAAATAATCGTAGACCTAAAAAACATCTCTAAAATGTAAATATAAGGGTACCCTGTATAAGGAATACACAGGAAAATTGTTCTGATTTTCTTTAGATAAAAGTCACATCACAAACTGAAGTTAAATCATAACTGCAGTTCTGATCAGTCAAAACTGTGAATAAAAACCACAACAATCATGTCCACAGACGTGTGGTGCCACAACTTTATGACCTGAATTAAAGTGAAAATGTCAACGGGTGTAGGTCGAACATTAAAGCTAATGTTGGCAAATAAAGGGAGGGTGGGGGTGTGGGTGGGGGGTAGAAAGGAAAATGGAGGCTGCTGAGAAATGATGGAGCCTGTTGCTCTGCTCGTCCACAGAGAGACGTCAAACTCCAAAAGGATGTGAAGTTGTGTGAGGGAGGTGCAGTCTTCAGATGGCCAACCAGTGCTTGAGCTGAGAAAACAAGACTTGGTTGTTACATAATTCTTTTTTTTTTTTGCTCAGTCACATGACAAAACCAGCTGCAAATTACTATATTTTTCGGACTATAAAGGGGACATTGACATGAGGACCATATTTTCATTTACACGTAGCGACGCCGTCAGGGTGTGAACACACACTAATGCTCAGACTCCTTCCACAGTCGGGACGTTTTGAAGACGCTCTGGGTCACGTCTGCGTCTTAACGTCACATTCACTTTCATGTTACGCCGAGCAGGTAAAGACATGTGGGACAGCCTCGATCCCACAGATCTTCCAACTGCACTAGCATTAGCATTAGCATTAGCAGCTGTGGTAAGTGTACAGGAGTGGTTTCAGTTATTGTACAAACATTACACACATACCTAAACACACATTTACATACGTCTAAAAGGACATGTGGGCGGGTCTATCACAGTACCACCTAGCAGGACTATCCAATCGTATTTCTCCAATTGTTGCGTTTTTATATAAACACGTATTTCCTCCTGAATACAATCGTCTAAAGAGCGGATGAAAAAAACTGAAGACGAGACGACACTTTTGCGTCTTCTGTTTTCATCATGTTTGAATAAATGTCGCCTTAGCCATCGTTTGGCAGGAAGTGTGACCATGGAAGTACCGTAAATTCCGGACTATAAGCCGCTACTTTTTTCCCCAAACTTTCAACCCTGTGGCTTATTCAGTGATGCGCCCAATTTATGTCATTTTTCTAACGGCCGCCAGAGGCGCTCGAGTAGAAAAGGTCAGATTTAGAGCGGTGGAATATATGCGTCGAGGAAGACTGAATGAAAAAGGAGGGGCGGAACAAACGCGGGGTGACGGGTTTAAGTGGGAGCGGTAAAGGTGACGGACAGGTGTAGAGGGGGTAAAAAGTTGCTTAAAGAAAAACCCGCGGCGGTGTGTGAGAGAAGACAGAGGCTCGACCAGACCCTGTGGATTATTTTTGCACATTGGCACGGAGGAGTTTGACCTGAACTCTCTGCCAAAGATTAAAGTTATCACTGACTCTGCCATAGATGAGGCGAGGCGGCGACCAGCCACCTGTTTGTGGACGCGGCGGACAATAGTGGATATATATTTTTCCCTCCCTTACCTTTGGAAATATACACTTTTTTTTCCTTGGATTACTTTCAACGGGACCCGGACTCTGCAGGTCTGCATCAAACCTTAAGTATCATTTTCCCTTCATTTTGCCGACTGTGATTTTTGGACTGTGGACTTTAATGAAGGACATTTAGTTTCATTCGTGGGACTTGAAGTCGGGTTTGGGTTCATTTTGTGTTTGTGTTAAATGTTTTAATGTGGGCACATGCTGCTTATATACAGGTGCGGCTTGTGTATGTACAAAATCGGTTTTCCTCTTAAAATGTGGTGGGTGCGGCTTATAATCAGGTGCGTTCTATAGTCCGGAAATTACGGTAATTATGTAATTATGTGTTGGCATTCATGGGGACAGAATTTGATGACTTCCTCATGAGACACAACAACAATAAATAAATGAATAAATAAATAAGAGTTAAGAATAAGAATTAAAATAAAGTCTCATTTTCTTTTTGTCAACAAAAACTAAGAAACAATTCAGGATTTTTTTTTATTTCTTAAGCCACATTGTCAGTTTTTTATTGGTCATCTACAACTGCATTATATATTTAATTAGGCCTTCGCTGTGTCCCATGTTGGGCTCAAGGTTGATTGATACTTCTTACAGTTTGATCTGATTCTGCCCTTTGACCTCTAATTTGACCCCCTGAACATGAATGAAAACATTTGAAAAACTGCGAGTATTTATAGGTCTCGTAAAAGTGGGTAAAGAAACAGCGCCCCCTAGAAAGGGTGAAATAGTTTGTGTTCGGCCAGATCACACCCTAGTAAATTTAGAGCTATGAAAATCGGTTCAGGTGTTCGTCATATGATGATGAACAAAAAGTGGGACATCAAGTTATCCAATTTTTTTTTTTTTAAAGTTGCATGGTTTTTGTGCTACACTGTCATAAACCACAACATAAATGGCTTCAGCTTGTACATACGAACACCCATTTGGCTGAAATTTGACACAGACGTCTGTCTCCCGGGTCTACATCTGTTTGTCTTACGAAATTGTTTTTTCTGCACTATAGCGCCCCCTACAGATTCACCAAATACACTGTTACTAAAATGACAGTAGTTCAAACATACAAACACAGATTTGGCTGAAATTGGACTCAGACGTTTATCTTTCGGTCCTACACCAGTTTATCAATAGAATTTGCGATTTTGCTCTATAGCGCCCCCTACAAAATCGCCTTTACCAAAATGGCAGTAGATCAGGCATACAAACACCGATTTGGCTGAAATTGGACTCGGGCGTCGTGTGGGCAGGTGGTTGCCAGGGGAGACGGTCGTGAGGGACGGTGAAGAGACCTTTGAGACTGCTTCCAGTTTTAATTATAGTTATCGTCACTAGACCCACATTTACGTCTAGTTTGGTTTATGTCACATGATAAAGGTTCATTAATGACAATATTTAGTCACTATAAGACACACTGTCAATGAATGGATTATTTTATAGATTCTTCATATATAAGGTGAAGTGGATTATAAAGAACATTAAGTCAAGTCAACATTATTAGATAAAAAGTCTAAATTCCCAGTCATTAAACACAACCAGAGTTAATCCATATATTAGTCACACTGTGGTTTTTATAGTAAATTAAAGTCTTTTCAGTGTCACCTTATAGTCCAGAAAATACACTAACCTTTAGTTTCCTAAATATCATGTTATTTCTTATTCAAATATTGGTATGGACATTTTAGAAACATCCAAATATTAGTATGGACACGTCCATAGTGTCCATACACAGTTTTACGCCCATGACGACGACAATAGATGGTTGCCGACTGGGTGTAGATTTCCTTTTATCACAGATGAGTGAAGAATGTGAGAAAACGTCAACAATCTTTAAATTCTTTTTACAGAAGCGACAACAGTCGTTCAGCTCCATAATCCACCATTTTGTTTAGTCATTCCTAACTTTCTCCAGACTCCTCCGTCAACTTTCAGGCGCTCTAACTACGTCATCCTAAAGATTACACTGATTGGTTGTAGTACCGTCCTATTGCATACAGAGGATTTGAAAGACAACCTTTTAGCCCCGCCTCCTCTGACTATGAAGCACCACTAGACCCATACATGGAATGAATAGAGATAGCACTGCTAGGCTAGGCTAGGCTAGCACTGCTCGGGTATATAAAGATAGGTTTGCAGCGCGTGGAAGGTTCAAATTCAAACTTCATGAATAGTTACAGAAATAAATGACTAATCAAAGTTGGTTTAGGTAAAAATGAGCGCGTTAACTCTATTAGAAAAGAAGAACAGTATGGACTTACTCTGAACTGGCGTATATCTCCTTCTGCCACCTTGTGACGTTCATGTTCAGGTGTGATGCAGTAGGCTATCCTCTGCAAAACAAATCAGCAAAACACATTATACATAGATCCTAATATATGTACATTTGATAGTCATATTTAACCATCCAGTAATTAAGATTTGTTTTGTCATTTAACCCATACAGACCCAAACATTCACAGCTGATCTAAAATATTTAATGCCTGTTTATTTACTAATCATATCAATACATGTAAATAATTGGTGTAAAATACAGTTTGTCATCATATAGGTCCCATGAGGACATTCAGAGGCTATGTAGTTACCATGGAAACACTGTCATTTACAATATTGATTCACCATTAAAACCCATGGAGTTTGACAAATGACAGTGGATACGCTTATTTCATGCTCAGTTTATGATATATCTTGCAGGATAATTACTCTTTTTTCCAGTTTTCTCTGTTTTGGGTATAACCCATAATTTTAACCTGTACATTAAATATAGGAAAACACATGATTTTCACTTAAAAATGTTTAATAAGGAGAGTAAATGGTGATAAATTAGTTAAGAAAGGTTAAACTGCCACAAAAATAACACTGGGTTTTTAAGGGTTAAATTAAAGTCACTGGCCTATTTTAATTTCTTAGTCTATACTAGACCTGCTTCTGTCCTATGTTCTGACCTACATCAATTGGAGAACCATAGACACCTCTAATCTTTGTTCTCATCATAATATAATGGTACTAAAATAATGTATAATAAAATGGTAATTATTTCAAATGAATCTCTAGTTACTGAAATGATGAGTCCAGGATTGACTTGTTTCTCTTTAAGTAGCTGAAAAACAAGGAGGTCATTTCCAGGAAAACCCACGTTATCAGAGATGTCAAATGTTTTATCACTCGTTTACACACAATGATTTAGTTTTTACCAAGAAAGAAACCAAATCAAGTCAGTGCAGTAGTAGTAAGATGGTAAAAAAGAGATGATGTACCTGTAACTGGAACAAGTTTAGTCATTTAATGGAAATTAAATGGTATCACAGCTGGAAAATATACTTGTGCCTCTTCCTACTTAATTACCAGCTGTGTTCATAATTATTACTATTAAATTACATCAAAAGGACCATAGAAATGTCCACATTAATAAAAACCATTTGCATCACTATCACCTACAAACTGCAAAGTAACTGCACTGGAAACTGCATGGATATTAGTTGTAATAAGTGGGAACAAAGGCATCATTACCATGAAATTACATAAAAATTACCACATTATTACCATTTTATTAGCAATCTATAATAAAAAGTCTTCCAGTTTAGTCTAATTCACTCATCCTCACCTCGTGGGAAGTTTTAGCAAAACTTGACTTTCGAAGATTTGAAAAGGGTTTCATTTTTATGAATGAAAGTTTGTGTCTGTAAATATTTTTTGCACTGCTGCCAGTCTTGGCCAGGACACTGTTGTAAAAGAGGTTTTTAATCTCAATGAGTTCTTCCTGATTAAATAAAGGCAAAATAAAATTAAACATTTATTATAATAACTCATAGTTGCACCGTTGCCCAAACCCCATAGAAATGGTAATAAAATGCCTTTTTATTTCTTGTCATGAATTGATTGGGTTGATTTGATCTCATTTATTCTTTTTAATAAAGTGTAAATGGGACTCAGTTTGTAATCAGTGCATCAGATCAAATGTTACTCCTCATGTGTACATATATGTGTGTGTATATATATATATATATATATATATATATATATATATATATATACACACATCTGCACATAGAGTATATACCCTTACATATACACTTGCATATATGTGACTGCTCAGCACCAAACCAGGCATAAGTCACACTGAGTCGTTCAGAGCTACAGCCAAATTTAGGCTGGAAGGTGATTTGTTATTAGTGTTTACACCTTATCAAAAAACGGTACCTTAACACCTCTATGTTCAGTTCCTGTGGTCATTACATTGAAATCCAATCAATAAAGGTGTTTATTGAGTCAATTATTTAAGCGGCGACAAAAGTTCAGGTATTGCTGAGCAAAGACAAAGACGACTTCCACCTCTTTTCGCCGAACAAAACGATCTCCGTTCCGTGGGTAAACACCCAAGTGTTTGGTACGAGGTAAAAGCTTATATTGAATGTTCTGTCCAATGGTGTAAGCCAAATGATTATAATACGTCACACTTCTGTCCTATTATTATAATATATAAAACTTCTGTGACATGTCCATCAGAGTGTCCTTTAACATCTGTCAACAATTTGTGTCAATCGGATACAAATTATTATGCGTTGCTAAGGACTTCCTACCCCAAAACAGTCCAAAACTTTAACGGACAATATCTAAAAATATGCAAATTGTAAAATATGTCCAAATGTGGATATTAAAATGACCATAACTTTGGTTCTACTTGTGATAGAAACATCATTTTTTCACCATCTTAAACCTTAGTTTCCACTCTACCAAGATACACACATAACTCTGTTTGGATTTACACACACTTATGCCTGGTTTACTGGTGGGGGGTCACATATATACATAAATACATATTGTACATACACATATACAGTCACATAGGTTTCTCTAACTCCAATCCTTATACTATATCAATAATTAAACTGTAATAGTCAGTAGTGAAAACATTTTTATTGTAAGTATTAACATTTATTTAAGTCTGTCCTGGTAGAAGATCATATTAATAATCCTATGACTTTCTGAAAATACTGTATTTGAAAAAAAACTACAGTATGATATTTTCCCACTGA
Organism: Siphamia tubifer; assembly: GCA_020466265.1. Lineage (NCBI taxonomy): Eukaryota > Metazoa > Chordata > Actinopteri > Kurtiformes > Apogonidae > Siphamia > Siphamia tubifer. The sequence goes on along the minus strand of CM035785.1, from coordinate 58,831,174 downwards.
TTCTTCCTTATCAACAACATTCAGATTTATATTGTACATGTCATGAACCCAACCCTTGATAACAGGAAAAAATAAATAACTCAGGAAGGTCTCGTGCCTAGAAAACCTGAGAAAGCCCCTCCCCCTCCCCCTCCCTGCAGCCTACAGTAGGTACCATTGAGGAAATTCCATCTGCATGTGTTTTTTACAGTAGAATGAAGCGTACTCTGCTCCACTGCCGACAGATGAAAATAGCTCTGGTGTTGTGATGATTAGGATCGTAAATCTTCAGCGATTTAAAGCAATCAGTGCTCGTGTCATCAAGTTAAAGGCGGAATGTTCGCTCGTAAATCAGCGTGTTTTCAAGGTTTGTTTCTAAGAAGAGTCTCGTCTACGTCCTGAAGCTACTATCACACCATCGAGTAATGTTTACATTGAGGAACTGTTACGCAATGACTGTTTGTACTGGCTCAAATCCTCTTGTATTTGGACCATAAATGTCAGCAGAAATTCTGTGTGTTCTTATACTGACCTCTTTGAATGTTCCTGGTACGCTTAAGAATTTATACAGAGCATAGCAGGGGACGAAGAGCATGGAGGACATGGCGATACCCCAGCCCACCAGGTTAGCCCAGTTGGGGAAGACGTAGTCGTCGTACTTCAGTGGTGAAGATGTCAGAGTACTGGCAATAACCACAAACTGTGACCCAGAAAGACAAGAGAAACGACAAAGAATCACATGAGGAGAATTATTCACTGTGTCTAGGAAACAAAGATTGCATTTTTAAAAATACCATAAAATATTGGTGGTATATTTTATTACCCCGCCCCCCCAAAGAGGAGGGGGAGATTGTGTTTGAGTTACTAGACACATTTCCATGAAGGTTTTAGTAAAAGGTACAAGATGGTCCGGAATTGATCCCATTAAATTTTGGTGAATGTAGGTCAAAGGTCACAGTCCCCAAAATGTGTTTTAGAAATGATAAGAAATAGGGTAAATCAGGTAAATATATATGTGTGTGTGTGTGTGTGTGTGTGGGGGGGGTTCTTTTAAATATTCATTGATTCATTTTCTGAATGAGAGATAGGGAGAGGGGGGGAGAGAGAGAGAGAGAGAGAGAGAGAGAGAGAGAGAGAGAGAGAGAGAGAGAGAGAGAGAGACAGAGACAGACAGAGACAGAGACAGAGACAGAGACAGAGACAGAGACAGAGAGAGAGAGAGAGAGAGAGAGAGAGATACAAAATACATTTTGTATATGCATACATTAAGTTTTAAATTAATTTACTCTCTCTTTGTTCATTTATACTCATTTTTACAGTTTGTTTTTCCTCATTTTGATGCTTAGGTTTGTCAATTTTCTCCATATTTTGTTACTTTATTTTATTACTACTTTTCATCTATTTTATTGATTATCCACCTACCCACCCACCTACCTACCCACCCACCCACCCACCTACCCAACCTACCTACCTACCCACCCACCCAGCTACCTACCCACCTACCCACCTACCCACCCACCCACCTAATCTACCTACCCACCCACCCACCTACCCACCCACCTACCCACCCACCCACCCACCCACCTACCCAACCTACCGACCTACCCACCCACCTACCTAATCTACCTACCCACCCACCTACCCAACCTACCTACCTACCCACCCACCCACCTACCTACCCACCCACCCACCCACCTACCCAACCTACCTACCTACCCACCCACCCAGCTACCTACCCACCTACCCACCCACCCACCTAATCTACCTACCCACCCACCCACCTACCCACCCACCTACCCACCCACCCACCCACCCACCTACCCAACCTACCGACCTACCCACCCACCTACCTAATCTACCTACCCACCCACCTACCCACCTACCTACCCACCCACCCACCCACCTACCCACCCACCCACCTAATCTACCCACCCACCCACCTACCTACCCACACACACATCCACCTACCTATCTAACCCACCTACCCACCTACCTACCTACCCACCCACCTACCTACCTACCCACCCACCTACCTACCTACCCACCCACCTACCTACCTACCCACCCACCTACCCACCCACCTACCCACCCACCTACCTACCCACCTACCCAAACCCACTCACAGATCCCAGGACCTTCTTGCTGTAAGATACAAGTTCAGTGCACAACCATGTTGCCTGTTTTTCAACTAGTATTTTTCAGTAATTTTAAAATAGTAAAAAGAGGAGAAAATTTAATTCAACGTTTGCAAATCATTAAAAAAACACTAAACAAATCAAATGACATGGAAGCAGAACATCTATTTACTTGTGTCATAAATTAACTTCTTACGCAGAATCTAGTTTTTACTGGAATTTAGGAAAGGCCAAAACTTTTCTGAAAATGTTTGTTGTTTATTTAACTTCATGTAAACATCAAAGTTTTCCTACAAAAAGAAAAAAGGCATAAAAGGAGACAGTTAATGGAGGAGGGGAAGTGCAGTAAATGGAGTGTGACCCAGTCACTACAGACGCTCCTTATTACAGCTCCTCTGGAACTTCTCAAAAAAATTACTCTTCATTGAATTCAATTGACTTGGGCATCTGTAGACCGTTTAATAAAACAAATCTTGTTCTCTGTAACCATGCTTGGCAAAGTTCATGACTGGGATTCATGTGCTCTGCCCTGAGGAAACATCATTTTCAGTCATGTATCATAGAGAGGTAACTACATCCTCTGTTTGTTCCATCTGTCTGAAGGTCATAACACTGGAGTCTGTCTGTGGACAAACCCTTAGAACACAGGTGTCAAACTTGTTTTTACTTCAGGGACCATATTAAACTAAATTTGATCTGAAGTGGGACAAACCAGTAAAATAACAACATAATAATAATAAAAAAAAGTTAAATTACAATATCAAAATGTTTACATTTACAAACTATCCTTATGAACAAACTGAAAAATAATTATTTTTAACAATGCTCTGCTTCAGTTTATCATTATAACTGACCGATGACTTTAGGTAAATATATACACAGTGGTTCCTCTACGGACCACAGACCCACCTAACGAAATAATACAAATAACGAAAAACCTTCGCCTCAATTTTTCGTCTCTGAATACGAAAGAAAATTCGATTTTCGAAAGGAAACTGAAACCTCTGAGACATAAACACGATGAACATTACTGTACGTATCATCCCACTGGCTATGAGGGAGCTACCCATGATGCATTTCAAGAACCTTTGACCCTCATTCATCACAGACTTCTAACCCCCCCCCCCCCCCCCCCCCAGCCCAAAGAAAGTGACTCCTGTCCACAAACACAAGTGAAACAGTCAATGATAAAAAGGAGGAGGAGCCATCACTCCACCAGCACCAACAAAAGACCATCGCCCTGACAACACACACGCCCCGCCCACCCTAGGAAGTCGTTAAAGTCAAGTGTCCCTGTATCTACACCCCCACCCCCCACCCCCAAATGTCTGTCAACAAACACCACTGAAGGTGAAAGTGACAAAACAAACCCAATGGTATGAAAATGACCCACATGTCTGGTATGAAAATGACCCACATGTCTGGTATGAAAATGACCCACATGTCTGGTATGAAAATGGCCCACATGTCTGGTATGAAAATAACCCACATGTCTGGTATGAAAATAACCCACATGTCTGGTATGAAAATAACCCACATGTCTGGTATGAAAATAACCCACATGTCTGGTATGAAAATAACCCACATGTCTGGTATGAAAATAACCCACATGTCTGGTATGAAAACGACCCACATGTTTGGTATGAAAATGACCCACATGTCTGGTATGAAAATAACCCACATGTCTGGTATGAAAACGACCCACATGTCTGGTATGAAAATAACCCACATGTCTGGTATGAAAACGACCCACATGTCTGGTATGAAAATGACCCACATGTTTGGTATGAAAATGACCCACATGTCTGGTATGAAAACGACCCACATGTCTGGTATGAAAATAACCCACATGTCTGGTATGAAAATGACCCACATGTTTGGTTCGTTTAATGTTCAGTCAGTGACACATTTACCCACTGACACCAACACATTATATCTAAAATATACTGTTTATAAAACTGAAAACACATATTTCATACAAATGTGTCCAGTTTTCTAATTTTTACAGGATTTAGGGGGTAATATTTGGGGCCTTGGAACCAATCAGACCTTTTTCATGTAAAATGTGACTATTTACAAAAAATTTACGGTACGAAAACACTTCTGGATGTAATTAATTTTGTAAGTAGAGGTACCACTGTGTATAAAACAGGCAGAATCTGGTTTAAGTTACACTTGCTTCTCAAACATATTTCAAGTTGTTCATATTTGTTAAGTTTATTCACATTTCATGTAAAATTATACTTAGAAATACATGAAAATATTTACATCAATCAAGAGAATAAAATGTTATGGTAGTTGTAATTATGTTCTGGCCCATTTGAATTCATCTGAACTGAAACAATTTCTCATATGCTCATTTTTTTTTATTTCACAAACTCATCTCAAGGGCCAGACTGGACCCTTTGGTGGGCCGGATTTGGCCCACGGGCCGCATGTTTGGCACCTGTGTTTTAGAAGGTTTGTGTTGGAAATGCAGCCGATACGTCACTGACATGTTTTTTTTTTTTTACCGTTCGTCTCATGTATTGTTATATGAAACTTAATGTCATCAGAACAAATGGACATTTTGCCAGAAACTGGAAACATGATAGTGTTTGTTTTTTTCTGAGACAAACTGAGCTGCTGTTAGTATAAATGTTACCAACATGTACACATCCGTCACCTCTAAGGGATGAACAGTTTGGAAAAAAGCCAAACTTTTATGCTGTGTTTTAAATTCCTCGAGGCAATAAACCTTTTCTCTGCAGACATTTTGATTCTTTATGGTAGAAAATGCACAGCTGCAATGACCTGAATTCATTTGGGCCACATGTCATATAGAGTCGCAGAAAAAATTATTAGACCGCCCTTGTTTTCTTCCATTTCTTGTTCATTTTAAATCTGGTAAAACTAAACATACATGTGTTTGGACAAACGTAGCTTATAGTAATTTAATTTCAGAGCTTATATTGATCTATTTTCCATGTTTTCTTGGTAATATTCAGGTTTTAAATCAATATCTATGACATTGTACTGTCAAATAGACTCACAACTAAACTGTCTTATTATTATTATTAATATTATTACTACTACTACTACTAACTAACTGAATGATTGACTAATCAATTTACTATTTTGTTTGTTCTGTAATCTATTTCTGTTTATCTTTTTCTATATATGTGTATGTTTGTGTATATATATGTGTATATTTATGCGTATGCATGAGTGAGAATGGAAGAAAAAACGAATGAAAAGTAAAACTAGGATAAAGGAAGTAAAAGTAAGAAGAGGGGGAGAGAAAAGGAAAGGAGAAAGTAGAGATGGTGGGAGGGAGAGAGAGAGAAAAAGGGAGGGGGGGGGGGGGGGCCAAAACTTTTATTTGGACAGTTGTTTTTGTATTTGACTCTTGCATTGTGGGTATTTGATCTTTGTTGTTGTTTTGTTTTTTTCCTGCAGAACATATTGCAGTAAGGTATTGGTAATGGTGGTTAAATAAGCTTCGGCTTCAGCCCTAAACCTTTTCGGTCAAGCAGTATATTCATTATGTGTGAAAAATGTGTCTACCTGCCTTGTGCTTGTTTTTTTTTGTTTTGTATTTTGACCGAGATAAAATAAATTAAATAAATAATAATAAATAAAATATTTGAAAATTTAATTAGATTTTTTCAAGTGTAACTGGGACTCATTGCATCTGATCAAAGGTGATTAATGATGTGTATAAATAAGAATAATGTCTATATGTATATTACACTGTGTCCCCATACGTCTCCATACATATATTATTATGACAGATCCATCATCACTAAAATATCTGCAAACATTTAAATCTCACCTGTATTTTTTTCATTTCTAGTCCAAATATCTCACACTTAACATTAGACATAATCACCTTAAAGAGTCATTTTTCAGTGACATATGACAACTTTTTTGGATCTGGAATATCTTATTTCCAGAAATCTGACCAAGAGCATTTTTCACTTGTTCTACCAGCAGATTTTTGTGCTCGAATGAAGAAAAAAAATTCCCAAAAAATCACGCAATAATTCTCAAATTAAGCAAAAAAAATGCAAATTGAACAAAAAATATCACAAATTGAGCACTTTTTTTTTTTTTTTTTTTTAATTAAGCACAATTTTTTTTCTCTAATTCAGCAAAAAAAAAAAAATCTTCTCGTGGAACAAGTAGAAATTATTTTGGTAAGATTTCATGAAGTAAGATTTTCCAGATGTAATCTCTCACTGAAAACTTACTCTTTAGGTGATATTTTATATTTTAAGTGTAAATTAAATTAAAAAAAACACACTGGCTAGATTTATATTTTTTTCAGTGTATATATGTATCTGTGTAAAAGGTCATATTCAGTGGAATTAAACTCCCAGCGTTCGGTGACTATTACTTCCCATTTTTCATCTCTTGTGATACTTTTACAATAGTGCAAAGAAAGAAGACACATGTAATAATTACACCTCAGTAATTTGACAATTTCTGGAAGGATGTTCTTTCTTTTGGAATACAAAGCTTGTCACTGCAGCCATGTTCAAACAATGTGAATTTATATTGGTTTTTGTCCCTTTTTCCTCACAATGTGGAGCCACTAATTCTGCTGCAGCTGCTGACGTCCACAGGAAACACATGACTGTCTCCACCCTCCCTTGGACAACAGTGGACACAGCTTTACGCTTCCTCTAATGCATGCGGAACAGTCACATCATTATTCCACCTGCTAGCATGTAGCATAAGATGTGTAATAAACTGTTCAACAAAGTAAAAGTCAGTAACTGCACAGACACAGAAGTGATCAAATAACTTTACAGTAGTTGTAGATTATTGGACATGAGGCAGTTATTGTTACTGTTAATTAAATTAAAACATTATTTATTAACTTAGTATCTAAGGTTCTGTCAGTCCTACTGAGAGACTAAGACTGGGTTTAGTGTCTTTGGACATGTGGACACTTGGACATGTGGACAGACAGAGCCGGAACATTAACCTCTGACCTTTCAGTCATTGGACGACCCTCTCTACCAACTGAACCACAGCTTTAACCCCCCTGAATAAAATGACTGTTTAGTGATTATAATGTTTTTACTGTGACAGATATTAGTAGTTTTTGTTCTGACATTATATTTCATCATCTACGACATCAATTAAGTTTATTTTTTTTCAATCATCCTTATTTGAAACAATAGAAATAACAGAATAATATTCTCAGTATTTAATGACTTAATTCCACGCAGTTTTTTCCTCATATTTCAGTTCTGTTCACTTATATAAACAATAGTTCAACTTAATAAAAAATAAATATTAGTTGAAGAACATGTTCCAGTAACTGAATATATTAGAGTTAGTAGAACTATGACTGAAACTGTGAGTATTAACAAGTGAATAAATGTAATTATTGTGAACATTCAGGTTGACAGTTTGCAGAAGAGAACAGGAGGAGATGGACAATATTTATGACTCAACACAAAACACAGTAACTTGACTAAAAAAAAAAGAAGAAAATGGAATATGTAAATATGACCACATCACTCCCATGGGTGTTTGTGGTTTTTCTTTTTTTATTACTTATTATTTTATCAAATCAAATTAAAATAATGTTACTTGTATTAATTGTGTCTCACCAGCAGACACGCCGGGCTGACAAATTTCCAGCACAACCTCCAGTAAAGTCCTGGTTTAAAACCCATCATGCGCTCAATGTCTTCACTGAAGCGGTCCACACCTGCAAGGACAGACACAAAACACAGCAATATTAATATTTATTACTTCAAATTACAGTAGGAACCACAGCTCACTGTGGCCCGTGGATTCAATTTCAATTCAATTCAATTTTATTTATAAAGCCCTAAATCACAACAAAGTCGTCTCAGAGGGCTTTACAAAAACACAATCAACTACAGAAATACATGAAAAGTCCCAGGCATCCCCTCTCCTTAGACCCTCCCCCTGTCCTTAGACCCTCCCCCTCAGCAAGAAAAAACTTCAAAACCCAGTGGGAAAAAGAAGAAATATTGAGGAGAACCACATTGAAGGACAGATCCACTCCCATGGACGGACAGACTATAGATGAACGTCCATGTATAAATGAAGGAGGGGGGGGCTGGTCCAGACAGGCAGGGGCGGACGTCCGGGGTCACAGGTCGGCACAGGCGAGACACTTCTGCTGCTGTACTGTAGCCACAACTGGTACCAGCTGTTGGGTCTGGTACTGGGCCATGTTACCCTGGTACCGTGCCGTCATACCACCTGGTACCAGGCTATGATTCTTGGGTACCACTGTTCATCCCGTCTACCTATAATGATCCCATTATTGGTAGATTTTTTTAATATTTAAAATGATCATACAATAAAAGAACTAGTGAGTCAAAGGCTGGGGAGTAAAAATGTGTTTGAAGACGAGTTTTAAAATTGGACAGTGTTGGCGTCTCACATGCAAAGGCTCGGTGCAGCAACAGAAAAGAATATGTTTGAATAGGTTTTGAATTTTCTATTGACTTTTGTGGGATTTTTTTTTTGGTGAATTTTAGTATGCTTTGTATATTTGTTTTCTCTGCATGTTTGTGTTTCTTAGTGTATTTTTATGTATTTTGTGGGAAATTCGAATAAAAAAAAAACCTGAGATACAACACTATACTGACACAAAGTGTTTTGATCATCATTAATCAAAATTAGTCCAAAAACAGCCCTGTGATTAATCTGATAAAACATTTTAATCATTGAACAGCCCTAATATTTACTAGTCAGATTCCAGTCCAGTCAGTTTATCAGTGTTAAGTATGTGTTCTCCCCAGGCGTTAGGTGGGAGTAAAGACATGACGGCCTACACCCTCGTCCACTACATTTCTTCCCACAGGACTGGACTTGGCTGACCGCAGGCTGACATGATCATCATGTGTCTTTGACCTCATACGTAATCATATCATCTATCATCTTCTATGCTCAACTAACACAGTCAGACTGTGTGGCACACTTATTTTATTTTATTAATCATTTTATATTATTTTATCTGAAGTTATAGGCTCCAAAATGACATCATGACCTTTGACCTTGAGCCACCCTAAAAGTTCAAAGCCATAGTCTGACATTTTGAGAGGGAGATGTCCAACATGTCTGCAAGGGGGGCGGGATTTGTTGTGCCGGGCACCACTTGTTTAATAAGAACCTGTTTTACCCTAACCCTAACCCTTATCTAAAAACACACACATGGTTAAGGAACTGTTTTAATGAATCTATAAATTAAAATGTTTTTTATTTCACAGATGTACAGTATGATTACTGACACAGGTCATATCTTTACAGCTCATGCTGTGAGGGGTATTGTTTTTAGTTTGGTTTATTTGTTTTTTAAGCTACATTTATCCAGAGACGATGAAAACAGAAGACGCAAAAGTGGCGTCTCATCTTCAGATTCACATTTAGACAAACGTATTCAGGAGGAAATCCTTCTTTATATGAAGACACAACAGTAGGAGAAATACGATTGGATAGTCCTGCCAGGGTGGGTGTGTCCTTTTGTTTTTGACGTATGTAATTGTCTATGGTATGTGTTTAATGTGGTGGTGCGGTGGTTAGCACGGCGGTGCAGTGGTTAGCACGGCGGTGCAGTGGTTAGCACGGCGGTGCAGTGGTTAGCACGGCGGTGCAGTGGTTAGCACGGCGGTGCAGTGGTTAGCACGGCGGTGCAGTGGTTAGCACGGCGGTGCAGTGGTTAGCACGGCGGTGCAGTGGTTAGCACGGCGGTGCAGTGGTTAGCACGGCGGTGCAGTGGTTAGCACGGCGGTGCAGTGGTTAGCACGGCGGTGCAGTGGTTAGCACTCGTGCCTCACAGCAAGAAGGACCCTGGTTCGAATCCCGTACCAGACCTTTCTGTGTGGAGTTTGCATGTCCTCCCCGTGTCCGCGTGGGTTTTCGCCGGGCACTCCGGTTTCCTCCCACCATCCAAACACATGCACTGATAGGTTAATTGGTTAATCTAAAATTGTCCATAGGTGTGAATGTGAGAGTGATTGTTTGTCTATATATGTTCAGCCCTGAGATGAACTGGCGTCTCATACAGGGTGTACCCCGCCTTCACCCATTGTAGCTGGATTAGGCCCCCAGTGACCCCCGTGACCCTAGTGTGGATAAAGCGGGTTCAGATGATGAATGAATGAATGTGTTTAATGTCTGAACAATAACTGAATCAACTCCTGTATATTTACTAGAGCTGCTAATGCTAATGCTAATGCAGCTGGACGATCTGTGGGATCTGGGGTGACCAGATGAGGTAGGCTGAAATTTGGGACTGGGTGGGGGGGGTTTCCAAGCTTATGGCAATTACAATTATGGCAACTTTTTTCACTTACCGTATTTTTCAGACTATGAGTCACATATTTTTTCACAGTTTGGCCGAGGGTGTAACTTATATGTGAATTATTAAAACAATTTTATATAATTTCACATGTTATTTTCACACTGACAACCACAAGAGGGCGCTGTTGAGCATGAGCATGTTCTTTGTTATAATTATCTGAATAACTGTTAATATGTTACGTAATATGTACATTAACCTACCAGGCACGTTCCCAGTTTATTGTTTATGCGTCATGTAACGTTAGCTGAATGTGTTACGTTAGCATACCGTACACCTATACCTGTTGTTCTCTATTCTATTTTTATTTTAAATTGTCTTTCAAGATGAAATGACTGTTCTTGATGTTGCATTTTACCAAATAAATTTCACCATAAAAAATGTGACTTATACAGTGGTACCTCTGCTTACGAAATAAATACGTTCCAGACGTGTTTTCCTACCCTGAATTTTTCGCAAATAGTTGCATTTTACATGTAAAAGGCCTGATTTGTTCTAAGGCCCCGAATACTACCCCTTATACCCTTTAAAAATGATAAAAGTAGACACACTTATTTTGTGTTAAAAGTAAGAGAAATTCATATTTTAGATGTAATGTATTAGTGTCAGTGGGTAAATGTGTCTTCACTGACTGAACATTAAACCATTCATCCTCATGGTGCCAAACGGCTGTAATAGTAGGACGCAGGATAATATTACGACATTGGAAATAACAATTAGCTGTATTAATGGTTGAATGGTTTAACGAGATGTCCAAGAATGCCTCTTATGAGAGATTGTGCCACAGAATGATGGATAAAGAGGATGTCTGTATGAAAATTTGGGGCCATTATTTAGATATAGTACACTAAGTTGGTAGTCTAATATATTGTTATTTATTTATTTATTTACTGTAAATCATTTTATTTTTCTATTCTTTCAATTTTCTTCCTTTGTTTATGAGAATACTCTAATATTCAGTGACGTATAACTAATAAGTAGCGTTAAACCTTGTGAGTTAATATCGGTCTGTAACCCTCCCTGTTTATTTGTATTTGTGGATGTTTTGTGTTTGTTTGTCTCTCATATTTGTGGAATCCCAATAAAAAGTGAATAACAAAAAAACAACAACATTAAACCATTCAAATGAACCAGACATGTGGGTCATTTTCCTCCCATTGGGTTTGTTTTAATTGTCACTTTCACCTTCAGTGGTGTTTGTTGACAGACGTTTGGTGGGTACAGATCCAGGGACCATTGACTTTGACGGCTTTTCATGATCTTCCTGGGGTGGGCGGGGCATATACGTCAGTGGGCGATGGCACGACTCGTGGAAATTGTTTTTTCTGGGTGTTTTTTTCTTTTTACTTTCGTATTCAGAGACGAAATATTGAGGTAAAGGGTTTTCTTTACTTGGATTATTCGTTAGCTGGGTCTTTGGTCAGCACCGGTACCACTGCTTATGGTTTTTCTTTATGTATTATGAACTTTTTGGCTGGTGCGGCTTACGAAAATACAGTATGTTTTAAAATGTGCAACAATTCAAACGTCTACAAAAACATCAATTTCATTTCAAGTTGCTTCAGACTTGGTGCACACACACACACACACACACATTGACATCAGCACATGCATAGACACGGTGACATCATCTGGATCGATGCCAAAATAAGCTACAAAATATGCAAGGGGCGGGGCTTGTTTGTATAGATTCATCCTGTCATTGGTGTCACTCATCGCTTAGTGAGAGTACACAGAAATAAGACACACCGGTTACTAAACACTTGCTTACCGTAAAACCAGGACACTCCAATGGCCTCAATCAACACACCAAACAGGATAGACGTCCCGGCTGCATACTCATCTAACAGGGTCAGCACATAGATCCCACCCTAAACAGAGTGAGAAAGACAGAGAAAATGAAGTGAGTGTCAGTCTGTTGTTGTGTATAAATCCACACCACAGAGAATAAGCGGTGCCTGTTGTTCAGTCAATAAGACATTGTCTGTGTCTGAATATAATAACAACATGTTATTGTTTGTACTCAGCAGGGGGGGGTGGGGGGTTGGAACACATGCTGAGGACAGATGAGCCTGGAATGGACCAACAGAGAATTCAGTTCAGCATGTTTTTAAATGTTCATGGAGTTTAATCCAATAGTTAAAAATATGATCTGTGTGGAAGTGTCCCCTCAGAAATATTTAGTAAACTACTCAAACCTGTCCCAAATGTCACATGACCTACACTGAAAAAAGAAAAACATTCAATCAACTTTACATTTTTTCTTCAATTTTGACTTTTTATGTTCATACATAAAAAAAACTCCTGTTGAGTGAACCACATTAAATTGCAGAGGGTTAGGGTTATTTTAATTGAATTTAATTCACTTTTTTCAGTGTAATGTAGTTTTACATCGGAGGTTTTCACACATCAGAATATAAAGTTTACTCAATTTGCTTCAGGTCAAACTTGGATAAAACAGAAAACGGCTGTTATGTGTTTTTCTATTATTCATTCAAAACACAAAAAGGAAAAGTGAAAAACCCATTGTTATCAGTTTGGTTTTGGAAACTAATAATGAAGAAACAAGTGTTTTTTTCATTATCTTATTTTTGGTTTTATTTTGAAAAACCAATGAACGAATGATACATGGATTATTATGAATTATTATTAAAAGTTGACACTAACATTTGTAATGCAGAGCAGGGCAACCAGGAACGTTCCAAAGGCTGTGGCGAAGGTGAAAATCTTCCTGTTTCTCTTGAGAATCTTAAAGTCGTCCGTCAGTCCAGTGATGACCGCCTCCATCCCCCCCATCTGTGCAGACATGACACACAAAGTCAGTACAATGAGACTCCTGCAAATGTTCAACAAATGACAAAAAGAGCAGTTTGTAAATAAAATATATATATATATATTTTGCCGTTCATTTGCTACATTTACATGATGTTTTTTAATTCAGAAGTATTTATTCAGAATAAAATCATTTACAATTAAAGCTATTTCTTTCGTGTTTACATGGACGTGTTAATTCCAAATGAAAGTTTCCATGGAAACGGGAGTGTTCCACTCCAGTTAATTGGCCTTTCAGAGCTGAAGGTACAGAGGGTTCTGATTGGACAGAACGGCCGCTTAACATCTGGAAGGAAATGGTGGCATCCACTTCCTGTTTTGTGTTCATTTCAATTATCAACATGTTAGAGCAGATTCTACATGTGATGTTAGCATTAGCATTAGCCTACCCTAACCCTGTCAACATGTTAGAGCAGATTCTACATGCGATGTTAGCGTTAGCATTAGCCTACCCTAACCCTATCAACATGTTAGAGCAGATGCTACATGTGAAATTAGCATTAGCATTAGCCTACCCTAACCCTGTCAATATGTTAGAGCAGATTCTACATGTGATGTTAGCATTAGCCTACCCTAACCCTATCAACATGTTAGAGCAGATGCTACATGTGATATTAGCATTAGCATTAGCCTACCCTAACCCTGTCAACATGTTAGAGCAGATTCTACATGTGATGTTTGACTTTAGTTTTGTGATAATCACGACGCAGCAGCTTGACTGAATCTTATCTCGTCCTCTGAACCCACTTTAACCTCACTAGGGTCACAGGGGTCACTGGGGGTCTAATCCAGCTCCAGCAGGTGAAGGCGGGGCCAGAGGTCACCCTGTATAAGTCTGCAGTTCATCACAGACTGAACATAGCCGGAACGTGGCTCATAGATCGTAGTCTTTGGAATCCTGTTAGTTATGTCCCCTCTTACGTCCGGGGATTTGCACTTTTTTCTCTTACTTATTATTATTTATTGTTGCTTATTATTGTCTTCTTTCAATGACTGTACAATGCTGGTTTGTGTATTGTCTGTATGTGTTTTAAAACGTGATGTTAGACTATATGCACTTTTGCCCAAGACAAATTTCCCGTGAGGGACAATAAAGTATATCTCATCATCTCATCTCATATAGACAAACAATCACTGTCACATTCACACCTATGGGTGATTTACATTAACCAGTTAACCTATCAGTGCATGTGTTTGGATGGTGGGAGGAGCCAGAGTACCTTGTGTATTTTTGTATATTTTGGGTGAAATTTGACTAGAAAAAAGTAACAACAGGACAGTCAACTGACAAAACGTTTTGATCTAAATTAATCCAATGGAACCCTGTGATTAATCTGATAAAAATGTTCATCATTTTACACACACACACACACACACACACATATACATATATATATACATATACATATATATATATATATATACATATACATATATATATATATATATATACATATATACATATATATACATATATATATATACATATATATATATACATATATATATACATATATATATATATACATATATACATATATATATACATATATATATATACATATATATACATATATATACATATATATATATATATATATACATATATATATATATACATATATATATATATATATATATATACATATATATATATATATATATATATACATATATATATATATATATATATACATATATATATATATATATACATATATATATATATATATATATATATATATATATATATATATATATATATATATATATATATATATATATATATATATACATATACATATACATATATATATATATATATATATATATATATAATTTTTTAAAACAGTATATTGAATGTCCTTAAGCATCACTTTGGACTCACCGAGCTGTCAATACCCAGAGTCAGCAACATGATAAAGAATACAACAGCCCAAAATGTTGAACCAGGAAGTGTAGAGATGGCCTCAGGATAGATGATAAACACCAGGCCTGCTCCTGTTTATAGATAAACACACACAGACATGACACAAATGAATTTAGAAGAAGATGAAGATGTTATATGGATGCTTATATGAAACTGTCTTCATTTTGGTACCTGGCACTTTGACAGCTTTTTTAGATCCAATAATAAAAGACAAATTTAAACGCATTTCCCTACAGGATGTACCTGATGATGACCTCAGATAAATGCAACAAAATTAAACCTTCCCTGAACCATCACAAAATTAATACATTTTTCTAGGAGTAAAACTGGGATGTGAAAAACTACTTCCTGTAGGTGTCACTACAGTTTATCTGTAAGACGTGGCTATAAATGCTCTCATATACTGCTATAAATTAATTAAATGAAATAATGATTTAATTAAAGTGGATGATCTGAGTTAGAATTGCACAATATATTGTTTGAGCATCGACATCACAATGATTTGATTTGATCATCTGTTAAACAACGTGCCTGTGCGCATCATACATAAAAACAGCGTCAAGGACAAATAAACAGTCACAGACTTATTTCCATTGTGGTCCTTGCTCTTGACATACAGATCAAAATACACCCACGACACTTAAAACAAATGACACATACCCATATACCCCTGTCCCCACCTCTCCACACCCTCATCCCCACTTATTCTTGGATTTGATCTAAAAACAATTATCTGACTTTCATTTTAAACTGTATGGGTTTCTGCTTAATTTAATGGATAGTGTGCACAATAGCCACATTTTAATGTTTGTATTTATTTGTATATATTTTAATTAATTCATTAATTAATTTTTTAAATTCATTTATTTTTTATGTATTATTTATTTGTCTTTTTATTTTTTATTTTAATGAATTAATTATTTTTTAATTATTAATTTACTTATTTTGGCTACAAGAAGGATGATACTGAAACGTATCTTCTGTGTCGACTGCTAACCTGTGTGACCCATTTGCGTCGGCACCACACAGCTGTTATTTGGGCACGCTCAGTCACACTCTTCTACTTCGGGTTCATGGGTGCTTAGCTCGCTAAAAATTTGAATGGAGTGAGTCAAGCTAAATTCTGATTCCGTTTGACAAGTGCTCTGAAATTCACATATGATAGCAGTTAAGAATAAATATTTGCCCCTTCCGGAAGGGAAGGGGCGGAGCTGCCCATGACATTGATTAATAACACTGCCTTAAATTTAACACACTGTACCAGCCTCAATACCTGTATGTTATTATATTATTACTATTACTCATGGTCTCTGGCTGATGCTTGTAACTCTGAACAGTCATTTTAGTTGCTAACAAGTTCATTAGCAATTTCGCTAACGTTAGCATGCTAAGCGCTGCTACAGTGTTTGCTACCATTCAGATGTGTTGTGCTAGCTACTCTCAATGATAGCCTCACATGTTTTTTCTTCAAATGGAAACAGTAACATCTTAAACCAATAGTTTTATTATAATCACATATGAAAGTACACATTTACAAATCACCCTCAACAACTGCAAAAAGTTGCAGTGATCGATTTATTGGATCAAATCCATGTGTCATTCATTTTGTCAGTTCTCCCTCTCCCTGTATTCTGTGGTTCATAACTGATCACACTCCTGAATATGAAGAAAGTCTGCACTAATATGAAAGACTGCACTTGGAGTTATATGACCACTAACAAACTGTTCTACTGTCATTTATACTTTATTATTTATGTATAGTATCCTACAAAAGTACTGTAATATATACTGTGATATATACTGTGATATATACTGTTATATATATACTGTAATATATACTGTGACATATACTGTGATAAATATACTGTGATATATACCTTATACCACCAGTGGTATTATTATTATTATTATACATTTTTGGATATACCACCCATTGCTAGTTTTATGTAACACTAAATTCTTTTTGGTGTCTTTTAATAATCTAATTTGTGTGTGAAAGTTGAAAAAAGTAAAAGTGTATTCAACTGTACTCAGTTACTTATCCCATGTGAACACAGCATAAGTCACAGTCCCGTCAAATTATGAAAAACAAAGCGACTTATTGTCTAAAAAAATACAGTACATCCCAGTAAGGCTGGTATGAGGTTTAAAAAGTAATATTATATTACTGAATATCTACATGTCCTTACCTTCTGTTGCTACATCTTCTATCCTCACGCCGTGTTTGTACGCCATGTAGCCCAGCACAGAGAAAATGGCAAATCCAGAGAAGAAACTGGTGACGCAGTTGATGGTACTGGTCAACAGAGCATCCCTGCATAAAGATGGACACACAACATGAAAGAAAGACACGCTTCCAAAATAACTAACATTCCTTTACCAGCCCATTTGTTAGTTTTCCAATCTTTAAGCTGCAGGTTTGATATTTTTTTGGCATGACTGGGCAGAAATTCCAGAAAACAACTTATCTAGTGTTTTCAACCACTCCTTCAGTTGCTCAATTTCAACAGGTACTAAAAGACGACAAACTTTCTCAGTTAATATTCACTGTATTTACTGCTTCAACAGATGCTAACACTTAAACTTCATCCTTTCAAACACTAAATATTTGTTATAAACTTCTGTTAACAGTAAACATCCCTCTAAAGTAAACAATGACTTCTATCGTTTCCGAAACTTCACTAAATTTACTAATTTGTTACTAAGGACTGTTTATTAGTACTTAGACCACAGCTGTCAAACTCATTTTTAGTTCAGTTCCACATTCAGCCCAATATGATCTGAAAAAAACCACACCAGTAAAATAATAAGAGTGAAAAGTGTAAAATTACATGATGATAATGTTTACATCTAGAATGTTTTCTTTCCTTAATGTGAACAACATCAACAACTTGACACGTCTTAAGAAAAACAAGTGTAATTTTAACCATTTTCTGCCTCGGTTTATCAGTTCGTCATTTGCACATGTTTACAAAAACATTAAACATTTAGTAACAGGCAGAATATTTGTAAAATGTCAGGATGATACTGACATGTATGTTCTGTGTCGACCACTAATGTGCGTCAGCTGTTATTTACTACTGACTATTTTTCATATCTCTATTCTGTCGTTACAAAGTAAACGGTTATAAAAGGGTTGATAAAATAACCTTACAGTTGTTGTTCAGTCCCAGTAGTGTTAGGTAGATTATTGGACATGAGGTAGTTATTGTTACTGTATATTAACTAGTTCTACAAAAACCACAGTGAGACTGATATATGGATTAACTCTGGCCGTGATTAATTACTGGGAATTTAGACTTTATCTGATAATTTTGACTTTTTATCTCATGATTTTGACTTCACTTAATGCACCTTATATATAAAAAACCTTCATAAAAACCATTCATTGACAGTTCATCTTATATAATTACATAATCTGTTACAGTCTGTGTAGTTTACAATACATAGACTGCCCCAATAATGAATCACTGAACTATGGGGGCAGGGTATTAAATGGACATAGGTAAGAACACAGTAATGGTCTGTACTGTCTTTGTGTTTAGTTTTACTAGTACTTTAACAGTTACTGAACAAACACAGACATTTGAGATGAAATATTTTATTACATGATAAAGAATGATTTGAAAGTTGGAAAAAAAACACAATAACTAATTTTCACCAAATAAATGCAGTTACTGTCTTTTTACTTTGTAGGATAGAATATATATCGCAGGATAAAAAAAAAAAAAAAATTGCAATGTTATTTTTTTCCTCATATTGTGCAACTCGAAGTGAAATGAATATAATCAGAATCAGAATCAGAAAGAGTTTTATTGCCATTGTTCGTATAGTACACATGTAGTATACAACTAGGAATTTGTCTCGGTGTAACGCTGCAACATTCAATAAAAAGAAGAAGAGAAAAAAAAAAGAATTATAAATTATAAATAATTTGAGTCACTTTGTTGTGGTTTAAATTAAATTCTAACCAACAAGACTCACCTGATAATTCCTGTGTTTGTGCGTTAATGTACGACTTTGCCGTGTTATCACGTAGTCAACCGAGGCAGTCGTAGTAAATGAGGTATCAGTGCAGATGTGTACAAATGAATGTGGTCTGAACACAACTATAGAACAGCTGGTAAGGCTGGAACACATCTACTGAGGGAACGTGAATTTAACATCTGTGCATGTTTGGTTTGGGGGTTTTTTTTGGGTGTAAATGTTATAATGCAGAGTGATTCAAATAGAATCTTTGGACATTATGGCGTCTGGTCACAGTTGAATACTTCCATGTTTTGATAGCACTCTAGCATTTAACAGCTGTTCAAAAATGACAACGTTTGACTCCAGATGTCTGCAGGACCTCACAAAATTATATATTAAAGATGTCCACCAACTGGTTTGGAACTTTGGATGGGACGTATCACACCCAAGCATGAGAGTAATGATGATGACATTGGTGAGGACATGATTTAATGACTTCCCTGTGAGACACAGCAACAATAAATAAATAAATAAATAAAAACACAGCTAAAATAATTAAAATAACGTCTCATTTTGTTTTTGTCAACAAAAACTAAGAGACATTTTAGGAATATTTTTTTACTTCTCTAATTTTTATTGTTAATTATATATTTAATTATAGTTATCGTCACTAGACCCACATTTATGTCTAGTTTCATCTCATTTTTATCATGTGATAAAGGTTCAATATTTAGTCAATATAATGTTTACTATCAATGAATGGTTTATTTTTTTTGATTCTTCATATATATGTTGAACTGGATTATAAAGAACATTAAGTGAAGTCAAAATCATTAAATAAAGAGTGAAAATTATGAGAGAAAATGTCAAAATCGTTTGACTAAAACTCTAAATTATTAGATTAAAAAGTCAAACTTATTAGATAAAAAATTCCACAGTCACTGAGCAGAACCAGAATTAATCCATATACTGTATAAGGTGACTGTGGTTTTTGGAGGAAATTAAATTCTTTGACGTTTCACTTTATAGAAAACACGGTAACCTTTTGTTTCATGTTATTTCTGTTTCAAATATTGCTATGGTCATTTTAGAAACATCCAAATATTGGTATGGACACGTCCATAGCGTCCATACGCCCATGATAACATTGCTTACAGTTAAGTCATGATGAATATTAGTGCAGTTCAGCTAAAATAAGCCAAAACCATTTGATGGGAATCGCTGCTGCTGCTGGAGTTGGAGCTGATAATCCTTATCATCAGGCTCCACATGGTTCCAAAATGCCTCGAAATGTTTCCAGGAAGCAAATCGGGTGCAATGTTATGTTGATCAATGTAAAGCGAGATGGTTCCAAACATCTGTAGAATGATATTCTTAAGTTCGATGACTGTTTTAAAGTAGAAACACTGCATCCAGTTGTTTTAAAACAGATTTATGGTGGTGTTTTTCCAGAAGCATCTGCCTGTAACAGCACCACGGCCACTTACTAATGTGGAAAAAAGATAAGGGAGATGCACCTCATGTCTGGTTTATGTAAGAAGGAGCAGCATTATGACCAAGCAGT
This sequence comes from Siphamia tubifer, assembly GCA_020466265.1. Taxonomy (NCBI): domain Eukaryota; kingdom Metazoa; phylum Chordata; class Actinopteri; order Kurtiformes; family Apogonidae; genus Siphamia; species Siphamia tubifer. The sequence goes on along the minus strand of CM035785.1, from coordinate 58,810,430 downwards.
AAACAAATAAGCCTCCAGCCATTACCTGGCAAACATTAGCAGCCTGTACTTTATCTACACCTGGAGCTTTTGGGTCATATGGACAGATTAGCATCACCTCTGCTTCTTGGTTATATCCAGTTACACAGTGCAGAAGGAAAGCTGTAGAAAAACACCTGCATGTGTTTGTATGTTTGTTGTGAACAAATACACTGAAAAAAGTAAAACATTGAATAAACTTTAAAAATTCTTCTTCAATTTTGACTTTTTATCTCATGATTTTGACGTTTTATCTCATGATTTTGACGTTTTATCTCATGATTTTGACTTTTTATCTCATAATTTTGATGTTTTATCTCATGATTTTGACTTTTTAAGTCGTTTAAACACACCTGTATGCTTGTTGTGAACAAATACAGCTCAATTTCTTACCTGTAGCAGTTGTTGTCGAACTTGTTGTAGCTGGCAAATGCAATGAGAACACCAAATCCTGCTCCAAGGGAGAAGAATATCTGAGTGGCAGCGTCTATCCACACCTACAGCGACAATAAAAGAAAACGTTTTTCCAGATGAAACCACAGGAGGTTCTGTGGAAAACACAGCTATATTACATGTGCAAATGTATCTCTTTCAACCAGAAACGTCTGGTTCTGGTTTCCAAAATATGCAAACTGAAGTCCTGACATAACTACCACCTAATGTTCTGTGACAAGTCAACTTTTCTTCACTGTTGCTCTTACAGTACAGTTACATATAGGTCTGCAAATCAAGATAATATCTGAAGAATGTCTGAATGCAGCACAATATGTTCAGTCACACAACGAGTTATGTTTTCCAGAGTTCTACCTATCAGAACAAGTTCTGAGTGTCTGTATGAAAACAAAATACCTGGGTCATTACATCACACTGATGATTATATATATAGGCAATGTCACATGTTATATGCCCAAGCAAATACCTTGACCAGGAGATTCCATATATACTCAGATTAATTATTTAAAACATATAAGGACTGTTTACATGGGAGTTTTTATTCCTGTTGAATTCAAAATAAAAGTTAATTCCGCTTTAAGACAATCCATGTAAACACCTAATTCTAGCTGAAAATGTGAATTCCAAATTAAACTTAATTCTGAATAAAGTTCCTGGTTTATTCTGATGTTAATTCTGAATAAGATCATTCCTTTCACAGGTAAACAGTTAATTCCCTCTTTAACATTATTCCTGTCATTCTGCACATGCTCCTGGTCTTGTTGCGATGACGCACATATTCTACGCTGCTGGCGTTAGTGTAGGAACAGATGTCTGTACGAAGCAAGTGTTGGACTCACGGCCAAGTTAAGTATTTGATTGGAGAATTGGAAGAATTAAATATAATAGAAAAAGTGGTCAACAAAACAGGAAGCAGAGTGGAATAACCCCGTTTCCTATTTAACGCTTATTCGGAATGACCATATCTATGTAAACACAAAGGAAAAAGCTTTAATTCCAAATTACTTTATCCAGAATAAATGATTCAGAATTAAAAAAACACCATGTAAATGTAGGAATACTGTTACTCCACTGTAAACTGCACCCTTATGGACAAGATGCAAAAAGTCGACAGAATTTGTAGCCTGTCGTTTACGTTCTATTTATTCTCTATTACACTTATATTATTTGCACTAAATATACAGATTATATGTGATTATATGTCACAAAACCAGTCACTTGGGTGAAATTTCATAAATTCAGATTTTATATTTATCTGAAGGTTTATTAAAAATGTTTGTGTGACACTAATTCAACCAATCAGAGGTTGTTTTTCAACATCGCCATAGCAACAAGGGCTTTAGTTTAGTGCAGAAGGCTTTGTTCTGAGGCCTCCCATTGGTTCAAATCTATAATTGTGTAGATTTCTATTTAAGGGTTGTCTAGAGGGAATCCCCATCTTTCCAACGGTACCAAACATGACGGGGAAATACCTAACGCCAGCGCCAAGGAAAGTCGTGTTTGGAGTCGATTTGTCTTAGTTTTAGACTTAATTACTGTCAGAGTCAGTTGTTGTTCTTCCTAAAAGACATGATTTGAAGAAGTTACGCTAGGAATTTAACAAACACTCATAGAAGTGTTCAGGAGACATTTTACTGGGATTTTATAAATAAACTTTAAATTAAATCATTTTGACCCATATAACGTATTTGAGGCTAAAGTTAGAAAAACTGCTGTGACTGAACCACTGCTTTAATGATGGACGGACACATATGTTATTTTTTTTTAACTGACACACAATTTCTGTTTGCTTCTATCCATAAGACAAACAACAACAGAATTTCACTGTTGTGTTTTTTGTGAAATGACAAATAAAAATCTAGAGTCCCACTACCACCACTTCACTTCATTTGGAGTAAACTTCAAAAGCAAGTCATCCCTCCAAACTGAAGTCATAAATCTTCCCATACAGACTGGGAGTGGGACACACTTTTATTTTGGGGGGGGGGGGGCATTGTGATTTACAGCACATGAGACAGTGAAAGAAGTCAGATTTTCTTTGTTGTCGGTCCAGCTGTTATAAGTGTTACAGTGACGTCACTGAACCTTCTGCTGTTTATGTTTGCTTTAATTATTAATAATTATCGCTCGTTGAATGAAAGAAGGAATAGAAAGAAAAGAAGACTTCTGCTTCTCAGCTTTGCTATCCTGAGTGAATTAACCCAGGTCTGGCCCTTTGTTAATTTTGAGTCTCTGAAGCTTAATTACAAGTTCTTGAAAACAGCATCTGACCTTTAACCTCCATCACAGAGGTATTACATTTAAGTCTGTCAGCAAGATTACGCCAAAAGTTCTTAACATGTTTTGATGAAACTTTCAGGAATGATAATGGGTCAAGGATGAACCCATTAGATTATGAGCAATGAAGGTCAAAGGTCAAGGTCACACTAAAGGTCAGTGGCTAAAACACATCAGTGGTAATATCTCAGGATTCTTTCAAGATAGAATCTGGTGGGTTTTTTTATTCACATGGTCTGACCTTCAGACATCAAATGGGTCAACATCTATAACCCTAACCTTTGACCCCTAACCTTCAGACATCAGATGGGTCAACATCTATAACCCTAACCTTTGACCCCTGACCTTCAGACATCAGATGGGTCAACATCTATGGCTCCATCACTTCACATTTTGACGTCATATGACGACATATCAAGCCTTGGTGGAGGTCTGCTGTATCTGACTCCCTTGTTATTATTATAATTAATAACAAAATAAATAAATAAATAATAGAGGCTGTTCTGGTGAGGAGTTCTGAACCAGCTGGAGTTTATAGAGAGACTTTTGAGGGAGGCCAGAGGAGTGAATGGGAGGAATCTAAATGGGAAGTTACAAGACTGTGTATGAGGATGATGGTGGGGCAGGGGGCGAGCGAGGGGCGAAGACGATTCAATTATTCAATTATGCAACTGTCTAACTTTGTGTGTAACTGCTTAATTTGTACAGATCATTTTTGCACTGGTTCATTTTGTACAGATACACTATTACTGCTGATTACTGTAGTGTTCTATATTATTATTATTTACACTTTATATAGTATATTGTATAAAGCCAAATACCTCTCTATGTAATTCTTGTATATATTTTTAAACATTTTATACTGTTCTTTGCTCTGTTACTATACAAGCACAACTGCTAATGTCTGCGCTGCTGCAACAACTACATTTCACAACCTGGGAACTCTTTTGGAGTTTTAAACTTTCCTTCTTAAATATGATTTTTTTTACACTTTTGGGTTCAACCAACTCATTCTGATGGATTATTAGACCTTGCTGTGTTTATAATTGTGTGTAATTTTTAAAAATGTTTTATATTTTTATATTGTACACACATAACCTATAATTTTTTATCACATACATAACCTTATTTTTATAGCCTAGGATCTAGACTGTCCCCAGTGGCCGCAAACTGCATTTGCTACGGGGAGAGTCTAGAAAGTCTAGTCCAGGCATGTCCAAACTATTCCACAAAGGGCCGGTGTGGCTGCAGGTTTTTGTTCCAACCAACCAAGAGTAAACAGTTTGACCAATTAACTCTGAAGACTGAGATCAGTTGATTAATGGAGTCCAGTCTGGTGTGTTGCTGCTTGGTTGGAACAAAGACCTGCAGCCACACCGGCCCTTTGGGAATGGTTTGGACATGTCTGGTCTAGGCGAATTTGTGGGCGGGATAACCGCTGTCTGTCAAGTTTTCTCTTTACACAACGCCACGCTATTGGATGGGTAACCAGTCAGAGCCAACCAATCAGAGTCTAACCATTCCCGGTTCAGCCAGGATTCCGGACTCCCGTACACTATTTGGCACCGGCCGCTTCGGATCTCCTCCGGGTCGCCTTTGCCGAGTTGTGCTGCTCGTATTCCCAGTTTTTCGGCCTCTTGCAACTGGTCATCCATTAGGGCTAAAAGGGGTGACACAACGATCACCAGCGGGTTGTGCAGACCCATGCGTCGTCCCACGGAGCCAGCTGATAAATCAAACTTTTGCCATACCCGGTGGGCAAAACTCCGACAACGTCCCTTTTTTCCAAAAACAGCTTAAGTGCCGTTTTCTGCTCCTCTCGCAGGGAAAACTGTAATTTTAAATCACCTAGCGTTGCTGCCAAAGCCAGCTCCAATGGTTGTTCCTGGTGATGAGCCATGTTGTCTAGCAGCTAGCAACTGGTGTTACGGCAATGTGTGCTAGCTAGCAGCTACGCCTTCTTCTTCTCTTTGGTGTGCTAGCTGCTACGTCTCTGCGACTACAACATTACGTGTCGTATTTGTGTCGTCATGAGGCAGGGCGGGCTCCAATCCCGCCCCTCGTGATTTGATTGGTCCGACCCAGTTGGGATTTTCAGATCCTAGGCTGTTTAGTCTGTCTCCCCGTAGCAAATACCATTTGCAGCCACTGGGGACAGACTAGATCCTAGGCTATTATTTTTATGCTTTTATTTTCCTTTTTAAATATGTTGCAGTGAAGGAGATGCTTAAGTGTCATTGTGCATTTGTTTGTATAATGACAATAAAGACTATCTATCTATCTATCTATCTATCTATCCATCCATCCATCCAGTGGAAGTGCTATTAATGGGATGCAGTCTAAGTCTACATTCCACTACTAGCACTTCCACTTCCACTTCACTTTGTTTAGAGTGGATTTCAAAAGCGAGCCATCTTCAAAAATTAAGCGATAAGTCTAATCTTTCCTGACAGTTTGGGACACACTTCAGGGGAAAAAAAAAAACCATGTGACGTGATATAAAATCAAGTAGGACTTCTTTGTTTGATGTACGCTTACAGCTGCAGATGTTACAGTGTGTGAAAACACCCAAACCGGACGTAATGCTGCCTCTTATGTTGGCTTTAATATTTCATTTTTGCTTGTTAAACAAATATTGGTGTTTATCAGAATGTTCTCTCAGTTTGACCTAAGTCATAGCTGTTAAGTCTCTTTTGGTTTTGGCCAGGTTCGCACTTTATTCTGGGTCATATGATCTTCCACTCGGTGCGTAGTGGGCGTCAATATGAAGGCAAAGTTTGAAGTGATTTTTTTTAGCATTTCGACTTGACCTCAAATGTACTGGGACATTCTACACTTTCATGTGAACGCACAAAAGTGAGTGTTAGTGGTAAAAGTCAGTGGGAGTGGGAGTAATGGAATGCAGTTACAGGTGGCCTAGAAGAGTGTTTCTCAACCAGTGTGCCGTGGCACATTAGTGTGTCGTGAGAAATCATCAGGTGTGTCGTGAAAAGTGACGTAATTTCACCTTATTGGTCGTGTAAGTGAGCAGCGTGATTATAGACACAACAGCACAAATGATCCATTCAGAGCTGCTGAGCTGTGCTTGTCTTTCTTAAATTCAACTTTAAAGTTAACTAATTAAAGATTAGTTAACTAATATTTTCATAATATTTCAATAAATATACTTTTTGTGAGATTGTCCTTTGGTAGTGTGCCTTATGATGTTTCTAACGTAGGATGTGTCCGTAGCTCAAACATGTTGGGAAACAACAGACCAAGGTGCTGCAGTGTTAGTACCCTGTTATAATGCAGGGGTACTAACACCTGCATTATAACAGGGTACTGTTATAATGCAGGGGTAGTGCAGGTTCCTTTGTACTCCAGTATTAAGGAACCTTATATATAAATCCATCTGTCACTTAAACAGGTCACAGAACAACAACATAACCTCGCTGATTAACCCCAGCTATAGTGATATTCAGTCATCAGTGTGGAGGTACTAGTATGAATGTCTTTTATAACATATATGTATGTATGCATTAGGAATGGGTGGCATGTCCAAAAATGTATGTCCCAGTATAATTTGAGCCACTGGTGGTATACAGTATACATCACTGTATCGTACTTTTGTAGGATACTATACATAAATAATAAAGTATAAATGACAGCAAAACAGTTTGTTAGTGGTCACACAGCTTCAAGCTTTTTTATATTAGTGCAGACTTTCTTTAGATTCATAACAAAACACATCTCAATGGTAGCCATCATTGTAGCAGCATTTAGCATGCTAATGTTAGCAAAACCACTAACAAAATAGTTAGTAACTGTGATCAGTCATTTTAGATGCTAACACCAGTCAGATACTATGACTAAAAGTAACTCACCTGGTAATAGTAACATACAGTTATTAAGGCTGGTGCATTTTAAGCCAGTGTTAACGTTCAGCACAATTGTTTTGTTGTGATCATAAATGCTATGGCTGTCATTAGCTGTTAGCTTGTTAAAAACTTTGCATTAGTGCCATCTACAGGATGGACGGTAGAACGGTATGACAAACCTCATAAGGTATGATAGCTAGCATACCGCACATTGTTCTGTTTGGTGTCTGTTTTTATTATTTAGTTTTTTGTGCTTGCTCTTGTTGTTGCACATGTGCAATCTATGTGTTTAGAACTTGAGACTGGCAGATGATGATGGTGATGATGATGGTGATGATGATGATGATGAAGAATCACTGTGTGAAGCAGCAGATGGAAACATGAAGCTGTGATTGTCAAGGTCACTCTCTTACCTCTAAATTATTGAGCCGATTGAAATCAATGTGCAAGTACGCCTTTATGCCGTCCATTGACCCTGGTAGAGTGATGCCTCGGATAAGCAGCACAAACAGAACCACGTAGGGCATGGTGGCAGTGATGTACACCACCTAGATAAAAGATAAACTGTGTTACACTGCAAATTATTCATGAGCTGGAAATTACAATAATAATAATGGGGACATAAATATAATGTAATGTTTTATATATTTTAATATATGATTCTTGGATTTTGAGTCTGTGACAAAGCTGTAACAGAAGGTCAGGAGGGTGGGACATTCTACAGTAAGGACAACAATAGAGAAACCTAGTTCTTCAGGATGACCCCCAACACAAAACTACAAAGCAAAGAACTGTGGCTGCATGGGGGGTGGGGTGGGGGGGGGTATATTGATAGTCAGTATATGGATAAATATTGTGAAGTAAAAACATCTTTCTGCATGGATAGATATTTCAATTGTTTCAAATACCATTTTTATTAGTATTTTTTCTTGTTATAGAAACCACTTTTTTTGCAGTGTATAAAGCACATAAAGATTAAAAGTGCAACTTAAGAGTCATTGCACCAGAAAACCAGGTAAAACCAGGCACAGGTTTTATGGCGAATGTTCAGCTTTTGGACTAAAATGAAAAAAGCTGAAAAATCCCCATAAAGACCCCCACCCCCATTCACGGCTCGTTTTATGTATGGCCCAATTATACGACGCTTGTTTTTGAATAAGTAGATGTTGCTCTGTCCGTCAACACTAATGCCATTCACCAAAGCCACTGCCCATCGGAGATAATGATTTAGAGCAGAGTTGTCAAACATAAGGCCCGGGGGCTAAATGTGGCCCGCCAAAGGGTCCACTACGGCCCCTGGGATGAATGTGTGAAATGCAAGAATTACACTGAAGGTAATTAATAATCAAGGAAGTTCAAATCATTTTTCATTTATGTCAATTGATAAAGTGGATGAGATAAGTAAAATACTATCATAATAACCTAGAAATAATGGAAAAGAACCTTATAATAATTTTCTTTTCTATTTTAGTGTAAAATAAATTAGAAAACAAAACTAGACTTTTACAAAATAATGTGAAAAACCTGAAATATTTTGTGCAATATTCAGCCTGTTTCTAAAATATGTATAAATGACAAACTAAAGCATAATATCATCAATATTGCACTTATTTTTCTTACAAATTTAGAGGTTGTTCATATTTATCCCGTGTTAAGTTCACGTACAGTTCGTAGATGTGACCATTTTTATTGGAACATTTTCCTTTTTTTTTCCCACTCACAAACAGAAATTTTTCACCTTACCAATATTTTAGACATTTTTATCTTATTATTTATAGAATTTTACTGGTCCGGCCCACATTATACCAAATTAGGATGAATGTGGCCCCAGAACTAAACTGAATTTGACACCCCTGATTTAGAGGGATAAAAACTCTGCTTTTATCTAATCTTCAACTTTTGGTTTGTGAAACTAAATCTATGCGATATAGAAATATAAAATATATGTCCATAGCTTTAACACAATTATCAGGGGAACCATCACAATTTTAGTTAATTTTTAGATATAAATTGTTTGATTTTCGAGGGTCCCAGAACTCCGTAATGAAAAATTTCCATTATATTTGCACATACATATTATACATACAAAATATGAGCCAATATGGCCGACCCCCGTCTTCTGACCTCTGCCTGGTTTTCTCATACAATGACTCTTAACATCACAGAGAAAGAAACGAACAGAACCCTGAGGTTGAAATCCTCCTTCAAATAAAAAAATACAATCAATAGCAGGTGATTTTTGTTTTGTGTCAAGTCTTGTACCTTCCCTGAGGACTTGACACCTTTCCACAGGCTGAAGTAGAGGATGAAGACGACCACAACCAGACACAGGCTCAGTTCCCAGCGTGGCAGACCCAGGTCCTGGATCCCCTTACTCTGATGAAGATGCAACACACCCCGCCTGTAGAAGACCACCCAGCAAAAGAGGGGGGAAACATATCTGTTATCTGCAAATAACATGTGGTTCCCATGTAAAACAGCTTTAAATACTATTTGACATGTGTAACATGATATAGATATGGAAGCATCTTCATTGTAGGACTTTTTTGGGCCCACCCAGTCTCTTCATTAGGTGGAGGAACAGCTACGAGATCAATGTTATCATTTGTTCAAGTATTCAGTTCAATGTCTTGTTAAAATGCATTTAAATTCTATTCAAAACTAATGCAGATGTGTTTGAAATGGTAAATTATGACTCTATGTATTATCAGCCATTCCCTAAGAGACAAAAAAGATGTTCCTGTGAGATGAATGTGAATGTCTTCTATCAGGACGTAATGAAACAAATGGTGTTTAAACATATTACATCCAACTCAAACCGCAGTCTATTCACGTCTGCTTCTTGTACAGAGTGGAGTTGGGTCAAAGGTCACTTCATACTCTGCTTATGAACAAGCTCATATTTTCTAAATGCATAGGAAGTGTAGGTTTTTCTTTTTGACCATGAACTGGTCATTAGTTTACATCACACACACATCATGTGACACTTACCCTGAAAAAGTAAAACATTGAATCAACTTAAAAATTCTTCTTCAATTTAAACTTTTTAATTTTCATAATTTAGACTTTTTATGGTTGTGCACCAGTTGGTGCCCAAAGCACTTTACAATTCACACACACACACACACACACACACACACACACACACACACACACACACACACACAAACACCAGTAGACAGCTGCTGCCGATACACTGGTGCTACCTGACCCCTGACCCCTGACCCTACTGGGAGCAAGTTTGGGTTCAGTGTCTTTGCTCAAGAACACTGTGGACAGCCAGAGGTGGGACTCGAACCGAATAAAATGTTATAAAAGTTCAAATAAAATAAATAAAATAATATATTTCTCCTTTTTTAAAAATCAAATCTGGTGTTTGACTGTGGAAGATAAGGTGGGAATGTTTGTCATCGTGTGGTTTGTGGTGGTTTGAGTACTGAGGGTGGGGTTAAAAGTCAAAGGTTAGTGGTTAGGGTTAAAGGTCAAAGGTTAGTGAGTACTGAGCTGTGGTTAAGGTTAAAGGTCAAAGGTTAGTGAGTACTGAGCTGTGGTTAGGGTTAAAGGTCAAAGGTCTTGTCACTCACTCTTGTCATTTATCATTTCTGCCAAACAAAAAATTTAAAGTGGAGGGGGCGTGGTCAATAGGGGGCGTGGTCAATAGTCAAACCTGTGTTTTCTGACGTCATTCTGTCTGCTGCTGGATAATAAATCTCTCGAGACAGAATTTTAACGCGAGGAGAAATCTCACCACATTCCATCTGACGCCCTGGTATCCAGTGAGTTGTTCCTTCAGTAAAAGTCAAGTCATGTTGTTTTAACTTCAGTCATTATGAACAAAACACACAATGGAAAAGGAACAGCCTGAAAATTGTGTGACCCTGTTTCTCCTCCTCCTCCTTCTCTTCCCCATCCTCCTCCTGCTGCTTCTCCTCCTCCTTTTCCTTTTTCTCCCCCACCTCCTCCCCCTCCCCCTCTCCCTCCCCCTCCTCCTCCTCCTTTCACAGTACATTCAGACTCAGTTTATTTTCTGCACATCTCCATCCACCACCTGCTTTCTTCATAATTCACTTCTTTTCAGTTTTCTGCAATAATCTGTAAATATTAGTGGAAAACTTCTTCTCCTGTAAATGTAAACTGACAATAGCACTTGTTACGGTTTCATTTCCAGGCCAACTCAGCAGCTCCTGGTTCCATTTCACCTTGGAATCAGATTAAAAATGCTTCTTGTTATTACTGGGTGCTCTCCAGAACCTGACCCACAGGCGTGGTTTTACATGTGCTGACGCTGGTGACGTCTTAAACAAGCGGAACGCTGCAGGAAATAACATATGAAGTTTGTGAGAGCGACAAACACTGGAGACATGCCCAGAAATTATTTACTCTGTGTTTGTGCTACAGCTGCACAATATACTGTTAGAGCATCCACATCACAATGTTTATTTTATTTTTTATTCATTTGTGTGTGTGTATATATATATATATATATATATATATATATATATATATATATATGCATACAGTGGTATGCAGAAGTCTGGGCACCCCTGATTATTTTCAAGGTTTTCTTTTATAAATCATTGGTTGTTTGGATCAATAATTTCAGTTAAATATATCATATCACAGACAAACACAGTGATATTTGAGAGGTGAAATGAAGTTTATCGGATTTACAAAAAGTGTGCAATAATTACTTGATCAAAAGTAGGCAGGTGCATACATTTTCTATGCATTCATTTTTTTATTCATTTACTCATTTATTATTATTTTGATTCATTTGTCTTTTTTATTTATTCATTCATTTATTCACTTTTTATTCTTGTATTTAATTAATTACTTTTTTGTCTCTTTTATTTTATTTTAGATTTCTATGTATTTTTGTCTTTGTTTTATTTAATATTTGTTTATTTATTTAAAAAAATTATTCAGTTATTTATTACTTATCTAATTATTACAAAACTATATATTTGAGGAATAATTAAAATACATAAATACATTATTTAAAAATTTTATTTAAATGTTATTTAAAAGACTGATGGTGGAAGGAAAAAAACTGTTCCTGAACCTGGCAGTTTTACACTTAAGGCTGAGATACCTTCTGTCTGAGGGTTAGGGGGGGGGGGGGTCTTTTGTGATCCACGGTGCTCTGGCTGGGCAGTATTTTTCTGCTAAGTCACTCAGTGGAGGCAGTGAGACACCGACTGTCCTCAGTGTCTTCCAGTACAACTGCTGCAGAGAACAGGTTCTGTGGTGGGTGGGACATTCTGTCCTACAAAGTCCAATGACACTAACTGCATTTTTTGGCAAAAATTAGTTATTGTGTTTTTTCCAACATTCAAATCATTCTTTATCATGTAATAAAATATTTCATCTTAAATGTCTGTAGTTTTGTAGAAAATAGTCAGTGTTTGTTCAGTAACTGTTAAAGTACTAGTAAAACTAAACACAAAGACACTAAAGAACCTTACTGTGTTCTTACCTATGTCCATTTAATACTCTGCTGGACTATAAGGTGGACTGGACTATAAGGTGAACTGGACTATAAGGTGGACTGGACTATAAGGTGGACTGGACTATAAGGTGGACTGGACTATAAGGTGAACTGGACTATAAGGTGGACTGGACTATAAGGTGAACTGGACTATAAGGTGGACTGGACTATAAGGTGGACTGGACTATAAGGTGAACTGGACTATAAGGTGGACTGGACTATAAGGTGGACTGGACTATAAGGTGAACTGGACTATAAGGTGGACTGGACTATAAGGTGGACTGGACTATAAGGTGGACTGGACTATAAGGTGGACTGGACTATAAGGTGGACTGGACTATAAGGTGGACTGGCAATGAATGGTTTCTATGAAGGTTTTTCAGATATAAAGGTGCATTAAGTGACGTCACAATCATGAGATAAAAAGTCTAAATTCCCAGTCATTAAGTACTACCAGAATTAATCCATATATGAAGCACACTGTGTTTTTTTGGAGAACTAGGTAATATACAGTAGTCAATCAAAACCATTGGCTCTGATTGGAGAAACCAGGTGTTTGTCATTTTGAATGACGTACTACTTCAACCAATCAGATTAAAGCAGCATGTAATAGATGATAGAAGTAGAAGCTCTTACCTGGTTGGGAGAAGAGTCATAACATCTATCACCAATAAATTATTTCAAAACTGTTCTGTTCATCTTTTAAAGAATCAAAGCAAAAGTGGTTTTCAGCAGAATGACACAGTTCAGAAGTCATGGGACTATTTCTTTGCATTGCAGGGATGGGGTCAGCATAGAGATGTTCCTGTGGGGGCCAGGTTTATTTATAATTAATCTATATAAAAGTAGATTCATATATGTGCATTTCTATGTGTTTTTCCTTTTGGTCTGATACTAGAGTATTCTGCCATGCTGTCTGTTCTACATTGTTATTTGTCATTTCTATATATATATGAAAAACAAATGAAAAGTTACAAAAAAAACCCAAAACCAAGCTATTACTGCCTTTCTCCAAACCAGCGTCCACTGTTTATCAACTGCTGCAGATGCTTGACCTCCATATAAAGGGATTTCCTTACCTTTATCTGGACAAGTCTGCAGCACCACAGCCAAGCATGACCACTTTGTAAATTGTTTAAAATAGGAGCACTATGCACTACATTCTCCAGCCCCCTGTTTGGCATCTACTGAAAACGTGACTAATTTATGAAAACAAATGATGTATTGTCTCGGTAAGAACTGCAGCACCAGGAATAGATTGTATTTTATGGGGGAACATCCAAAAAAAACACTTAACCCATAAAGATCCAAACATCCAACGTCGACTAAAAACATCGACTGATAAACTGAATCCGTCCAAGTGGATTTGTCCTCATTTTTAGTCCTAATGTCTCAGAACATTGAAATACTAAAGGTGTCCAACTTTCACTCACACGATGATCCCATTCAAATCTCGATTCACAGACAATGATCTGATTCAGGGACGATTCATGAAGTAAACGATTCAATTCAGTTTGATTCAATACAAATTGACAATTTAACCGCAAGGACTTATTTTACTTTGTTACTGAACAAAAAGAGAAACAAATATAATTTCCAAACCGTATCCTTTTGTTTATTTAGTGTCACAGAGACAATAGAGCAGGAACTACCGAACATTAAGGCCCCGTCCCATTTCCCCCCCTTAAAACCTCCACTTGGTTTTAAGTGCCTTAAAAAGTAAATTCCACTCATCAAGGGGAAATAATTCCCTCTGAAAATGGGACACCACTCGCCAAGTGAACGTAACAAACGTGCTGACGTCACACGCTGACAAGTCTACCCCGCCAAATATGAAACCACCCCTCCGCGAGACTGACAGCAGCTGACTACTATTTACACGGAGGACAAATGTCGGTCCCAGCTGTGTTACCTGTTGTGTTGGTTCTGTTTATTTACCTTCGGGATGCGCAGAGAAGAAATGCGGCAAACAGAAGACGCATTCGCCGTCTACTTTGCCTTTCAGTCTTGTCTCAGGTATGTTGATTTATTTAAATATTTTCATGTATTTTTTCTTCAATAGTTGGCGATTTATAACATTAACGTTAGCATTACCGCTAGCTTGACAAGGTAACATTACCGGTCATAGCCTCTGTGTGGTAAACTCACTGAAACCAAGAATGTTTAAAGCTTAGTTTATTATTAAACTAATCGACCATGCATGTAGATCAAACTGGGGGATATTTTAAGACTGTGGATAGGTGATAAACCTGGCTAAGATAACCTACAGAAAGTTATAAACCTGCTAAAGTAACCTAAATTAGTAACCGAAATTGTTCATCTCCAGTTCCTCCAGCTGCAGCCGCCATTTTTGTTGTCAGAAATCAGTCGGCTCGCTAAGCTCGCAGTGCATCATGGGTAATTTCATCTTCCACTCAAAACGAAGTCTGCAACCAACTTCACTACATTTTGAGGGTTGATTTTAAGGGCAAAAATCGCACTCCCACTTGCTCCCCTAGGTAATGGGACACCCTACCCCTACACATGAACGCGCAAAATCTAGGGTTAGGGGGAGAAATGGGACAGGGCCTAACTCACACTTTATAATATACCTGGTGTGACTAATTTAACAGGTTTTGCTTAATTTTTGTACTACGACGTCGCAAGGTTTGCGAAGTTTTCTGGAAAATGACCACTACATAAATTGCTTCAGCTCAGACATACAACATCGATTTGGATTAAATTTCACACAGACGTCCATCTGCCAGATCTACAACTGTTTAGTGAAAGACATGATGATTTGGTACTTTAGCGCCCCCCCAGATATGTACTTATATAAAATGGCTGTAGTTCAGACATACAAATACTCATCTGGCTCAAATTTGACGCAGGCTTGTATCTTCCAGTTCTACACCTGTTAACCAGCGTACCTAGAATTCATCTTTACTACAATGGCTGTAGTTCGGACATATGAACACCGATTTGGCTGAAATTTAACTCAGTTGTCAGTCTTGCAGTCAGTGTTGCCAGATTGGGTCGTTTTGCGCCTAACTGGGCTACTTTTAATTATATCTGGTAGGGAAAAATGCATTGGGCGGGTATATAAAATTTGGGCTACTTTTGTCAACATCTAGCGGGTTTTTAATGTTGAGAAACTGTTATTTTATTATTTAAAAACAGTACAAATACAAAATTCAGTCACTCGTATTATGTTCATTATATTTTAAAAAAATATTTAATCGCAGTGAGTTATTCAGTCACTATAACAACGTGACGTTGTGATGTTATGTCAACAAACTAGCATAGTGCTACGTACCGTACCTGTCTTTGTCCATATCTAATGGTTATGTCGAGAGACGGTTTTCCTAAGTTACGCTCTTGAAAGACAATACAGGAAGTGTTGTGGGACTCCCTCTACTGTCCAGTCTCATGGAGGTGGGGGCCGGCCTGTCCAGGAATGGATGGACGTCCTCTACGTTCAGACGTCCCCAGTAGCTGTTGGACAGGTTTAATTTTTTTTATGTACGAGTAACAGCTGATGGTAATGCACTGTTTGTGTTCTGAATATAGACTATGTAGTATGTTTATGTGTAAACAAAACTGATGGACAGTGACAACCTCTTATTCATTAATTCCTTAATTAACTCCTTAATTTTAAAATTCATATAATATTAGGTTATGTTACATGTGATGACATTTTTTCCCTCTATTTTGATTGTTGTGAGATAGTGCTGTCAATACTCGAACCTGAAAATGACTGGACGTGCAGTCAGTGTTTTTAACATTTCCCATCATGACACTGTGATAAAATAAAATGTTCCATTTAGGCTTATATGTTTAATAGTCTACTGTAAATGCATTTAAATTCACATTTATTCAAATGTTTTTGTGTAAAAAACGTTGGGCATTTTTTTCCTTAAGTGGGCGGGTTTAGGAATGTGATTGGGCGGAAATTAATCAACTTAACTTAACACCACAGTTCTACACTCATTCAACACAAAACATTTCAAATAAGTCACCGTATAGCGCCCCCTACATATTTATACAAAAGCGTGCATTTCTGGCAGAATATGGCATCCTGCCCACAGCACGATGTCATCTCGCTGTCGGCTGTGGTCGGCGGTTGCGAAGGCCTTTGAGACTGTTTGCAGTTTTAATTTGACTTAATGTTGAAACTTGTTTTCTTGTTGGAATATCATTTTTATATCAGTGCACATTCCACTAATCATGGAATTCTGATTTCTGAAGAGACTCGACCGTCGGTGGTGTGAAAATTAATACACACTTTAACGGTTGTTATGGATCTATTGATTAGAACGTAATGGTAACAGATGGACGGTAACTGATATCAGTATCCTCCCTTCCCATGGGTCGCAGCGAGGGGCTTCTCCCATGTACTCCCCACGCTGTTGTAAATTAAAAACAAGTTAACATTTTGCCACGAGACCATGCAGAGCCCTTAACTTTACCTCCAACAGTCAGCAGATAAACCTACGTTTGGAAGCTCTGGACAGTGTCTGTAGTATCACCAGTTATAATGTGTACACATGTATTTAAAATAAGTGCTATGTCATGGTTAAGGCACTTGGCCACAGATGTAAAGAACAGAATTACAAATGCTGAAGCTCAGGAAACACATTGACGGTCGTAAATCCAGGCCATCGGACCGTTCGCAGGACCTCACACATCACAGACCAATAACTGATTCTCATTGGTTTATCTTTACACGGCTACTAATTATTATTATATTCATGGCAAAAAAACTGCCGTTTATAATTATTACAATTGAGCAGTTCTACTTTTTTTTTTTTTTAACTTTTACTTCAGTAAAAGTAATTTAATTGATACTTGTACTTTTACCACAGTATTTTTTCCTCACACATGTATCTGTACTTCTATTTAAATACAGAATGCGAGTCTTTTTTACCAGCTCTGCACACAAGTCAAACTGGGTCCTTACGGGTTAAAAACACGTCCATTCTACGGGTTTTGTCCTAAGACTTTATTTAAGAAAGATTTAATTTCAATGGCATGTGATGATGTTCTGGTTGATAAGCAACGGAACTGGATTAGCATCTGAGTTCCAGGTTGGTTACACAACAACTAAACACCCCCAAAAACAACAACAACACAAACGCACAAACTAAAGTATCTTCAATCACAGAGTTTCAAAGGAAAGAAGGATCTGTGAAAGTCATCTTCAGCTTTTCCTTATCTTCAGCAGATAATAAATTCAAAGGCATTAAGTCTTCAGGGAGAGTGAGATCTGTGTGAAGACACCAGATGATTTTGGGGGAGAGAAATTTAGAGTCTGCAGTGTCCTGGATGTTTAGTATTAGTGTTGTGTTGTAATGCCCTCAGGCCTCATGTTCATCTGATAGTATTGATAGAGCAGTGCCAGTAAATGTTCAGCACAACATCAACCCCAGTCCCTTTGGTCCTGTTACTCTAAACACATTTACTCTTATCTTCACTCAGCAACATGGTTCTGCTGCTGCTGCCCTGACACTCAGCGCTGCCATTACAGGCTCAGTGTGGACTGGTGCACTACTGCATATGCATACGAGCTGCCTTTCCATTACCCTTGGAAATTCATCAAATGTAAATAGAAAAACTGGGAATGGAAACACATGAATTTGTAAAAAACCTCAAAACACTTAAATATCTATAACTTTTTTTTTTTTACACTTTTATGAGGTGGTTTTTCAGATGTTTTGATATACACACTAGTACCTCTACTTAGGAAATTAATTTGTTCCAGAAGTGTTTTCGCACCGTGAATTTTTCATAAATAGATTCGCATTTTACATGTAAAAGTCCTGATGGATTCCAAGGCCCCCAACACTACCCCTAAACCTGTTTAAAAAATTTATGTGTTAAAAGAAAATGTATATTTATATGTTAGTGGGTCCAGGCTAATGTGGGTGTCTGGGACAGAAGAGTTGATCCAGGTCTGGGTCAGAATGAGGATGCATCAGTCTGGTGGATCATGTTTGTGTTTAAATCTTCAGGTAGTCCACTTTGTTTTCCACTGAGTGTACGTTGGCGAGCAGGACTGATGGAAGCGGCGGTCTGAACGGGTTAGCTCTTAGCTTAGCTGTAAAGCCACCGCCACAGACGCACTTCTACTTCCTCTGGCTCCGCCTCCCATGTCTCTGGAGGCGGAGCCTCTGTGGGGGGAGACTCCGCTGTAGGACGTTGGAGCAGACCGAGGTCGCTTCTGCATCCTCGCGGTCCGGTCCACGTCTCTCGGGCTTGCGGAGTCCAACTTTTTTAACAATGGTGGTTAAGCTGATGATAGTGTGTGGCTCAACTGTTGATACTAAAAGCGCTGTCAAGGTGGAGAAATGAGCGTTAAAGTGTCTGTGTTACCATGGAGACAGTAGCCACTCTGTGATGAATGAGGGTCATTTTATGTCTCGGAGGTTTCAATTTCCTTTCGTAAATAGAATTTTCTTTGGTATTCAGAGATGAAAGATTAAGGTAAAGGTTTTTCGTAACTTGGATTTTTCGTTAGCTGGTTCTGTGGTCAGCAGAGGTATGACTGTGTCACTAAAGTGCAATGGAAACACTTTCTGCAATTATACGTCACAGGACGCACATGGTCACATGATCACTCCTCTGGTGCAATACACATGGACAGAAGAGACGACAGAGACTTTTCTGGAAATAAATTCAGGAGAAAAATATAACTGCCATTTTAGAGACAGAAAACAGCGGAGAAATGCGACGCTCCTGCGTAGAACAACCGTCAATGGAAACAGGTTCAAGGCGCAAATATACTTTGTTAAAATTTTAGGAATATCGCTATTGTTTTGTGAAAAACTGTAATGGAACGAATCTACTGACACGACATGACAAAAGGTATGCAAAAAAAATACATGAATGAGGCCTGTCAAAATTAAAGCAGATTAATCCAAACAAAATATATATATATATATATATATATATATATATATATATATATAAAATGGATTAGATTTCTATAGTGCTGACAGAAAAAAAAACAGTCAACAGCATTTTGATCATTATTAACTGAAATGAAATCTAAACAATCCTGTGATTAATCTGATTAAAATGCTTCATCATTTGAAAGTCCTAAAATAAATAAAAGTCACCTCAGAGCTTTCAAGTATCACAAACTGGTTTAATGTTTTTATTTAATTAATTACAAATTATTCTAGTCATGTTATTTGAAGGTAGTGCTTCCAACAAATATGTTAAATTGTGTGTGAAAAGTCAAAGCAATCAAGTCTCTATGTAATTAGATCTGCTTTAAATGATGGTTATTTATCAAGTGGTGGTTAGAACTGACACCAGATCAGCTGCAGTTTCTTTAGGCTCGACCTAAAAGGATGGATATAAATGTGCTCATAAAACCAGGTGCTGACTTTGGCTTGAGGTTTAGTTCATTTCTTTTGCTCTGTGGGTTTGGAAAAATCATAAGGAAACATTTTAGATCAAGTAAGAAAATACATTTTGAGACGTGTTGTTTTTAATGGAAAAGAAAAAAAAAAAAGAGTTTGGCAGATTAAGTCTGTGATCAGGTATCCACGACAACCATCCAGATTTTACCAAATGTAATTTTCTCATTTCTCATTCAAATAACTCATTACACTTAAAAACTTCAGGAAAATATTTGTGTCCGTCCATCATTAAAGCAGTGGTTCAGTCACAGCAGTTTTTCTAACTTTAGCCTCAAATACGTTATATGAGTCAAAATGATCGAAGTTAAAATTTATGGTTAAAATCCCAGTAAAATGTCTCCTGAACACTTCTAACTATGAGTGTTTGTTAAATTCCTAGTGTAAGTTCTTCAAATCATGTCTTTTAGGAAGAACAACAACTGACTCTGACAGTAATTAAGTCTAAAAAAAAAAAAAATTTACTAAAAAACACGACTTTCCTTGGCGCTGGCGTTAGGTATTTCCCCGTCATGTTTGGTACCGTTGGAAAGATGGGGATTCCCTCAAAATTTTGAGATAAAAAGTCTAAATCATGAAATAAAAAGTCGAAATTGAAAACGATTTTTTAAAAGTTGATTCAATGTTTTACTTTTTTCAGTGTTGGTCGTAACGTACAGTAGTTTACAGTGAATTCACAGTAAAACCATCGTCCATTTGTTGTATAATGAAGCCCATGTCCTGCAAAAGTGTGCATCTTAGTGTACCAACAACAAGCTACAGAATTCAATTCAATTCAATTTTATTTATAAAGCCCTAAATCACAACAAAGTCGTCTCAGAGGGCTTTACAAAAACATAATCAAGCTACAGAAATACATGAAAAAGTCCCAGGCATCCCCTGTCTCCACAGAAAACCTATATAATACAAAAATACAGTGTGTACAGTGTATGGTACATTTATGATGTGGCACAGGCCTGGGGGGGGGGGGGGGGGTAAATGATGTCCACACCAATGTCAACATCATTGTTACCACCTTGACCATGTACTTAAATTCCAGGGCATATTTCATTATGTCATAAAAAAAAAAAAAAAAGGGGGGGGGGGGGTTAAAATTATGTCAAGACTGAAGACTGACTGTCCTGACTTTCTGATAAAAGACTTTAACTTCAACTATTTGTAAACTTTAAAATAATATTAAGCTGTAATACTGATTTTTACTAATTGTAAACTATATTTATGATATTAAAACAATGGAAAAACTCAAAGAAAAGTTATTTCTTATCAAGTTTACTGGAGCCATAAAATGTACATTTAGTATATTTGTCCTTTAACATCATGTCGATAATATCTGTGGAGGAGCAGGACTGGACAGACTGACCTAAAGACTAATTTAATAATGGATTAGATTTATCTACTACTTTTCTATGAACCTCTGTTTAAACACACATTATTCATTTCCAACACTGAAGGTAAACAACATGTGCAGCTGCAGCACATGACCAGAACACAGCTGGATTTCAACTAGCAACCCTTCAGTTACTGGATGACCCACAGCCAGACCCACAATTGTTTAGTTTTAGAATAGTAATAGAGCTGGAAAATATTATTCTAAAAATTCTTACCAAGATTATTTACACTTTTTTTTTTACTTGATTAAATAATTTTTTGCCTTATTTAATTTTTTTGGGTTGAATCAAGATTTTTTGCTTAATTCAAGATTTTTTTTTCGTTAATTCATGATTTATTTATTTTGGTGAATTCATTATTTTTGTTTAATTCAAGTTTTTTTTGCTTAATTTATGATTTTATTTATTTATTGATGTATGTATTTGTTTATTTTGCTTAATTCAACAAAATATACTGTCAATGCAATAAGTGAAAATGATCTTGGTAAGATTTTCAGTCGGATATAGGAACTTATTTTAGACAATAAATCTGGAAAAGTGTTTATTCCTTATTTTGATGAGAAACATCAAAAATATTTGGATTTTTTCCAGTGTATCTGTAATAGTTTCCACCATAAAATCCACATATAGTTCACGCACCGTCCACTGTCGTTGTTGTAGCTTCAGTACGAAGGCCATAAAATCCATTTAACATACGGAACTCACACACAGCTTCTACTTCTTCCTGCAGAAAAGCTGACATGTGATCTGATCTGAGAGCAGCTAAAGCCAGTGTTCATCTCATCTCCTGCAGCAGTTAAACACAGGTTTATGTGAGGAGCCTCTGTTTGGTCAAATGAACCTGATGCTATAATCTCTAACATGGAGGAAGTTTCTTTGAACTGCAGAGGAAGCACAAGTTATCAAATTATTTTCAGTCAAATAACCAGATCCCTGTTTGTGAGCCAGGTTTGGACTGTCCAAACACAGACCCTTTCATTCCACATCATCCTGTCACATGATTTACTATAATATTACCCATACACTGTTAAAAAAAAAATACAATTACGCTTTGTTCAACTAATTTCATTTTCACAACTGAATTGGCAAGAAAATGTGAATAACTATGAACAAACAGAAAAATCCACAGCAAAGTTGTGCAATCCAGAATTTCAACATGTATTTAAAGGTCTGAGCGCATGCTCGTCTGTAGGGTTAGTTTTAACTCCACATGGGCCATGAAAAAAAAGAACAAAAATGTTGTCTTCCTATGAAGCCCAGGAACTTCCAGTTAATATAACTAGCCTAGCTTTAGCTTCATTTCCTGTACTAGAGCTAATATAACTAGCCTAGCTTTAGCTTCATTTCCTGTACTAGAGCTAATATAACTAGCCTAGCTTTAGCTTCATTTCCTGTACTAGATCTAATATAACTAGCCTAGCTTTAGCTTCATTTCCTGTACTAGATCTAATATAACTAGCCTAGCATTAGCTTCATTTCCTGTACTAGATGTAATATAACTAGCCTAGCTTTAGCTTCATTTCCTGTACTAGATCTAATATAACTAGCCTAGCTTTAGCTTCATTTCCTGTACTAGAGCTAATATAAATAGCCTAGCTTTAGCTTCATTTCCTGTAGTAGAAAAAAAAAAAACAGGAAAAACTCGGATTTTTGGAGAAAAAATTTGAGATTTTCTTTTTAGGACATCACACCAGACCTTTCTGTGTGGAGTTTACATGTTCTCCTCGTGTCTGCGTGGTTTTTTTTCCAGGTACTCTGGCTCCTCCCACCATCCAAACACATGCACTGATAGGTTAACTGGTTAACTAGTTAACTGGTTAATCTAAATCACCCATAGGTGTGAATGTGACAGTGATTGTTTGTCTATATATGTTCAGTCCTCAGATGAACTGGAGACTCATACAGGGTGACCTCTGACCCCGCCTTCACCCGCTAGAGCTGAATTAGACCCCAGTGACCCCTGTGACCCTAGTGAGGATAAAGCGGGTTCAGATGACGAGACAAGATTTTTAGAAGAAGTCAAAACATTTGATTCCAGCTTGTATTTATGTGATTATTATATGATACAGTGGCTGAAAAGGTTTTTGAACACTTCATGTATTTGTGATATACTGCATTAAAAATATGAAATCTGCCCAGTATTGTTCCCGTCTCCAAACATAGATGCTCGCTTCTGCACATGCTCAGATCTGTCAGGTCAAAACTCGATATTTGAGCAGAAAAACATTCATTAGCCTGTTTACATGGGAGTTTTTATTCCTGTTTAAATTCCAAATAAAGGTTCATTCTTCTTTAAGATGAACTATATAAACACCCAATTCCAGTTGAAAATGATAATTCCAAATTAAACTTCATTCGGAATAGAAGCACTGGTTTATTCTGTTAATTAATTAGTTAATTCTGCTTTAACATTATTCCCGTCATTCTGCTCCTGGTCTCATCATGAGAACTGTCAGCATTAGTTTGTTGATTCAGTTGAGCTGCTGCTTCATAATTATCACTAAATAAATGCAAACATCAAATGTAGTATCTGGTCTAACATGTTGAAACGGATGCAAAACAGGAAGTGGACACAATTATTTTCTTCCAGTAGACATCCAGATGTTAAGTGGCCGTTGTGTCCAATCAGAACCCTCTGAAAGACCAGTTAACTAGAGTGGAATACACCTGTTTCCATGGAAACCTTTATTTGGAATGGGGAGCTTAAGGCCCCGTCCCATTTGTCCCCCTTAAAACTTCCACTTGGTTTTAAGTGCCTTAAAAAGTAAATTCCACTCATCAAGGGGAAATAATTCCCCCTGAAAATGGGACACCACTCGCCAAGTGAACGTAACAAACGTGCTCACGTCACACGCTGACAAGTCTACCCCGCCAAATATGAAACCACCCCTCCACGAGACTGACATCAGCTGACTACTATTTACACGGAGGACAAATGGCGGTCCCAGCTGTGTTACCTGTTGTGTTGGTTCTGTTTATTTACCTTCGGGATGCGCAGAGAAGAAATGCGGCAAACAGAAGACGCATTCGCCGTCTACTTTGCCTTTCAGTCTTGTCTCAGGTATGTTGATTTATTTAAATATTTGGATGTATTTTTTCTTCAATAGTTGGCGATTTATAACATTAACGTTAGCATTACCGCTAGCTTGACAAGGTAACATTACCGGTCCAGTTCCTCCAGCTGCGGCCGCCATTTTTGTTGTCAGAAATCAGTTGGCTCGCTGAGCTCGCAGTGCATCATGGGTAATTTCATCTTCCACTCAAAACGAAGTCCGCAACCAACCTCACTACATTTTGAGGGTTGATTTTAAGGGCAAAATCGCACTCCCACTTGCTCCCCTAGGTAATGGGACACCCTACCCCTACACATGAACGCACAAAATCTAGGGTTAGGGGAAATTTTAGGGTTAGGGGGAGAAATGGGACAGGGCCTAACACTGTCCATCACATGATCTATTGTAATGAAGACCTTTTGGTGAGGGTTAATATGACGGACACGTCGGTGGTGCAGAGTTGTGACCCTTTGAGGCCTGAGATCAGAACATGAATGAATGGTATTCAATGGTAAATAAACTGTTAAATGGTTTCTGGTTTGTCATGTGACCTGAATCACACACATGTTGTTCCTCATAATAAATGATAATTATCTATGTGTTTAAGCTGCTTCTGTTAACGAACGACTGATTCATTAGTGAGTAAAACCTGTTAATTATTTAAACTACACGCCTGGAGAACATGTGACGTCACATCCTCCACTCACTGTAGTCTCTTACTAAGCCCACATTAAACCTAACCCACATTAAACCTAACGTCATCATAAACAGCTGCTCTGTCTATGACACATTCATATTTATTATTAATCACTGTCATATGTGAATTTCAGAGCACTGGTCAAACTGAATCAAAATTTAGTTCGACTCACTCCATTCACTCCCATTCATTTTTTTTCGATCTAAGCACCCATGGACCGGAAGTAAAAGGGTTAGGGTTAGGGTTAGGGTAGGGTTAGGGTTAGCCTCTCCATTAATATGTTTATGTAAACATATAAGAAATAGCTTTCATTCAAAAATATTTTTTTGTGTTTCTTTTTTTTCTTAGAAACACCACATCTTTTAACAGCAAATAAATCATGGTAATATTAGAAACTGTGTAAAATGTTAACTTTTTTTCACTACTTTATGTGTCTGTGTTAAAAAAACAACTCCAGACCAGTGCACATTTGTTATTTCTAGTCATATTATATATAACATTGTCGTTTCATCCTGTAAAATCAAAGATTGACTCATGAAAGCATAACAGTGACTTATTTTATCACTATATCTTGTTTAGTTGACCTCTTTTTATCAACTATGAAAACATAATAACCTGAAGTGTGCAGTGACTCAGACTTGTTTATTTTTTTTTTTATTATTCTAGTAACAGTGTGGAGAACAACAGGTGTAAGACGGTCTGTGTTTGTAGTAGAAGAAGTGAAGTGTTGACTCAGTTGGCTTCAGTCTTTCATGCTGTGCTTTGACTCCTGTGCTCAAAGAATTTACAGTCCCCAACAAAGTCTAACCTGCGTGATGATCTCTACTCTACTGTTAACCTAATGTTGGTCAGCGTCTCTGCACATTTCTGACAATCTAATATAATACTTTTTAAGACCATTTTAACATCTTTGAATATATATATATATATATGTGTGTGTGTGTGTGTGTATTTACGGCAAAACATGTTCTTCATTTACAGAAAAAAATATGTATCGACAGAGTTTTGTATAAGTTTTGGATATTTTATTGCATTTTTTGTGTTTTTTACTGTATTTTGGAACACTTTGAATATGTTTGGAATTTTTCATTGCTTTTACGCATCTTTTTTTTTTTTTATTTGATGATTTTTTCATTAAATGTTATCATGTTTATTTGTTGTGTTTGTTAGTGTATTTTGTGGGTACAAATAAACAGTGATAGAACAGTCAACCAGCATGAAGTGCTCTGATCATGATGAATCAAAACTAATCCAAAGCAATCCTGTGATTAATCTGATTAAAAATTTTAATCATTTGACAATCCTAGTTATTTTTTTTTGTATTAAAACAAAGACAAAAATGTGAAGTTGTCATGAGTTCAAGAAACTATAGAGTCATTATTTTTTGTGGGTTATTATATTATTATAACAGGGGGGGGGGGACTTTTATTTGGACAGTTGTTTTTGTATTTGACTCTTGCATTGTGGGTATTTGATCTTTGTTGTTGTTGTTTTGTTTTTGTTTTTTTCCTGCAGAGCATATTGCAGTAAGTTATTGGTAATGGTGGTTTAAATAAGCTTCGGCTTCAGCCCTAAACCTTTTCGGTCAAGCAGTATATTCATTATGTGTGAAAATGTGTCTACCTGCCTTGTGCTTGTTTTTTTTTTTTGTTTTGTATTTTGACCGAGATAAAATAAAAAAAATAAAAAAATACTGTAGATCATATTGGTCTGTTTGTGGAACATGAACTAAAGTGGAAGTTTTGTATTTGGTAAATTTATTCCAGGGCCGGATTGGAACTTTTGGAGGGCCACATAGAACCTCAAGCCGTATATTTGACACCCCTGCTTTATACCAAATTTCGCTGAACTATAAAAGTAGAGAAATATCCAGGGATGTGGATTCAAACACACTGTATGAAATACTGTGTTGAAGCAGAACGGGAGCAGGGTCATTTCAACAAACTGCTATTAGGTCGACATAAACAGTGTATTCTGTGCGTCACGCTTCGCATGCCTGCCTCGTATTGTCCAAGTGGCTTCGCAGACTTCCTCTGGGCTTCACAGTCAGACTTAACAGAAGCGTAGGAAAAACTGGCCGTCTTTGAAGTATAAACAGATGGAGCTTTTCATGCACTTCAAAGAGTGCATTTGAACTTTCTGTATACACCTTCTATAGTGCAAACATTTAGAACTGGATCATTTTAGAGGTCTGCACTCATGGTCCAGTATCTAGTGGAAGGACGGACGGACGGACAGACGGACGGACGGACAGACAGACAGACGGACAGACAGATAAAACAGTGATATTTGAGCATCTCCTTTCAGTCAGTACAACATAAAAATAGATTATTAAAATAAATAAATAATAAGAGATTGATAGAGCTTCCATTGATGATTATAACCAGCATCATTTGGGAAGACTCCAAAAACAATAAAGCATCATTTTACACATGGATGCTATTCATTGTAATCAGTGCAAAGCAAAGGAGTAAGTGATCACCACTGACACAGGAATAAAGAATGAATACAACTGTAATGAGCCCCTTCACAGACGCTCCAAGCTTTTCAAATGAACCCGTAAAGACTCGCCGCTGTTTTTGTGTCAGTTCCCACATGACCTTTTCTTCTGTATTTAGCCCTTCTGAAGTGACTCAAACATTTACTATTTTCCATTTTTTCCCCACTACAAATCATGCTTACAGTTAACATTGTGCAGTTCATAAGGCTGTCAAAACTAGCATGGATTAATCCATCACTGTGATTAATCTGATTAAAAATTTTAATCCAATGTACTCATCTGCAGCACAGAATGACTGAATGTCTCAGTTTGGTCAAGTAGTTAGTGTTGTACATACGCAACATGGAAGATGCTAAACAGCATGACGTTTGAGTACAAAAAAAAACACAACAAAAAATAAAACAAGATGGAACATTCAACTGGCAGAAAGTATTCTACGCCCTCTTTTAGTGACGTTTAACTGTGTTTCTGTGCTGAATTCTTGTAAATAATTAGACATAACAGTGATAGCGCTGTTTTAGCGTGTTCTGCTGGTGTGTTTTTGTATAAAATATATATTTTTTCATTCCAATATATATTTGTCTGAAAGACAGACGTTGACTGTTTAGGAAGAATTCTCTTCATAGTCTGAGTTTGGATCAAAAACACCAGTGAAGTCGATGAAGGTCAAAGTCAACGAAAAACGTAACAAAGGTCGAGTAATAGAGGGTGTGTCACCAACGAGGTCATGTGATCACTGCTCTGCACCTGTCTGTCTGTGTCAGTCTGTCTGTCTTTCTCTATAACTAGTCTTTCTTATCTGATTTCTCACCATTTATTCTAATATTATCCTCAGTGTTTTGCATTTCATCAGCATAAATCGTGTACGTTTCTGTATTTAATTTCCTGATCATGACAATGTTCATAAAAGATTAAAGTCGAAGGTTATTATATTAAAAACAGAGAGATTTTAAGAGAAAATAACTTTTTTAATCAAATATATCAGTAACTGAACATAAACCCAGTGTTTCCATCCACTGTCATTCATTCAACTTTACTGGTAGAAGATGACAGTGTTTCCTTGGTAACTACGGAGCCTCTGGTCATCCAAATGGGTCATATTTGATGACCATGAAAAGATGATAAACTGCATTTTACACCAATTATTTACATGTATTGATAGAATTACTAAATCAACATGTATTAAATCATTTACATCAGTAGATAGTTTTAGTCACATGGATAATAAAGTTCATATCATCTGTCATAATCTGTCACCCAACGCTAGAGGAAAAGATTCATCATAATTTGTGATTTACTGGTGGTTTCATAGATATGTTTCACTCTGTCCAGTTTTTCTTGATCTCTAAAAGGCCTCACATTTTACTACACCAACTTTTAATTCATTTTTGGACCCTAGTAATTCATACAGGTGCTGCAAAGCTATCTTTCTATTTATTCTGGAAAACATCGAGTGGATTTCTACAACCCGTTTTCAATCCTACTAATTAGCTAAACAATTTCCCAATTGTGGGATCAATAAAGATCAATAAATGCAAAATTGGGAGACCTTTTTAAAATTAAAGTTGTTCAGAGAATGTCATAATTCAGTTTGGTATTTACTTTGGTCATGCAGTTTGGTGCCGACTGCTGTCTGTTTATGTTAGTGGAACTGTCATTCTGTTGGAAGTCATTAAGGAAGTCACATCTATCTATTTATAATTCACTAAATCTGTGTCTGTAGTGTGTCCTGTTTGACTGTGGAACGCTTGCACAACTCCACCAAATGATATGAAATTTGGAGGGTGACATTCCAGCACTGTGATGGATCGCAGTGCGAAGTTTCACACCATTACGACAAACAACAACAAATATATTAAATTCATTTAATTGCTCTTTCTGACTTTGCCACTCTGAGCATCGCCAAGCCCCGCCCCCTGCTTTGGTTATGGGCTGGCAAATGATTGACAATTTGACAGGACAAGTCAAAAGTCAAAATTTCGACTTTAATCTCATCATGTAAATGGTAAATGTTCTGCATTTATATAGTTCTTTTCCACCTTCATGGTTCAAAGCGCTTTACATTAGCCTCTCATTCACCCATACACTCATACACCAGTAGGTTTCTAAGGTCAAAGGTCAGTCCTACTGGGGGCCTAAGTCAGGGTTCAGTGTCTTGCCCAAGGACACTTCGACATGTGGACAGCCAGAGCCGGGACGCGAACCGCCAACCTCTCGGTCATTGGGCGACCCACTCTACCAACTGAACCACAGCCATCTCAAAAATCAACTGCGTCATATAAAGATGTCAGGGTCAAATTAAGGAGTTTATAGTTTGTGTTGGTGGTGTCTGGGCTGTACATTTGAGGACTACATCTTTGCTGTCAGTTAAATTGAGGAGTAAAAACACAACTCATCACCACCAGCCTCAAGGATCTTGACTCGGGAAAGAAGTCTCTGCTGCCGTTGTTATGGCAACCAATGACACCCAGTGCATGCTGGGAAAAACATACATTTTACATTTAATTTGACCCTGGCATCTTTATATGATGTGGTTGATTGATGCTGGTTTAGTAATAACCTCTAGACTTAAGTCTAGAAATATTAAACTATCAAAAGGTGCACTGACCCTGTAGCTACGGTTGATCTCGCTCCGAAATGACGACATTAAAGTCCCATTTGATTTCAACTTTATTCTCGACATTTTGAGATTACATTTGAAATTTCAAGATTAAATTTGGGGCTGCATGGTGGTGCAGTAGTTAACATGGTGGTGCAGTAGTTAACAGGGTGGTGCAGTAGTTAACAGGGTGGTGCAGTAGTTAACAGGGTGGTGCAGTAGTTAACATGGTGGTGCAGTAGTTAACAGGGTGGTGCAGTAGTTAACAGGGTGGTGCAGTAGTTAACAGGGTGGTGCAGTGGTTAACAGGGTGGTGCAGTGGTTAACAGGGTGGTGCAGTAGTTAACAGGGTGGTGCAGTAGTTAACAGGGTGGTGCAGTAGTTAACAGGGTGGTGCAGTAGTTAACAGGGTGGTGCAGTAGTTAACAAGGTGGTGCAGTAGTTAACAGGGTGGTGCAGTGGTTAACAGGGTGGTGCAGTAGTTAACAGGGTGGTGCAGTGGTTAACAAGGTGGTGCAGTGGTTAACAGGGTGGTGCAGTGGTTAACACTGGTGCCTCACAGACAGAAGGTTGTTGGTTCGAATCCCACACCAGACCTTTCTATGTGGAGTTTACATGTTCTCCTCGTGTCTGTGTGGGTTTTCTCCAGGTACTCTGGCTCCTCCCACCATCCAAACACATGCACTGATAGGTTAACTGGTTAACTAGTTAACTGGTTAATCTAAATCACCCATAGGTGTGAATGTGACAGTGATTGTTTGTCTATATATGTTCAGTCCTGAAATTAACTGGAGAGTCATACAGGGTGACCTCTGACCCCGCCTTCACCCATTGTAGCTGGATTAGACCCTCAGTGACCCCTGTTGGGTTCAGATGACGAAACGAGAGATGAGATTAAATTTGAAATTTCAAGATGAAAGTCGAAATTTGATTTCGTCTTTATTCTCGACATTTTGACTTTAATCTCATCATATCAAATAGATTTTTTTCTTCACATGTGGCCCTGATACTCTGTCATATTTTAACTGTTTCGTAGGATGTGAGATGTGATAACAACTCTGTTCAGAAAGTACTCACTCATAGTACTCTGCTGCTGGAGTGATTTTATACTTGGCATAGGACGTTCCATTCCCCAGAATAGATCCATTGATGGCTTTTGGGTCGGTGCAGTTCTGACTGTTCCAGACGTTTCCACATTTGAGCCACGGTAACTCGCTGGTCATGGAGGAGAACAGGTAATGGAGCGACCAGGCGATGATGACGTTGTAGTAGAAGCCTACATACAAGGCTATGATGATCACAGTGTAGCCAACACCTGCAAAACAGAAAAATTACTATTAGTATTATTATTAGCATTTATTTCAAATCAATCAATAAATCTATCAAACTTTATATCTATCGCACTTTTCATACATGGTGCATGTAGCACAATGTGCTTTGCATCAGACCCCCCCCCTTATCCTGCAGTTGTAGGTCCAGTTAAAGGATTAAAATAATAATAATAATAATAATAATAATAATAATAATAATAATAATAATAATAATAATAATAATAATAATAATAATAATAATAATAATAATAAGTTGCATCTATTTATATAGATAGATAGACATCACTAGTGTTTATTTTTTTAAACCTGTATTTCTCTATTTACGGCTGTAAAATCATTAGACTGTGTTATCTGCCCTGTCCCACTCGACTAAACGTGGATAAAAAAACTGAAGACGAGACGACGTCTTTTGCGTCTTCTGTTTCTGTATAAATGTAGCCTGAGTTTGTTGTGTGGATTAATGTGACATTTGCAAAAAAAAGAAGAAAAAAAAAAAACTACATAACTGAGGTGAAAATGTCCAAGAAAAAGCAGAGAGCAGTAAAAGAAAAAGTCAGAGTTGAAACAGAGAGAAGGGACGTGACACATGTGTTAGTTATGACCTCTGACCTCTGAGGGTTAAAGGAGCAGAACAACAGCATGAAATGAAAGGGCAGGACAGAAGAAGAAGAAGATTATAACTGAAGACAAACTACAGCATGATGAAAGACGCCAACAAGAAAACATGTGGGGACAAATGTGTGTGTGTGTGTGTGTGTGTGTGTGTGTGTGTTATCCTATCTGTATGGAGACATTGATATGTTTACAGTCACACCATGGGGACCTCTGACACTATGGGGACCAAAATTGAGGTCCCCACAAGGGTTAAATATAAATAAAGGCCCCCACTAGTAAAATAGAACTGATGTGGTCCCTATAAATACATTAATTTGTTTTGTCAGGAAGTCCCCATAAAGCATGAGGGAAAAAGGTGTAAAGTGAAACATGTATTTTTTTAAAGGTTTGAAGATGTTTACTTTTCTTTTTTTTTCTTATTTGATTTTTGTATTTGATTTTTTACAGTTTTGAATTGTTTTCATTGTATTAGGTTTTTATTATTTTAATGTTATTTGTCATTTTTTAGACATTTTTTCATATTTTTCCATTTTATAATTTTTTAATTACAGTACAAAAAATTTTTTTTACACTCACTCCCCAATGGGTACTTTACTTACAAGTGATGATTACAAACTTGGTCCTCATGAGGCATGGAAACGAGTGTGTGTGTGTGTTTTGCCATTCACCTTTAAAGACAGGACATATTTTCCAGACCGTCGCTGCTCCTTCTCTGTTGTACTGGCCTAAGGCTAGTTCCATGTAGAACAGAGGCATCCCCGCCACGACAAGGAACAGAATGTAGGGGATCAAAAAGGCTCCTGGACAAACACACAGGTCACACATTCATGAGAAATTAAAGAAGGAAAAGGTTTATTTGGATTCATACACAGGGTAATTCACAACACTTTACAAGTTTTAAAAAACAGAAGACAATGACAGTTAAATGTTCATGGTTATTTTATTTGTCCCAGTGGGTAGATCAGTTTCACAGAGTCATTACATTTGGCTTCAGGACAGAACACACACACTGAACCTGTTAGACGGCTACGCTGAAAAAGAAAAAGTTGAATCAGAATTGAGTAGAGTAGAGCAGTGTTTCCCAACACTGGTCCTCGAGGCACACTATCCTGCATGTTTAGATGTTTCTGTCTTTGAACACACCTGACGATCATTATCATTCTTCTGCAAAGATCGATGATAGAATGAGCCTTTAAATGAGGTGTGATCGAAAACATGCAGGATAGTGTTCGTCAAGGACCAGGGCTGGGAAACACTGGAGTAGAGTAGGGTAGAGTAGGGCAGGGTAGAGTAGAGTAGGGTAGGGTAGAGTAGAGTAGGGTAGAGTAGGGTAGGGTAGGGTAGAATAGGGTAGAGTAGGGTAGAGTAAGGTAGGGTAGAGTAGGGTAAGGTAGAGTAGGGTAGGGTAGGGTAGAGTAGGGTAGAGTAGAGTAGGGTAGAGTAGGGTAGGGTAGAGTAGAGTAGGGTAGGGTAGAGTAGAGTAGGGTAGGGTAGAGTAGAGTAGGGTAGGGTAGAGTAGAGTAGGGTAGAGTAGAGTAGGGTAGAGTAGGGTAGAGTAGAGTAGGGTAGAGTAGGGTAGGGTAGGGTAGAATAGGGTAGAGTAGGGTAGAGTAGAGTAGAGTAGGGTAAGGTAGGGTAGGGTAGAGTAGGGTAGGGTAGAGTAGAGTAGGGTAGGGTAGAGTAGAGTAGGGTAGGGTAGAGTAGAGTGTGTGGACACTTGGACATGTGGACAGACAGAGCCAGGACAGGAACCTCTGACCCTTCAGTCATTGGACGACCCTCTCTACCAACTGAACCACAGCTTTAACCCCCTGAATAAAATGACTGTTTAGTGATTATAATGTTTTTATTGTGATAGATGTTAGTGGTTTTTGCTCTGACATTATATTTCATCATCTACGACATCAGTTAAGTTTTTTTTCCAATCATCTTTATTTGAAACAATAGAAATAACAGAATATCATTCAGTATTTAATGACTTAATTCCACTCAGTTTTTCCTCATATTTCAGTTCTGTTCACTTATATCTACAATAGTTCAACTTAATAAAAAAAATATTAATTGAAAGAACTTAAAAACAAGAACATGTAAGTGAGTTAGTAGAACTACAACTGAAACGGAATATATGTAATTATTCTGAACATTCAGTTTTACAGTGTATATATGGACAATACTTGTTTTACTCTTATCTTTATTTGACATATATACATGTAAGTTGTTGAACTGTCTGAAACAAAGAATTGACTTGAAATAAATTTAAGTTACGTTCACTTATATCTACAATAGTTCACCTTAATAAAAAAAAAAAACCATTACATTTCAGGTAGTACTATTTCTGAATCTGTGAGCATTTACAACTGAATATATTTAATTATTCTGAGCGTTCAGGTTTACAGTGCAGCTCTAACTCTACTGTTCTCATGTTCCACTGCATCACATCAACCTTAAGGCCCCGTCCCATTTCTCCCCCTTAAAACTTCCACTTGGTTTTAAGTGCCCTAAAAAGTAAATTCCACTCATCAAGGGGAAATAATTCCCCCTGAAAACGGGACACCACTCGCCAAGTGAACGTAACAAACGTGCTGACGTCACACGCTGACAAGTCTACCCCGCCAAATATGAAACCACCCCTCCGCGAGACTGACAGCAGCTGACTACTATTTACACGGAGGACAAATGGCGGTCCCAGCTGTGTTACCTGTTGTGTTGGTTCTGTTTATTTACCTTCGGGATGCGCAGAGAAGAAATGCGGCAAACAGAAGACGCATTCGCCGTCTACTTTGCCTTTCAGTCTTGTCTCGGGTATGTTGATTTATTTAAATATTTGGATGTATTTTTTCTTCAATAGTTGGCGATTTATAACATTAACGTTAGCATTACCGCTAGCTTGACAAGGTAACATGGGTAATTTCATCTTCCACTCAAAACGAAGTCCGCAACCAACCTCACTACATTTTGAGGGTTGATTTTAAGGGCAAAATCGCACTCCCACTTGCTCCCCTAGGTAATGGGACACCCTACCCCTACACATGAACGCGCAAAATCTAGGGTTAGAGGAAATTTTAGGGTTAGAGGGAGAAATGGGACAGGGCCTAACACTGTCCATCACATGATCTATTGTAATGAAGACCTTTTGGTGAGGGTTAATATGACGGACACGTCGGTGGTGCAGAGTTGTGACCCTTTGAGGCCTTCAGGACATGTGGACGTTCGACCCCGTGAATGGACGAGCAGGAGAACAGAGGACAGGACACACCTTCTAGAACACTCTGTTGTTATGAGTGTTGGTAAAACAACACTGTGACTAAAACATCCTTTGTCAAGTCAAACCAACACACACACTCAACTTTTTTTTGTCATTATAGGATAGCTTCAGGGTTCAGGAGTTTTGTAAACAGCACAGGTGGTCATTAACCGCTGTGTTTCCATCTGATCCTGAATCTGGGAACAGAATATTCCCATATGTTGACACATGTTGCATCAAACTATATCAAATCAAATCAGTTTTAATCATAAATAGATTCAAAATTGTAACATTTCAGTATCTTTCTGGACTGTTTTGTACTCTCAACCATTATGAAACAAAAATATATTTCTCTATAAACTGACTATTAATATATTACTGCCTGAAACTGAAGGAAAAAAAAATATATATATATATATAATATACAGACAAATATATTGTGTCAAGATATTACAATATAGTTAAAAATACAGAAGGAATTACCACGTTCCATATATTAACACATATATGACAATATATGTACTCATATATGTTAATATATATTTAATAATACACTTAATAAGTGGTGCAGTGGTTAACACTGGTGCCTCACAGTCAGAAGGTTGTTGGTTCTATTCCCACACCAGACCTTTCTGTGTGGAGTTTACATGTTCTCCTCATGTCTGTGTGGGTTTTCTCCAGGTACTTTGGCTCCTCCCACCATCCAAACACATACACTGATAGGTTAACTGGTTAATTTAATTGTCCATAGGTGTGAATGTGATAGTGTTTGTCTATATATGTTCAGTCCTGAGATGAACTGGAGACTCATACAGGGTGACCTCTGACCCCGCCTTCACCCATTGTAGCTGGATTAGACCCCCAGTAACGCCCGCGACCCCAGTGAGGATAAAGCAGCTTGAGAGGACGAGACTTAATATATGGATGCACATGTATATAAATACATATTTTGTGAAGTGTATTACAAAATATATGTAATTATACACTGAAAAAGTAAAACATTGAATCAACTTACAAACTCTTCCTCAATAGTTCACAAAAAAATCTAATTGAGTGAACCATATTAAATTGCTAATAGGGTTAGGATTATTTTAATTAAGTTTCACTCAACTAGATGTTTTTATGTGTGATCTATTGAAGAAGAGTTTTTAAAGTTGATTTAATGTTTTACTTTTTTAGTGTATAATTATAATACACTTCACAATATATGTGGACAGAAATTGACTTTCAATAGAACTATATAATATAGATCAGCTTTTGTCTTCAGATCAATACGTTTTATATTTGACAATATATGATCACATCATATATTACAGTATATTGGATAATATATATGCACTACTTTTCCATATATGGGAATATATTTTGAACATAATGCATTATATTTTTCAATATATTGCCATATATTTTTGCATCATCAGGGTGGGAACAGAATATTCTCATATACCGTCACCTGTTGCATCAAACTATATCAAATCAGTTTTAATCACAAATAGGTTCAAAATTCTAACATTTCAGGATCTGTTGGGACCTTTTTTTTTTTTTTTTACTGTCAAAGGTCTGAAAAAAAAAAGAATATTCCTATCATTGTGATGCAGATAAATCCAGTGTTTATATTTAACAGTGGGTTTAATCACATCTGTACTTTCCAGTGTGACAACATTAACTTTTGTTGTGTATGTTTCACACACTACACTTTTCCATGTGTGATCAAATGAGGCATTTCCGTGGTCATGTGAGTTCAATGTAATTCTCCATTAATACACCTGGGACTATTTAGAGGCAAATGAAAAAGAGATTAAAGGAGCAACAGCGTGTCAAACAGCAATTATGAAGTCTGACTCTAACTTATTTTTAGCTTTTTTTCATCAAAGTAAAACAAGCTGCCAAACCTTACATCATCTATTATCAAAGAAGAATGTTTAAGTTGATTCAATGTTTTACTTTTTTCAGTGTAACTAACTAACTACAGGTTTGGTACATATGTTGAGGTAATTTGTTTATGTTTTTCAAGTTTTCTCTCACTTTTATACATTTTTATTTATACATCTTCCTTTAACAAGTTTTCTGTTTTAATGACATAATGAAATTAAATTAAATTAAATATGGCCAGGAATTTAAATACATGGTCAAGGTGGTACCAATGATGTTGACATTGGTGTGGACATCACTGACCCCTCCCCCCCCCCAGGTCCGTGCCACATCATAAATGTACCATACACTGTATACACTGGACTTTGGTATTTAGGTTTTTGTAGCTTGTTGTTGGTACACTAAGATGCACACTGTTCATCATACAACAAATGGACAGTGGTTTTACTGTGAATTCACTGTAAACTAGTGGACGTTATGACCTACCTTACTCAAAATACAGGACTATCAATCAGCATGTGTGTGTATTGACTTATTTCCACTCTACATTTATACAATATTTATAGTTTTGAAACATATATTACATGTGTTTTCTGAAATGTCAGGATCTGTGATCAGGTAATGTGAGTTTTGGTGCTGCAGTTGTAATGCACAGGGACGGCGTCAGTCATAGTCAGACTAGGCGGTCGCCTATAGGGCACCAGATGTCTTGTGGGCGCCAAGTCCCACAGAATTAGAATAACAAGCTACCGTATTTTCCGGATTATAAGGTGCACTAAAAAGACTAATTTTCTCACAGAGAGCTGGTTGTGCTTTGTGAATTCAAATTTTTACTTTTTAATCACAACTTTGAATTTTTATCTCATAATTTTGACTTTTTTAAAGCTTCATTTAGCAGAATAAGAGTGCATTTTGTTCCGTATTACAACTCAACAAGGTTGACAGTTATTGTGACCATTTAGCTTCACTTAATGCACATATGTATGTATATATATATATATATATATATATATATATATATATATATATATATATATATATATATATATATATATATATATATATATATATATATATATATATATATACATACCTACACCATTCATTGACAGTTCAAGTGAAAACACAGTAAATAAATCGTTAAACTTAACATTGACACTGATTATTCATGGAC
Source organism: Siphamia tubifer (assembly GCA_020466265.1). Taxonomy (NCBI): domain Eukaryota; kingdom Metazoa; phylum Chordata; class Actinopteri; order Kurtiformes; family Apogonidae; genus Siphamia; species Siphamia tubifer. The sequence continues at coordinate 58,772,458 of CM035785.1, read as the reverse complement.
ACTCAGTACGTACTCCATCAGATGTAGGACACTATGTTTACACATGATCATTTAGAATTACACAAAAAGGAAGGAGGGGTGTTCGCCTGGTGTTCGCCTAGGGCACAGAACCAGCCCTGGTAGTGCTATTCTGTATAAAATGTTAATTTATGAAGTTTTGAAAGTACACTGAGGAGGGTAAAAAAATAACCTGTTTCCCAAATGTTGTGTATTTTCCCATTCAAAATGGGAATGGGACATTTTAGGAACATCCAAATATTGATGTGGACATGTCCACAGGTGTCCCCATGACATGGAGATAAAAACAGATCAGGTATAACTTTGATCACTTACCTCCTCCATTTTTGTAGCACAGGTAAGGAAATCTCCAAACATTGGCCAGATCCACCGCAAAGCCAATGACCGACAGCAGAAAGTCTATTTTCTTGCCCCAAGTTTCTCGGTCGTCCTCGGACGCAGCTCCGGGAGGACCGGGGTGGTGTCCGGGGGTGGGGATGATGGATGAACTGGTGTACTGAACCCCATTCTGGTCCTTGACTAGAATCAGCTCGACCTCCTTTTTCTCCACATTGCACTGCTTCAGCGGGGCCACCGATGAGAGCTTGTGTTCTGGAAGGACCTGGATGTTCATCTTCTACTGCGGTGCGTCTGGAACCCACGCGCGCCCGGTTGCTCTCACGGCCCCCTGCGGGTTCTGGCGGAGGTGATGGTCGGAGTCGGATAAAGACCGCAATCTCCCTCACAAAAACCGGACAGGCGACAGGTGTTCTCCTCAGAAAATGCACTTGATGACACGTCCGTGAACATGAGCTGGAAAGAAGGGAAGAGAAACAGAAGGTTTTTTTTTTGGAGAGGACTGGAGTTATGCGTAAAGTTTGTACTTCTACGCACAGCGATTAATCCTCCTGTGACTGTGTGATACTAACACTAGCACATGACAACACTAAGATAATAGATCATGTCAAGTCGTGTGATGTACAGCAACAGCAGGTGAAAAACTGAAAAGGTGATTAAGAGAGGATTCCTGCGCGCGCTAAAAGGAAAACTAAAACGTTTTTTGTTTTTTTTTTGGCCAATGGACCAACTCAGACAAAACAGTTTTTGTCCAAACTTTCTCATAGAGATAATAAGTGAACTATTATTATTATATATATGAATCTAGCCCAGTAACAGTGTGAAGCCCGTCCCTCCGTACTTGGCTCAGTCTACGGACACCTCTCCATGACCCGGTGCTGCTGTGGTCCAGATGCATCTGAGGAAAGACTGCCCATTCTGGACCAACTATAAGACTCGCCTTCTCCAGCAGAGACGATATAAAATGCGAGCTTTTAAATCGGTTTCCTCTCTCTCTTCCACGTGATATTTTATAATTGAACACTTTCACTTCAGCTGATGTTTGACTCCGTCGCTTTTTTTTTGTTTTCAGGCTCAAGTTCCCATAAACTTGTGAATCTTCCTTCTGTCTTCATGGTTAGGAAAATAAATATCCTTCATTAAAAAAGGGGAGAATAATGTGATTAAGATGAATTTCTAAACAGTGGAATGTAATATTATAATTGTAGATTTTTCTCCATATGAAAGCTTCAGCAGAACATGTTAATGGAGTTTTTATTTAATGGGATTTTTTTAGGTTAAACAGGATAAAAATATATAAAAAAAAAGAACATGTGCTTGGATTCAACAGCCTACATACAGCACACATGAGATCTCTTTACCTTCAGTTTCATATTAGTACTAGAATTTCACATGAAAGAAAACTTTTTTAATGTTTTAATTTGGACTTTATCTGTTTCTTCTCTGTACTAAACAGATTGAATTACAGTTTTCTAAGAAGCCGTAAAAGCATTGTGTTCCATGTGTAATTCAATTCCACAGCAGCTTTTGCCAGGGGCAATGATTTCTATTAGATATGGTTGATCAGTTCATCCCATTAAAGTCAATGAATGTCCTCTTTGCTCTCCAGTGCTTGTTTTATAAAACCCTAATAGGGCTGGTTTTTGGGCGTTTTGTTTGTGAAGATTGAATAACTGCAGTGATGGTAAAGCAAATGACCAGGTAACAAGAAAGGATAATGTGTTATTACTCTTGTTTTTTTGCCCAATCAGTAATAGTCTCTGCACTTTGTTTTGTGTTAAGTACATTTAAGTTGACTTTCTTCAGGTTTTATCCGTCCTCCAAAAACGTAGTCCTAGTGTCAGAGTGATAATGTGTATGTGTGCGTTCACAACATCTGCCAGAGGTGACTGATGAATGAATGATCCAGTGAATCTATAATGTTTTCTACCTTCAGGTGCACGGGCTGCTTCAGGCGACATGATATCATCCCTTCACCTTTTATCTCGAGCATCCACCCAGTCTGTGCTTCTGTTCCACCAGCTCCTCAGACCCCCCCCCCCCCCTCTCTCTCTGTCTTTGATTTCTCATAAGGTTGGAGTCTCTACTCTGTTGACCCCTGTTAAACTAGAAACTAATGAAATGAGACAGTAATCCCCTGAATTTAACCCGAGCGTCTGACTCAGGTCGCAGAAAGCATCTGCACTTCTTTTCTTTCGGACTTTTCTTTGGCTGTTTATTAGTCTGTAGCCACAACTGTTCACATGCATGCGTTTCTAAACCTTTACATTATATTAACAAACTAATGGAATGATCCCCTCCCACCTTTAACCTTCGTATTATGTTAAAAATCAATTTGACCCATTTCAGCTTTTGTGTTGATCAAAGTACTGGTTATATTTTTCTTTTTTCGTTCATTAAATGTTGTTACTTTTCCCCATTTAAGGTCATGAAGTGTTTCAGTAAAATCTGGAACGTCTGTGCAGAGTTAAAATACAAAGATAATGTTGTGGGTCATTTTGACCCAGACACGTTCATGTGGGTAATTATCTGTTCAGATCCAAAATAAACATGTCTTTACTATGTACTTTATTTTGTTCACCCACTTATTTGTATTTTGATTGTTTTTCTGAATAAGCATGTGTCAAACTTAAAGTTACCTGGAGGAGGATCCAGTGGACACAGTTAAAATAAAAATAAAAAAGAATGAAAAATTAAATATGTGTTTATGAAGAGGGAACAACTTGAACAAAATAGTTCTTAAATACACTTAAAGTAAAACACTGAATGAACTTTAAAAAAAAAATCTTCAATAGGTCACACATAAAAACATCTAGTTGAGTGAATCAAATTAAAATAATTTAAAATAACCCTAACCCTGTGAAATTTACTTTGGTTTACTCAACTAGTTTTTTTTTTATGCGGGACCATAAAAAGTCAAAATTGAAGAAGAATCAGGCTGAATGTGGCCCCTGAAAGAAATGTGTTAGAGACCCCTGCTCTGACCAATCATATTGTTCCATATATTTTAAAGAATTTAGAATTTAACTAAGTGTACTGCTTTAGATTTAGATGTGTGGGTTGAACCACATTTTATTTGTAGTCGTTCATTCAACCTTAAGTTCATTAACTTTTCACAATTCATAACTCTCATCATCTGAACCAGCTTTATCCTCACTAGGGTCAAGGGGGTCACAGGGGTCAACAGGGGTCACTGGGGGTCAAATCCAGCTCCAGCAGGTGAACACAGGGTAGACCCTGTATGAGTCTGACAATTACTGACACATTCACACCTATGGGTGATTTAGATTAACCAGTTAACCAGTTAACCTATCAGTGCATGTGTTTGGATGGTGGGAGGAGCCAAAGTACCTGGAGAAAACCCACGCAGACACGAGGAAAACATGTAAACTCCACACAGAAAGGTCTGGTGTTTATCAGAAAATTATGAGATAAAAAGTCTAAATTCCCAGTCATTAAACACAACCAGAGTTAATCCATATATTAGTCACACTGTGGTTTTTATAGTAAATTAAAGTCTTTTCAGTGTCACTTTATAGTCCACAAAAGAAACTAACCTTTAATTTCCTAAATGTCCTGTCATTCCTTATTCAAATATTGGTATGGACATTTTAGAAACATCCACATATTGGTATGGACACGTCCATAGTGTCCATACACAGTTTTACGGCCATGATCTGCACTCATTTTGACAGCCTTACTTAAAATACATTTTTAAATACATTTTAATTTCAGATTCTACCATTCTCACGTATGTTTCCTAGAGATGAACAAACTCTTTTCATTTAGTAATATATGTTAGCCTTTCCAGACGAACACTCAGAGAGTTCCTTTATCCACTGTTTATAGAAGGTGCTTCTGGTGCCATTTACTACCAAAAAGTACAAGCCAGTCAAGTCAGCTCATATTACTATATACTTAGAGCCATTGATGCGCAAAACAACATGTGTGAATGTGGTCCTCAGTATGTTCTGAACAGTAACCTGGCCTGGTTTCATGCATCTTAATCTATAGGTTCTTTATCTGTGAGGTCACAACCCACAAGTACTTTAGCAGCTAGTGACTGAAATACACAAAAGGGTCCACACACACACCAAGTGGGTTTCACTGGTGGGTAGTAATTAAGGGGCACAGAAAAGGAGGCTAGACAGCAGGAGGACTGATCTGAGTTTGTTCGTTTAAAGACCTAGACAGAGAAAAAAAAGCAAGAAAAATACTACAAAAAGTCAAGTATGTAAGTATACTGTATATGCAGGGTGTCCCATCACTACTTTTTAGATTCTTCATATATAAGGTGAACTGGATTATTAAAAAGAATTAAGTGAAGTCAAACATATTACATAAAAAGTCAAAGTCATGAGAAAAAAAAAATCTAAATTATAAGAAAAAAAGTCTAAATTCCCAGTCAGAGTTAATCCATATATTAGTCACACTGTGGTTTTTGTAGTAAATTAAAGTGTTTTCAGTGTCACCTTATAGTCCAGAAAATACACTAACCTTTAGTTTCCTAAATGTCATGTTATTTCGTATTCAAATATTGGTATGGACATTTTAGACTGATCTGAGTTTGTTCGTTTAAAGACCTAGACAGAGAAAAAAAAAGCAAGAAAAATACTACAAAAAGTCAAGTATGTAAGTATACTGTATATGTAGGGTGTCCCATAAGCCCCCTTTTATAAGACATAATACATACTTCCATATATAATACAGATTGCCAGTGACACAGAATAGGCATTTTTACAGTTAAGGAACGTTATGTCAAAATTAAAATTTTTCACAGTCCTACTTAAAATACATTTTTAATTTTAGATTAAACCATTGTCATGTACGTTTCCTAGAGATGAATAGACTTTCTATTTCCATGCCTTAATAATGAGATGCAATAAAGTCTATTATAGTGTGACAATTCTAAAAAAAAATAAAAAAAAAAAAAAAAAATATATATATATATATATATATATATATATATAAAAACAGCTGTACATCAGTGAACAGTTGTATGACGGCTGTGTTTGAACTAATATTTAACATAAACTGACATTAAAAGACCAATCTTCAATTTCCAGGCGGACGTGTTTTCATTTTTACAGTGAAGACTTCTCTTGGCTGTTTTTCCAAGCTTTTAACATTACACAATAACACACTGTAACATTGCATATCGAATGTGTTTTCTTTGCTCCCACAATATGTATAAATTTTTGGAACAAAGCGGTTTGTTCATGCCTCATTTGGCCCTTTTTCTGACAACTACAATGAAAAATGTCTTTTCCACGAACCCCACGCTGACACATCCTTCAATATTACACAGGAAAAGAGTGTTGCCAGGCAGAGTAAAGCCACTGGAATAGAATCAAACGAAAGAAATGTGAAACACCCATAACATTAAGCAAGAAAACAAAGCTGGGCAGCTTGAAGCGACATTAGAGCGCTGATGTTTGATACGGTTCCTCATACTTTGCCCTCACTGGGACCTTCACGCTTCCCACAAACTATCACATGGGAAATGACGAACAATTACTTTCCTGAGAGAGAAGATCAACAAGGTGTCATCTGGTACGATAAGGAAATTTGACAATGAGGTTTAGAGGAACTCCCCGAAGAGCTGGAGGAGACGGCTTGCCAGAGTAAAGGCAGCAGGAGTCAACAGAGGTGTAACATACACATGTTTTTGAGCAGGAGAGTGCATGAACCAGCGGCAGCAGAACCAACACTGTATCTGCTCTGAGAACTGATGCTCCAGCTTTGAAAAGTTATGTTTGTGCTGCCAGGTATTGTTCCTATTAAGGGAAGTGGACACAGAAAATACACTAGTGTTAAATGGAACAGCTATAAAGTGTCTATATGTGTCCACACTATGCAGTTTGTTTAAAAATAGAAACCACTTCACACTCAGCAGGTTACCATGGTGATATGGTCATGTTAATGGTAACGACCCAGAGGGTGTAGAGTACGTTTGTGAACAACACGTTGGTCTGAGTAAACGGAAGGAAGGAGGATGTAAACATAACAGCGACAGAGTCATGACAGAACCACGCCAACAACTGGTACTACTTATTTTTTTATATTGCATTTCTTTAGACTACATTTATACAGAGACGTTGAAAACATGAGACACAAATGTGTCGTCTCTTCAGTTTTTCATCTGCGTTTAGACGAGTGTATTCAGTAGGTTAAATACGATTAGATAGTCCTGCCAGGACGCTAGGTGGTACTGTGATAGACCCGCCCACATGTCCTGTGATAGACCCGCCCACATGTCCTGTGATAGTAATAATAAAGTAAATAAATAAACAACAATAATAATAATAAAGTACATAAATAAACAATAATAATAATGATGATAATAAAGTAAATAAATAAATAATAATAATAATAATAATGCACTACCACGCCAGTCCACGTTTGAACCCCTACAAGCTCCTCATGCCGGAACAAGTGGGTCAAAAAATACACCCCTTAAGTATCCTGTTGTTGCAGCAGGAAGGATTTTTCTATAGAGAAATAAGCTAGAAAAAAAAAAACTTTAATTTTTCCTCTTACATAACATTCCTCAAACATCATTATACTGACGAACTCTAATGACTTTGGTGCGATTGCGCTGAACTCATGCACTGACCAGAAGCATCTGTGGTGGAAACATTATTATTATTATTATATTCATATAAAGCTAAGCTCAGAGTTAAAACATTATTATTTACACATCCAATACACCAGCAGAACTTATGATTCTTTGGCCATTTTTCAGAGAATATGAATGATAATATAAACCCTCTACTGTCACTCATGGTTAGTGGTTTGGTGATTCCATTCATTAACAAATTAAAGTGTTTGCCTTTATTTATTTATTTATTTTTTGAAATCATACTGACAACAGAAACTATCCAACTGACCCTGATCAAAAGTTTACATACCCTGTTATTTAAAAGAGCTGTAAGTAACATTTATGTTACAGTTGATCATAAAATGGCTCTGACTATTACCTGGAATACCACAGTCTACAGCAGGACTGTAACTCATGTTAGTTCAGGAGCCACTGAAGTGAAGCTGAACACAAACACTCTTACACTGTCATGTTCAAAGAACAAAACAAATACAATGCATGAACTGCATGAACTGCATGAACTGCATGAACTGCATGAACTGCATGAACTGCATACCTTACTTAGTATTTATTGTATTGATCATTTTCTGAACCAGCTTTATCTTCACTAGTGTCACATCACAACTTCGTACGATACGTGAGGATCAGTTTGTTGATGGATGCAAAGCTGAGAGCAGAGGAACCTTTACACCAGGGCCGGATCAGGATTTCAGGCTGGGAATATCCTGCAGCATCCAGGCTAATGGCAGCACCACGGAGGCCAAAAAGAAAAGAAAAACACCTTTTTGGGGGGGGGGGGGGGGGGGGCAGATTATTCACCTTCACATGTTTCAGTTTATGCTTCACATCCACTCATTTAGAAACAAACCAACACAAAGAGTTTAAACCAGTTAAACCAGTCAAACCAGTTAGACCAGTTAGACCAGTCAAACCAGTTAACCCAAGTTAAACCAGCCAAACCAGTTAGA
>CM035785.1:58747035-58762035 GCA_020466265.1 Siphamia tubifer | reverse complement strand
GGTCTTCATGACGCACCCTCACCATGACTCACCCGTCCTCCTCATACACACTCACCCCCACATACACTCCTACACTCTCATCCTCCCCATTTGGTCTACACATCCTCAAAGAACTTTGATTTAAAGCAGAGGTGTCAAATATGCAGCCCAGGGGCCAAATTGGGGCCAACAGTGGGTCCAGTCTGGCCCCTGGGACGAATTTATGAAATGGTGTTTAATGTTGTTTTGTTTTCTTGTCCTTGCACTGGTTGGGTTTTTCTTTTTTTCCAATTATGTTATATATGAAAAAGGACAAAAAAAAGATTTAAATAAGTAAAAAGTTAGACACAGAGAAAACATCATTTAAGAACTGACACTGGGTCTTTATGGATTAAAATGACAAATGTGACAGTTGCTCAACTATTACTTATTTGCTGAAAAAGTGACAGAAAATGTTCCCTGAAGGGTCTGAATGTTTGTGTTGTGAAAAGCAAAGGTAACAGCACAAAGTAGTAAAAACTCTACTGTCTAATCTTTTCCTAAAATCACTGTAATCTAAAAGTTAGGACTCAATGTACATTTACAAATAATGTAAGAGTTGACCAGAAAAACAACAAATACATTGTGTTCATTAAATAAAAATCAATTTAGAGAAAAAAAAAAAACTACTAGAAACTTTCATGAACAGGATATATTATAATTTTCTTGTGGTAAATTAAAAGTGAATATAAATATACTTTTTATACAAAATTAAATTGTGTGAGGTGACTGTGGGTGTGTGTGGGTAAACGGTTTTTGTATTAATGGTAAATGGACATTTAAAAAAAACAAGTTGAAGCATAGAGAGCAGAATTTATTTGATTATCAGTTTGTAAAAAGTGGAAGTCTATGTCCATACCAATTTATGAAAAGGAAAGGAAATGACATTTAGGAAACAAAAGGTTATTGTATTTTCTGGACTATAAGAAGACACTGAAAAGACTTTAATTTACTCCAAAAACCACAGTGCACCTTATATATGGATTAATTCTGGTTGTGTTTAGTGACTGGGAATTTAGACTTATCTAATAATTGACTAAATATTGTCATCAACGAACCTTTATTATGCGACAAAAACCAAACTAGACGTAAATGTGGGTCAAGTGACGATAACTATAATTAAATATATAATGCAGTTATAAATGAACAATAAAAAACAGACAAAATGTGGCTTAAGAAATAAAAAACATTCCTAAAATGAGACATTATTTTAATTATTTTCACCGTGTTCTTATTTATTTTATTTTTTTTGTTTCCGTCTCTCAAAAGGAAGTCGTCAAATTATGTCCCCCACCAATGTCGACACCTCCCATGCTATTGACTATTAAGAAAAGACATTGGTCTGCGTAAACCTTGGGTATGAATAATTTGGAAGATGACTTTTTTTTAATCCACTAATAAAATAATCCTGAAATAAATGTTTTTCTCCAACTATCATTTTAGTCGTAGTAGTTATTCCTTCACTTGTGTTTCACATACAGGTCAGAAAAAAAAAACTGGATAAAACAAAAAGTCATAAAAAAAAATGGCAGGGGTATGAATAATTTTACGCCTGGTAAAGTTCAAACTTTACAACAGGTCAGTTTAACCTGTAACATAACAGCAGGGTTAAAAACATGAGCTTTTATCATTTGTTTTCTGATTCATCTTATTAAAGTATGTACCATTTATCAGATTTAATATCTGAAGCAGATACTTTCTAAAAAAAAAAACCACATTGTAGAGCAGTGTTAACAGGAGAATATGAAGTTGTTTATCTAGAGAACACAACACATTCCTTGATTACTGAGACACTGACTGACCTTGATGTGTTTGCTCCTCTGTGTTCCCCACGTGCAGGAACATTTCACTGAGTGCAGAATAATGAGCAAATATGTCAAAGGCAACAGACTGTGAAAAGTTCAAACTCACACAGTTAATGTCAGAAAAGGCCGATATGAGAAAAACTTCCACCAAAAACTACATGTTTGACGTCTCCCCAGAGTGGCTCCATCATACTCACAGGCATGGACGTCCAACTGTGTATGGACGCTAGGGACGTGTCCACACCAATATTTGGATGTTTAGAAAATGTCCACTTTATGAATGGGAAATTAAATTACATTTGGGAAAAAAAGGTTACTGTATTTTCTGGACTATAAGGTGACACTGAAAAGACTTTAATTTACTATAAAAACCACAGTGTGACTAATATGTGACCCAGCACCAGTAAACCAGGCATAAGTGTGTGTAAATCCAAACAGAGTTATGTGTGTATCTTGGTAGAGTGTAAACTAAGGTTTAAGATGGTGAAAAAATGATGTTTCTATCACAAGTAGAACCAAAGTTATGGTCATTTTAATATCCACATTTGGACATATTTTACAATTTGCATATTTTTAGATATTGTCCGTTAAAGTTTTGGACTGTTTTGGGGTAGGAAGTCCTTAGCAACGCATAATAATTTGTATCCGATTGACACAAATTGTTGACAGATGTTAAAGGACACTCTGATGGACATGTCACAGAAGTTTTATATATTATAATAATAGGACAGAAGTGTGACGTATTATAATCATTTGGCTTACACCATTGGACAGAACATTCAATATAAGCTTTTACCTCGTACCAAACACTTGGGTGTTTACCCACGGAACGGAGATCGTTTTGTTCGGCGAAAAGAGGTGGAAGTCGTCTTTGTCTTTGCTCAGCAATACCTGAACTTTTGTCACCGCTTAAATAATTGACTCAATAAACACCTTTATTGATTGGATTTCAATGTAATGACCACAGGAAGTGAACATAGAGGTGTTAAGGTACCGTTTTTTGATAAGGTGTAAACACTAATAACAAATCACCTTCCAGCCTAAATTTGGCTGTAGCTCTGAACGGCTCAGCGCGACTTATGCCTGGTTTGGTGGTGGTGGGTCACATATATAGATCAACTCTGGTTGTGTTTAATGATTGGGAATTTTTATCTGATCATTTTCACTTTTTATCTAATAATTTATAACTTCTTTCTTCATAATTTAGACTTTTTATCTAATGATTTTTGACTTTTTATGGTCACACATTAAAAATATAATTGAGTGAATCAAATTTAATTGTAAAGGCTCAGGGTTATTTCACTAGATGTGACCTATTGAAGAAGAAATTTTAAGTTGAATCAATGCTTTACTTTTGTCAGTGTATGTATTGAGGAATTACTTTAACAGTCTTTTGGACTGTGGAATGAAACCTGCTTGTTCTGGTTCTGATGCTGCAGAACCTCCTCCCTCAGCAGGAACAACAGTTCATGTTGTGGGTGACATCACTGATGACCTTACAGGTTCTACTAAGACAATGCTCGTCTGGAACATCCTGAACAGGTGGAAGACACGCCCCCATAAGTTTTTCTGCCGTCCTCACCACCCTCTAAAATGATTTATTCTCTGAGACCCTTGAGCCGACGAACCAGGTGGAGCCGCAGGTGTTCGGCACCGCATTAGCCCGGTCCTCTCAGATGTTGTGTCTCCATATCACCCTCAGATCCTGAGAAAAACTAAACCCAAATTTAAGGTCACATTCACACCACCCTTGTTTAGTCCTGGAGCGTTTACTCCCTTGGAGCGGTTCATTTGGGTCAGTGTGAACGCTAACCTTGAACTTGGACCAAATAACCAAACTCTGGTCCATCTCAGGTGGTCTCTGGAGAGGTTCACCTCAGGTTTGAACCAATCACAGGAAACGCACGGTTCGATGCCTCATTTCCTCTCCAACCAATGACAGCAGAGATTTTTATATTCCCCCATAAACTCTAATGACCAGGGGTGTGACGAGACACTCAGCTCACGAGACAAGATTTTAACCCCGAGACACCCAGTGTTACGGCTCCTCCCTTTCTGCCTATCAGGTGATCACCTGGAGCTGCAGGAAAGGGAGAGTGGTTAGATTTAACAGGTGGCACCTGGTAGAGCTGTGGGAGGATACAAAAGCTCACCTGGTCTCTCTCTGTAGAGATCTCCCAGATGCTCCATACACAGCTTTGTTGGGTTTGTTCTGTCCTACCTGGTTTGGTTTGGGTCTGGTCTGGTTTGGTTTGGTTTGGATTCAGTTTGTGTTACCTTTTTCACTCAACATCCACACTCACATTTTCACTCACACATGCACTACACTCATAACTGACGCCAAGATATTTCACACTTCACTCCTGTTTTTTGTTTTGTAAACCTCTTAAGTTATATTAAAGTTCTATGTTATATATAAAAACCTGTCTGGTCTCCCTTAATTTGCCACTCCAACCAGGCCGGGTTGAGGGGTCCCGGGTTCAAATCCCGGACGAGCCCCCATTTGTCACAAACCGGCCTGGTTGGAGTGGCAAATTAAGGGAGACAAGACAGGTTTTTATATATAACATAGAACTTTAACATAACTTAAGAGGTTGACGAGACCTTCGGTTCCTGTTTCTGGACCGATTCAGTTTTCCCATTATGAACAAACCAGAGCAGTTAACCATCAAAAACTGTTGTGTTTTCATTAGCTCCGAGTATATTTAGGTCAGAACACTGAGACGGACAGACTGACGGAAATAAAAATGTAATAAATGAGTCACTGGATGTGGACTCAGAGACAGACTGAAGTTAGGACTCGTCCTCATTTAGCCTCAGACCGCTGGACTACCTGTTCAACGCAGGTACGCGTCACATCAGTTTAACAGAAAGTCCTGTCGGTTCTGACCTTTTATTTCCAGCCCGGCACAGTGAGTCTTCCATCTGTACGAGGCCTGTGTCCAGCTCGGTCCATCCACCAGCAGAGGATGTTCACTCACTCTGGTCCTGAGGAACCAAATCACATTAACAATGAATATCTACTGCAATCAACTGGGACAGGATCAACCCCCAGGCAAAAGTGAAATGGATACAGCAATATACAACAACCATGGATGGGGGAGGGAGGGGGAGGAACAGAGGAGGAGAGAGGAGGAAAGAGGAGGGGGAGGAACAGAGGAGGAGGGGGAGGAACAGAGGAGGAGGGGAGAGGGGAGAGAGAGGAGGGGGAGGAGGAGGAGAGAGGAGGAGAGAGGAGGAGAGTGGGGGAGGAGGAGGAGAAGGAGAGAGGGGGAGGAGCAGAGGGGGAGAGGAGGGGAGGAACAGAGGAGGAGGAGAGAGGAGGGGAGGAACAGAGGAGGAGGAGAGAGGAGGGGGAGGAGGAGGAGAAGGAGAGAGGGGGAGGAGCAGAAGAGGAGGAGAGAGGGGGAGGAGAGAGGAGGAGAGTGGGGGAGGAGAGAGGGGGAGAGAGAAGGAGGAGGAGAAGGAGAGAGGGGGAGGAGCAGAGGAGGAGGAGAGAGGGGGAAGAACAGAGGAGGAGAGTGGGGGGGAGAAGAGAGGGGGAGGAGAGAGGGGGAAGAGCAGAGGAGGAGAGTGGGGGAGGAGGAGGAGAGAGGGAGAGCAAGAAGAGGGGGGGGGGCAGAGGAGGAGAAAAAGATGCAGGAGAAGGAGGGGGATGAGAAGGAGAAGCAGGAGGAGCGCTCACCACTATTCCAAGTGTGGAAACAATGTGACCTAATTGATTTCATGCCATCTCATCAATTTTGATTAAAATTAAATGAGCCTCTGTACGTTTGAAAAGGTTAAAACAAATTGAAGGTGGAAATCACAGCTGTAATCACAGTTTGTCTGTTTAATGAACAGACCTGAGATACATCATTCATTCTACACCCTGTGAATATGAAGCTGGGCTGTTTTTTCTGCTGTGTGTGTGTGTGTGTGTGTGTGTGTATTCCTATACTTATGGGGACATTGATATGTTTACACAGTCACACCATGGGGACCAAAAATCAGCCACAAGGGTTAAATATAAATAAAGGTCCCAACTAGAAAAATAGAAATGATGTGTCCCTATAAATACATTACTTTATATTTTTCAGGAAGTCCCCATAAAGCATGAGGGAACAGATGTCAAATGAAACATGTATTTTTCAAAGGTTTGAAGATGTGTTTACTTTAAAAAAAAAAAAAGGATTTATTTTCATGTATTTTTAAAATTCATTCATTTCATGTTTCCATTATATACATATATATATATATACATATATATATATATATATATATATATATATATATATATATATATATATATATATATATATATATATATATATACTATAATATATATACATATATAATATATACATATATATATTATACATATATAATATATACATATATATATATATATATATATATATATATATACATATATATATATATACATATATATATATACATATATATATATACATATATATATATACATATATATATATACATATATATATATATATATATATATATATATATATATATATATATATATATACATACATATATTAGGGGTGTGACGAAACATTTAGCTCACAAGACAAGACAATAGAGATCACAAGATCAAGACTTCTTTAAGAAAACTAAATTACAAGGTATATGAATGGACAACAGACTTTTATTTAATTGAGTTGCACATGTAAGTTTTAATTAATGTCTTCCTCTGCAAATTGAAACAAAAGTAAAATGTTATAAAAGTTAAAATAAAATAAATAAAACAATATATTTCTCCTTTTTAAAAAAAATTCAAATCTGGCACTGGACTGTGGATGTTGTGGGCCGTGGAAACATGATTATTAATAATATTCAAATGGTGTTTTGGACCAAACGTCACATCTGTAGTTATGTCACCATCGTTTTGTATCTGAAAGAAAATGTCAAGGGACGTTTGCTAACCCTCTACACAGAACACAGTAGACTATCATGGTCCACATCCATCAGTGGTGTAAGCTCTACTGTCTATGGACATTAGTTTATGGTCAACAGGGTTTGTTCCATCTAAAACACCCGTAACAATGTTAGTGTATGATAACTTCTGCACCATTAAAAGTATTGTCAGTTTCATAGATAAAGTTTTCATTTCATAGTTAAAGTTCCTGAACTTACCATCAGATTGAAGTTTGTGTCTCTTTGTCTGTGGGTGAAGACAGTGGATCCCAGATACATGGAGGACATGTCTCTTCGTGTCAGGTCTGTGGTCCAAACACTCTCTATCTAACCACTTGTTCAGGTGTTTTCTTCAGTTTTTAAAACCAACGACACCACATACCAGTTCCTGAACCACTTTTCCTCTGGTACTTGTCCATTTATATTTCTCACTGAGTGGCTGTGCTAATATCAGAGCTAGCTAAACAAACCGGAAGCAGTGAGGATGGAAGTGAAAAGCATTAGTCGGAGGAGTTCAGGAAGTCCAGCGGAAACGGCTCAAAAACTTGTCGACTATAAAACCTATTTTCTGACGTGTTTCTGGCTGCTGCTGGTATGACAAAGTGTTCACGATAGGCACGTATTCTGTTTATTATATGACGTGTTATGGAACGTGTTCTAGCATCCGTGCTATCGTGCTGTATAGTAATGACTCCGCCCACTGATTTTCCCCCGCCAATGAATTTGTAGTGCTTTCAGCCAATCACTGACCAACTGTTGTGTTCTCGTAATAAAATAGTCTATCGCGAGACTAGAAGTAACACTCACGAGAATAGGGAGCCTAAGTGACGCAATTCTATTTCCGGTCGATTTCCGGGCAATGGGACCTCAGTGCCATAAAAAAACATCTTGAGTGAACACATTCGCTTGCAAAGGGTCAGATCAGTGTTCCGCTCTTCTGCACTGGTTGTGTTGGTCAGTGATTGGCTGAAAGCACGACATCTTCATTGGTGGAGAAAATCAGCCAATGAGAACACTTTAGCTGCCATACACTTTGGCTGGAGAACTAATCTCGCGACAAGAAATCTCGTCAAATTACATCTTGCAAGATCCCGTGACAAGTTTTTAATTATTTTTGAATAAAATTTTAATAATGTCGTCATTGATTGTAATTTTGTAATCATTTCATTTTCTTTTTAAAATGTGTTTACACTCACTACCCAATGGCTACTTGATTAGAAACGTGGTCTTCATGAGACACTTAAACAAGCATGTGTGTGTGTGTGTGTGTGTGTGTGTGTGTGTTTGTGTTCCTTTCTTTATGAGGACATCGTTCTGTTCACACAGCCAAAGCAAAACATGTCATTTTCAAAGGTTTGAAACTCAGGGAAAAAAATTCAATACTGCTATTTCATCAATAATATTTCTTTTGTAATATTTCTTATATTAAGGTTAAAGTAGACAAATTAATGATTATATTAACAGAAATATTTGTGGTTATTTGATGTTTTTATTTGTTTTATATTCAATAAATTATTGTGCTCAGTGGGGACATGCAAAACTATGTCTCAGAAACCCAGAAAATGTAAGAACATATATTTAAAATGTTTGTGTGTTATAATGCAAAGACACATTGACATTTTTATTGCATGTTTTGTGGTTTTGTTTATATGAAAATCTTTGAGGTTAAACCTGTGGGACACAAACTGCACCAGATTCAGACACATGATGTTAGAGTAGTTGTAGGTAACTGCTGACACCTGCTGGTGGTTTAGAGAACAAGAGGAGAAACAGGAACATGTTTAATGTATTTATGCATGGGCGTAAAACTGCATATGGACTCATACCAATATTTAGATGTTTCTAAAATGTCCATACCAATATTTGAATAAGAAATAACATGATATTTAGGAAACTAAAGGTTAGTGTATTTTCTGGACTATAAGGTGACACTGAAAAGACTTTAATTTACTATAAAAACCACAGTGTGACTAATATATGGATTAACTCTGACTGGGAATTTAGACTTTTTTTCTTATAATTTAGATTTTTTTTTCTCATGACTTTGACTTTTTATGTAATAAGTTTGACTTCACTTAATTCTTTTTAATAATCCAGTTCACCTTATATATGAAGAATCTAAAAAGTAGTGACTAAATATTGTCATCAAAGAACCGTTATCATGTGACAAAAACCAGAACAAACTAGACGTAAATGTGGGTCTAGTGGTGATAACTATAATTAAATATATAATGTAGTTATAGATGAACAATAAAAACAGACAAAATGTGGATTAAGAAATAAAAACATTCCTAAAATGTCTCAGTTTTTGTGACAAAAACAAAATGAGACGTAATTTAAAATTTTTAGCTGTGTTCTTATTAATTTTTTTTATGGTTGTTGTCTTTCGCGAGGAAGTCGTGAAATTAAGTCCCCACCAATGACCAATGTCAACATCATAATTGCTCCCATGCATTTACGTCTCATTATTAAAGTCTCTAAACTCAACTTCTGTCTCTGGTGAAATATTCAAACACGAGTCGAGCAGGAGATAAAATTGTATTCTTGTTTTTATTTCAAAAGCAAACTCTGCAGTGTTAACAAAAAAGATAAAATAATCACATAATTGTGATGCACCCCCCCCTAAATAAACTGTGCCGGTCGTTAATCTG
Organism: Siphamia tubifer; assembly: GCA_020466265.1. Taxonomy (NCBI): domain Eukaryota; kingdom Metazoa; phylum Chordata; class Actinopteri; order Kurtiformes; family Apogonidae; genus Siphamia; species Siphamia tubifer. The sequence continues at coordinate 58,752,641 of CM035785.1, read as the reverse complement.
AAAAACAAACCCTGCAGGAATGTGCTGTTGTGAAGAACTGCTGCCTTTTTGCTCACAAATTGCCCTATTTTTCCAGTAGTAGATTTGCTTTAGTGAACTTAAAGCTGTGTGGATGTGTTGCTGTCTCAGCAACAACGATCTTCAGTAGAAATGTAAATAGATACACATGCAAAGCAAACCTCTGGCTAATTATACAAGGTCTGTGTCCCTGAGCGCTGGAAAAAAGTGTAATGCACAGCATGTATGCTGTTGGCAGACATCGCTTTAATACACAACATTGCTAAGATACCAACTGGATAGATCTTAATAAAGCTTACTGTACACTAATTATACTGCAACACACAAAACACAAGGACTTTTTGCTTATATTTAAAAATGTGTTGATTTTGGCAATTTTCTCACTTACTTAAGGGAAACAAAAGACAAAGGAGAAGGTGCACAGAGCTGCGTTCATCTACAGCAGGGGCGTCAAACTCTGGTCTTCCAGGTTTTAGACAGTTCCCACATCCACATGGTTGAGGTTAACTCTTTAACTCCTGAGACTTTAGCAATTCCACAGAAAAAAAAAAAGAATAAAATGAGCAACGAAATGAACAAAAATGGCCAAAGTCATGAATAAAATCAACAAAAATTAAGAATAAAATTAATTAGTGACATTCACAAATTAAGACAAATGGAACAAAATTAAAGAAAAAAAAAAGAACAAAAACTAATATTTACAAAATTATAATATAATTGACAAAATGTTCCATAAACAAAACACAGTAAAAAAAACCAAAAAAACAGGTAGAATTTTTCTCAATATTTAAACCAAACCATCCATACTAGTTTTCTCTCTTTACTTTTTTATGAATAAGCTTTTCCATGTTATTTATAATTTTGTAAATATTTATTAGATTTTGTTGCAAATTTTGTTTTTTATTTGTATTTTTTTCTTTAAGTTTGTTCCATTTGTTTCTTACTTTGTTCATGTTACTAATTATTTTGTCCGTTCTTTTTTGTTCATTTTGTCGCTTATTTTATTTAATTTTTGTCTCAGGAGTTAAAACTGAATCATATAAAAAAGGGAAATATGTAAAACATGCAGGACAGGCCCAGGGGTCCGACCCTTCTGTTTTACATGTTTCCTTCTTCCATCACACCTGGAAACCATGACATCATTATTAATCTTCCGCAGAGATGATGAGGATCTGATTATTAATGGATGGTTTACTTTAAACATTATTGTTCCATTATTCATTCCCACGGTTCTCAAACTGGGGTCCGCGGACCCCTAGGGGGACGTGGCGCATGTCCAGGGAGTACACCAAATTACTCACAGTTTTGGTTTTGTTTTGTTTTTGTTTTTTTTGCTGTTTTATTTTGAAATGCGGAAGTTTTATTTTGTAGCGAGCGGGCGGAAGTAACAGCGCTGTTTGACGCCAGCTTGACTAAATTGAGACGGAGCGAGTCACAGGCTATTTTTAGCCACCCTGCAGCGAACATGGATCGATTTTTGTGTCCGCCAAGTTCCTCAAGAAGTGGTAAAAGAAATGACAATGAAAATGACAATGACAAAAACAAACGCCCTAACCCTAAAAAGAGAAAGTACATTGATAGTTATATTGAGTTTGACAAGCTCATCCCTCTCATTAAGTCTCTGTCTGTCTGTCTGTCTGTCTGTCTGACTGTCTGTCTGTCTGTCACACACACACACGGTTTTGTGTGTCTTTTGTTCCGTTTATTATTTTAAAATTATTTAAAATTGTTGTTTCTGAAGTGTTCATTTATATTATAATACCTGAAAATGTGGCTGGTTTGCACAAAAGCACTATTAAAAAAGGTTATCATTGTTTCATAATAATCATTGTTGAAGTGGTTTTTTATCATTTTCAGTATCGCGAGGATGAGGGGGGACATGGAAAAATTTCACCCCTCCAAGGGGGACCTGGGCCAAAAAAGTTTGAGAACCCCTGATTCATTCACTCTCACATGCTCCCTCTGGTGGTGGTAAACTACATATGTAGCCACAGTTGCCCTGCCCTCTGGCCACCACCGAACATTCAGACTCATTCATCCAGTGTGAGAGACACAAGGACACAACAGACTGACTAAGACAGAGTGGGAATTGAACCCTCAACCCTTCAGTTAACGGACAACCCGCTCTACCAACTGAGCCACGGCCGCCCCACGCGTCACGCCCCACTTACTGAATTTTGTTCATGGAACAGGCATTAAAAGGCAACTTTTATTTAAGATGGCAACTCATTATTATTTACTTCAATAAGAATAAGAAGCTGATTCAACAGATTTAATCATATTTTCAATAGTCTTTTTTCATGGACGATACTGTAAGTGTCATCGTGGGTTTTTTTTAAGCTCGCGTTTATGTTTTTTTGGAGTTAGATTTGTTTTTGAATAGTGTTGTTGTCAAGGTTCTATGTTTTAAAAAAAAAAACGTAGAAACCTTCTACTGTACTCGTGAGACGTGTTCTGCAACCAAAAATCAATATTAGTTCATTTTTATTAAATTCTTTGCCAATTTTTACACGTTATTTACAAAAACTAAAAGATATTTTAGCAACGTTTTATTCCTTTAAATTTCATTTTGTTTTTATTCGTCATCTATATTGTATTATATAATTAAAATATTTTCGCACTATAAGTTTATCATTAGATAAAACTCAAAATTATGATAAAAATTCTGAAATAAAATGTCAAGAATTATTAAATAAAATGTAAAAAATATTAGATAAAAAAATCTAAATTCCAAGTCACTAAGCATAACCACAATTAATCCATATATATATATATATATATATATATATATATATATATATATATATATATATGGCGCTCTATGGTGTTTGGAGGAAATTAAATTCTGCTAAAGTCTGAGAAGTTAAAGGGTTAAAGTGAATCATGTGGAACGAGGGAAATATCTAAAAGATGACGACCAGAGTTTGACATCTGTGATTTACAGGGTGACGTCAATATGTCCAGGCAGTTTACGAGCATCAGGAAAAACAAGTCAAACACAGTCATTAATATCAGAAGTAAAATGAAGGTCGATTCAATGATAGATTTTTTTTTAACACTATATCTTTTTTGTTTTTTTTCCTTTTCTTTCTGATCAACATGAGGCAAAAACACACGTTTAACTCAAACAAAAATTGCAGAAAAAAATTGCGACTTACAGAAGTTGCCGTTTCAAATCTCTATAAGGCACTAAAATAGAAAGAAGGAGCAGAGTAGAAACCACAGGTGTCAAACATGAGGCCCGGGGGCCAAATCTGGCCCACTCAAGGGTCCAGTCTGGCCCTCGGGATGAATTTGTGAAATGCAAAAATAGTTATTAAGATACGAAGAATCATTTTAGCTCAGGTTCCACATTCAGACCAATTCAATCTAAAGTGGGTCAGAACCAATAAAATACTATCATAATAATCTATAAATAATCACAACTTTACACTTAAGCAACGTAAAATTTTGCCAAAAAAAAGTAAATAATCTGAACAAATATGAAGCAGAATGTGAAATATTTTAAGAGAAGTTTTAACAATATTCTACCTGATATTAAATACTTTGTGTATTTGTATTTGATCCATTAACATCTGTAAGTTATAATGAACATGTAGAAATGACAAACAAAAGCTGAATATTGTTTAAAATTCTGCTCATTCTTTCACATTATTCACATTGTTTTGAAAGAATAGTTTGTTGATATAAACATTTTTATTTTTCAATTTTCCTTTTTTTCCCTCTAAAATATAGAGAAAAGACATTATTTTCTGTTTTATTCTGTTATTATTTCACTGCTTCGGCTTCATTTCAGATCAATTTGAACTGAACGTGGCTCCTGGACCAATATGAGTTTGACACCCCTGCTATAAACCATGTGTAGTAAAATAAAAGAATAAAAATTAAAGTAAATAACAGAGCGATCATGTGACTCTGCTGTGATAAAGGATTGAAATCAGCTGACATATATTGCATGTGCCTTCGTCAGTGCAGTCGTGCGGCGCAGACTTTCGTTTCAGTCGTCCTTCTTGTCAGAGGTGCTGTCGTCCAGGTGTTCCTCTGAAAGCCTCTGTCCACTCAGTTCCAAATCACCTGGCGTGGCCTCCTGAATGGCTTGGTATCTCTGCAGCTCCAGGTATGTGGTAAACAGTTTGGCGTATTCCGGATGGGTCGTGGCAAAGGCTTGAAATTCACCTGAGGGTTAACGCCAACACAGGAAAGTACTGGGTTAGAACCAAGACTTAAAATAAAAAAACTGCTTTCATTACTTTACGAGGGCTGACGAATGATCACAATCTCAATCAGATTAATCACAGCGTTGTTTTGGGTTAGTTTGGATTCATCGTAATCATCAGCACTTAATGTTCCATCACTGCTTTTAGTCGTGGACCACGTCCAGTTTAAGACCCATCGAGTCTGCTGTGATCACAAAGGACGCATCCCTTTGAGGATATATATATATATATATATGTATGTTTTGGATAGTTTGTCAAATGTGACCCCCCACCAGTAAAGCAGGCATAAGTGTGTGTAAATCCAAACAGAGTTATGTGTGTATCTTGGTAGAGTGGAAACTAAGGTTTAACATGGTGAAAAAATGATGTTTCTATCACAAGTAGAACCAAAGTTATGGTCATTTTAATATCCACATTTGGACATATTTTACAATTTGCATATTTTTAGATATTGTCCGTTAAAGTTTTGGACTGTTTTGGGGTAGGAAGTCCTTAGCAACGCATAATAATTTGTATCCGATTGACACAAATTGTTGACAGATGTTAAAGGACACTCTGATGGACATGTCACAGAAGTTTTATATATTATAATAATAGGACAGAAGTGTGACGTATTATAATCATTTGGCTTACACCATTGGACAGAACATTCAATATAAGCTTTTACCTCGTACCAAACACTTGGGTGTTTACCCACGGAACGGAGATCGTTTTGTTCGGCGAAAAGAGGTGGAAGTCGTCTTTGTCTTTGCTCAGCAATACCTGAACTTTTGTCACCGCTTAAATAATTGACTCAATAAACACCTTTATTGATTGGATTTCAATGTAATGACCACAGGAAGTGAACATAGAGGTGTTAAGGTACCGTTTTTTGATAAGGTGTAAACACTAATAACAAATCACCTTCCAGCCTAAATTTGGCTGTAGCTCTGAACGGCTCAGCGCGACTTATGCCTGGTTTGGTGGTGGTGGGTCACAAATTATTGGGGTTTTTTTTTTTTATTTTAGAAGAGTTTAATCATTAATTGTGATCAGAACACCAGTTGACTGTTCTGGGGTTTTTTTTACTTAAATTTCCAAGAAAATCCACAAAAATCCATTAAAGCACAAAAATACAGAGAAAAAAATATATACAAAACATGTAAAAATCCACGAAAATTCCCCAAAAAATACATAAACAAACACAAAAAAGCAATGAATTATTAAAAACATATTCAAAAACTCTTCTAAAATACAGAAAAAACACCCAAAAAATGTAAGAAAATATTCAAAACATGCAAAAATATGACTGTATGTATGTAATGAATATATTTATTCAGTTCCATTTAACTGCGTTAATCACATTAATGGGTTAATCTGAGTTAATGACTT
>CM035785.1:58729535-58742035 GCA_020466265.1 Siphamia tubifer | reverse complement strand
GCCAAATTTACGCTGGAAGGCGATTCTTTATGTGTTTTACACCTTATCAAAAAACGGTACCTTAACACCTCTATGTTCACTTCCTGTGGTCATTACATTGAAATCCAATCAATAAAGGTGTTTATTGAGTCAATTATTTAAGCAGTGACAAAAGTTCAGGTATTGCTGAGCAAAGACAAAGACGACTTCCACCTCTTTTCGCCGAACAAAACGATCTCCGTTCCGTGGGTAAACACCCAAGTGTTTGGTACGAGGTAAAAGCTTATATTGAATGTTCTGTCCAATGGTGTAAGCCAAATGATTATAATACGTCACACTTTACACACACTTATGCCTGGTTTACTGGTGGTGGGTCACATATATGAAAGTCGTACTTGAGTTTGCGACTAATTTTGGTGAACTCCACCAGCCCAGCCTCCATTGGCAGCGTTAACTCTCCAGCAGAGATCATGAGGCGACAGTCTTCGTAGGTGTGGTCCGTCACTGGAACTCCCAAAGCCCTGCAGACACACACACACACACACACACACAGATGTAACTTTAGTGTCCTGTTCGTACAGCAGTGAGTTCAAACAGAACCCTGCAGGAGGAGGGGGGGGTCTTTAAAGCAGAGGTGTCAAACTGCTTTAGTTCAGAGGCCACACTAGCAGGGGTTTATGGGAGTTTTTATTCCTGTTTAATTCAGAAAAAAAGTGAATTCTGCTACATAGAAAAAATGTTCTGGAGTAAAAAGTCAGATTACAATATCAAAGTGTTTACATTTACAAACTGTCCTTTCAAACAATGTAAAAATATGTGTCATGTTAACAATATTCTGCTTCAGTTCATCATGAACATGTGATCACTTTGGGGCTGCATTTACAGAACGTATAGAAATAGTTAGAATAATTAGACTTTCTTCTAACATATTTCAGGTCGTTCATATTTTTTAAGGTTATTCAGATTTTTTTGCTAAATTATACTTAGTTTTATCACATATCACATCCCACCCACGGTACGGTGTCGTCTCACTGTCGGCTGTCGTGATCGCGCAGTAAAGGACGACGAAGGCCTTTGAGACAGTTTGAATTTAATATCCATTTCACGGTTACAAAACAATTGTAAGTCTCACAATTTAGGAAAATGTGTTTATTATTGTTATTATTATTTATTTCGATCCCCATTGTTCCATTTGTCACTGGGGACTGCAAAGTTAGTGATAATGAGTTCCTAATTTCTATGTAAAATGTCAGGTAAGAGCGGGTGGAAGTGACACATTTAAACACAACATAAGTGAAGACCTGCAGTATCAAATGTAATTCATTTGAAAGACTTTTAGACCCCGTCCCATTTGTCCCCCTTAAAACCTCCACTTGGTTTTAAGTGCCTTAAAAAGTAAATTCCACTCATCAAGGGGAAATAATTCCCCCTGAAAATGGGACACCACTCGCCAAGTGAACGTAACAAACGTGCTGACGTCACACGCTGACAAGTCTACCCCGCCAAATATGAAACCACCCCTCCGCGAGACTGACATCAGCTGACTACTATTTACACGGAGGACAAATGGCGGTCCCAGCTGTGTTACCTGTTGTGTTGGTTCTGTTTATTTACCTTCGGGATGCGCAGAGAAGAAATGCGGCAAACAGAAGACGCATTCGCCGTCTACTTTGCCTTTCAGTCTTGTCTCAGGTATGTTGATTTATTTAAATATTTTGATGTATTTTTTCTTCAATAGTTGGCGATTTATAACATTAACGTTAGCATTACCGCTAGCTTGACAAGGTAACATTACTGGTCATCATGCATCATGGGTAATTTCATCTTCCACTCAAAACGAAGTCCGCAACCAACCTCACTACATTTTGAGGGTTGATTTTAAGGGCAAAATCGCACTCCCACTTGCTCCCCGAGGTAATGGGACACCCTACCCCTACACATGAACGCGCAAAATCTAGGGTTAGGGGAAATTTTAGGGTTAGAGGGAGAAATGGGACAGGGCCATAAGGTAGTGGCAGATTTGTAAATACTAAACTTCCCTTCAGGAATGCTGTGTGTACATTCCAGTGTGTAGAGTGTGTAGCCGCTGAACACTCACCGGGCCATAACATCTCGGACTCTACTTGCAAACAGTGAAGGGCTCTTCTTCTCCTCCTCTGTGGGGACGTGTGGTGGCAGGAACTGATAGAACATACACAACATTTATTCATCCTTTCACCTCATTAGTATTGTTCACATATGTGTGCAAATAACAGATGTTTTGGTATAGTTTATATGTTGGGAGGTTTATCCACATCAGTAAAACAGCAGAGGGTGTTACCTCTATCTCTACAGTGGTGAAGAGCTGGGACAGTGTCAGCAGCAGCAGAGTCCTCCTGTACAGATAATCACAAAGCTTTAGTATCTACTGCAAACATTTAATACACTTCATTAAATCCACGGTTCTCAAACTGGGATCCGCGGACCCCTAGGGGGACGTGGCGCATGTCCAGGGGGTACGCGAAATTATTCACGTTTTTTTTTTTTTGCTGTTTTATTTTGAAATGCGGAAGTTTTATTTTGTAGCGAGCGGGCGGAAGTAACAGCGCTGTTTGACGCCAGCTTGACTAAATTGAGACGGAGCGAGTCACAGGCTATTTTTAGCCACCCTGCAGCAAACATGGATCGATTTTTGTGTCCGCCAAGTTCCTCAAGAAGTGGTAAAAGAAATGACAATGAAAATGACAATGACAAAAACAAACACCCTAACCCTAAAAAGAGAAAGTACATTGATAGTTATATTGAGTTTGTTCCGTTTATTATTTTAAAATTATTTAAAATTGTTGTTTCTGAAGTGTTCATTTATATTATAATACCTGAAAATGTGGCTGGTTTGCACAAAAGCACTATTAAAAAAGGTTATCATTGTTTCATAATAATCATTGTTGAAGTGGTTTTTTATCATTTTCAGTATCGCCAGGATGAGGGGGGACATGGAAAAATTTCACCCCTCCAAGGGGGACCTGGGCCAAAAAAGTTTGAGAACCCCTGCATTAAATTACACAGCATTCACTACACTGTTAGCACTTCGATAAACTGGTGGCAAATCAGAAAGAAGGGCTGCACGATATTACAACAAACTGACAGAATGTGATATGAAAAAATGCTCAGGAGTAAATAACACAAACGGTCAAATAGATTAGTGGTCGACACTGAACATATGTGTCAGTGTCATCCTTCTTGTAGCTGAAATAATTAAATAAAATTAATAATTATAATAAATAAATTATTAAAAATCGAAAATATATATATATATATAATATATATATATATATATATATAAAATCGAAAATATATATATATATATATATATATATATACACACACATACACACAAATAAAGAAAATACAAATATTTGTAGGACCTGCAGTGTTGCGCACACGTACATTGCGATGTCAATGTTCAAACAATATATTTTGAAGTTCTACAAAGAAGTGAAGGTAAAGCATGAGCTGCATCAGAATAAAAAAGTACAGTTGATAAACTTACGAGCTGAAACCCTGCCAAGTCCAAGTAACTGTGTCCTACAAAGGAAAACAAAGGAGAGCGGAAAACATCAGGTAACGTTCACATTGAAACAACATGAGATGAATGGACGTCAGGGTTTTTCTTTCTATTATAAGGTTTAAATATAACACACAACACAAGTTCAATAGTTGTATTACTGTTGCCACGGTCTCCTGTTAATATTGTATTATATATACGTATATATATATATATAATATTAACAAAAAATTTAAAAAAATACATTAAAAAATATAATAAAAATGCTTCCAGGACGTGTGATGTAACTATTGTTCACACATAGATTATGATGTCGATGCTCAAACTACAGCTATGTTAAAACATACTCATGTACTTTGCAAACTAACATGGTTTCATTTAAATATTTGTTTTAATAATGCTGCTTTGGTGACTAAATAACTCACCAGTTTGTTAGGATACCTCATAAGCACAGGCTGAACAGGGACCGCTGGTATAAAGGCACCTGGAAGTGGAGACAGTCAAACCACGTAAAGGAAATTTATATTTATCCTGATGAATGAATTAAAACTCTGTATCTTTATCACAAAACTAGCATTCACAACAACGCTGTAGCATCCACTGATGAAGTCAATAACACACCTGTTACAAATGTAGTCAAATGAGCAACATGAAAACATAAAGGACATGTTACAGGTGCTATAAGCAAGCTGCAAATATAAACGCAATGTGGAGTTGAAAAAAGAAAAACTGATGACAAAAAAACAAAACAGGATTAACATTTTTAGGACATCACACGACATAATTATGAGCCTTAATATCTTACCTTGTTTGAAAGTGATAAGACATGAGCGGTTCGTGCACGTTCCCTCAGGAAATATAAGAACCTGCAAAACAATTCATCTGCTGAATGATGTCTTTGAACATTCGTTATAGACAAGAAGTGTGTGAAAAAACATAACTGAACTAGCCTAGCAGCGCTAACCCTATTCATTACATGTATGTAAATGTCAAAGGTTGTCTTTAAATCCTCTGTATGCAATAGGACGGTACTACAACCAATCAGCGTAATCTTTAGGATGACGTAGTTAGAGCGTCTGAAAGTTGACGGAGGAGTCTGGAGAAAGTTAGGAATGACTAAACAAAATGGTGGATTATGGAGCTGAACGACTGTTGTCGCTTCTGTAAAAAGAATTTAAAGATTGTTGACGTTTTCTCACATTCTTCACTCATCTGTGATAAAAGGAAATCTACACCTGTTGTTGTTCTTCTTCTATGGTTGTTTACGCTTGTTTGTCTCAGAATTGTATCAGCGTTACTTTGTTAGTCCCGCCCTCTGACTCTATACTTCACTGTGATTGGTCGACCAGTTTCAGGGAAATCTAGACAAAAGTTACATTGAGCGAAACTAGACTACTACGATAGAACATTAGATTTACTGATGCTAGGAGGAGCTAGTGTGGCTAGGCTACTACGATAGAACATTAGATTTACTGATGCTAGGAGGAGCTAGTGTGGCTAGGCTACTACGATAGAACATTAGATTTACTGATGCTAAGGGGGGGGGTTAGCACGACAAGGCTATAACTGAACCTCAGAGGGAAACACTAGCCCTGTTTACATGGGAGTTTTTATTCCTGTTTAATGCCAAATAAAAGTTAATTCTGTTTTTAAATGAACAATGTAAACACCTAAGTCAAGATGAAAGTGATAATTCCAAATTAAATTTAATTCCAAATAAAGTCACTGGTTTATTTCGATCTTAATTCCAAAGTGGATAATTCCTCTGACATGTAAACATGTCCTCCTGGTGTCGTCTTGATGAGGCACATATTCCACTGTGGGCATTAGTTTGTTGATTCAGTCGAGCTACTGCTTCGTAATTATTACAAAAATAAATGCAAACATCACATACAGTATCTGCTCTAACATGTTGATCGTTGAAATTAATGTAAAACAGGAAGTGGACGCCATGGTTTCCTTCCAGTAGACATCCAGACATTCTGTCCAATCAGAACCCTCTGTACCTTCCGCTCTGAAAGACCAATTAACTTAACCTTTATTCGGAATGAACACATCCATGTAAGCACGAAACAAATAACTTTAATTCTGAATAATTTCATTCCAAATAAATAATTCAGAATTAAAAAACATCATGTAAACATAGGAACTGAAGCGTTCAGATGCATGCTGGGTCATCGTTTTGTGTGTTTTTCCTGAAACTATAGTGTGATCAACCTAATTTTTGTTAATGTTAAAAGTTGTTGGTGTGTGTGGAGTGTGTGTTCACCTGTGGCCAGTGTCCTCCAGACTTGGCTCGGCTGTCAATCTCTTGTATCGTATTTTTCCTGGAGTCTGGATCCTTTCTGGATACGAGGACTGGTTGAAGACAGCGCACAAATCCTGCCAAAAAAACACACATTCAATTCAATTCAATTTTATTTATAAAGCCCTAAATCACAACAAAGTCGTCTCAAAGGGCTTTACAAAAACACAATCAACTACAGAGATACATGAAAAGTCCCAGGCATCCCCTGTCCTTAGACCCTCCCCCTGTCCTTAGACCCTCCCCCTGTCCTTAGACCCTCCTTCTCGGCAAGAAAAAACTTCAAAACCCAGTGGGAAAAAGAAGAAATCTTGAGGAGAACCATGAAGCTTTTGAAAAGGAAAATAATGATTTCATTTTCAAGTTCGATAAATTGACAGAAATGGTAACGTTCCAGACAGCAGAGGTCATGTACAAAGTTAAAAAAACATACAAATACTGTTTAAGGAAGGAGAGGGAAACACCATGTTAAAATAAACTGAATACGTTCACACACATTTGGTTTTGTGGGTGAAAGTGTGGAACAGTTTGTGGGAGGAGCTTAAACAGTGTCATAGTCTATATCAGTTTAAAACTTCATTTAAACCAAATGTTTTTACACAATAAGAGGATGAGACACGGGTGTGAAGCTTTTATTTTTTCTGTGATTAATAATTTTGTTCAATGGATCATATTACTTTATTTGGGTCAGGTCCTTTTTGTTGTGGTTTATTTTTTCTTTTTCCACAAACACACACACACACACACACACACACACACAAATACCACAAAGAGAGCATTTGCACCTAATGTTGTGTATATTTCCTGTCGACCTTGTAACTGCTGGCGCTACAGGCTCTAATTATGTCCTCTATTGTAAAAGCATCTGCCAAATGTTATGTCATGTAAAATACATATTAATATTATTATTGACTATTGTCATTAATTCTGCATTTATTTCTTTTTATGGTTTTCATTTTATATGTATGTACTAGTGTTGCGTGGGCTACCCACTGTCCAGCGGATATCCGCGGGTGACCCGCGAGTCGGGCGGGCTGGGTCGCAGTATTAATACATATTGCGGATGCGGGTGGGGCGGGTCAGGGACGATCAATACCCGCTGAGGTGTGTGCGTGTGTGCGTGTGTGCGTGTGTGTGTGTGTGCGTGCTCGGCTCGCGCATGTGCAAGCCCGTCACTTCCTGTTTTGAATGCTTTTTTATCCCAACTTTTTGTTATTTGTTATTAGCGCCAAATCTCCCTGAACACTCAGAGATAAGAGTGAAAATGTGGAACTTGATCAGGGAGCAGATTAAAACAGGCGATGCGAAGGTTGTACGGAAACGTTGTATGTGTTGGCTTTATAGAGTGATGATGTGGGTGGAGTCTATTTTATGTGCTGGAGTGCATATTGAGACGTTAGAAAGGAGGCAAAAATTATGCTTCATGACTTTTAACATTAGAAGCACAAGGTAAAGATGCTGCGAATGTACTATGTGAGTTTAGAGACAAATTTAAGCTCGCAGGTTGATAGCGGGCGGGTTGGGTTTATCGATACGTGACATCATGCGGGGTGGGCGGGGCGGGCCTAGCCACGTCTTGGGTTTGGGCGGGGCATATTTCTGTAAAACCCCCTAACCGCGCATCACTAGTATGTATTAGTGATGCATTTTTTTTAGCCCGATCTTAGATACCGATCACCAAAAAACTTGATCTGCCCATTGCTGATCACAGAAGGAATTTTAAATGTCCATACGTTTCATGTAGGTATGGATAGTTACAGCCTTCGATTAAACTATTTGATAGTTGCATCTAGGGCTGTAACTATCAAATATTTGGGTAATTAATTATTCTGTCGATTTTTTTTCATTGATTAATTGAGCAATCGGATGAATTCCATTTATAAAAACCCTTTAACTTCTGATGCATCATTGGTGAGTGTTCTATATGTATGAGTTATTAGAAATAGATGAAAACCCACCAGAGGTCTGTGCTCTCAGAGTGTTTTTTTATAGTTAAGTTATTAAGTGGCTGTTATTGTGCTTCACATTTATTCCGAGTGTGTGACGGTCATCTTGAAGTTGGAAATGGAATGTTAGACACTTTAGTTAAAAACTCAAACATCATTCCTTAATAAAAATATAGATTTCATTTCACACCACAATTTACTCACTGCCAAAGATGGGCGTGGCCAGGTTCTCCACACGGGACACGGTGGACGGCAGACCCGCTACGATGCAAACGATGCCGTCAAAAAAGGTGGAGTGAGGGGCCACCGCCAGGATGGGGGCGTCGCTGCTGCCCACCTGCTTCCCCTTCACCACCACTCTGAAGCCCATACAGAAGTAGTAGGCCCGCCCCAAAGTCGCCATCACATTCTGACACAAGAACCTGAGGAACAAACCAACATTTTATATTATCATCATCATCATCATCATCATCATCTTCATCTGAAAGGAATTCAATATGTAGTAGAGCTGGGCAAAAAATCGATTTAGATTTAAAATCGAGTTTTATGGCAAAATCGATTCATATTTTAGGAAAATCGTGCAATCCGATTCCCCTCCACACGCACTTTTTTTTCCTGGCAAAAAGAAAACCATGAACCAGGCTGCTTTCCGTTGTGTTTCACCCCAGGCCCCGCCGACGATCTCCTTATTCTGCAGCACGGGGCACTGGCACCCTCCAGTGAGGGAGACACGCTGACTCCTAAAAAGGTTCTAAAGGTTCAGTTGTGTGGAATTGGTTTGGGTTTTTAGGGTCTGACGAAGCCCAGCTACTGCCTGGTTGTCAGCTGTGTCTTCAGACTGTTGTTGTTGACGGTAGCGGTACGACCACTCTGTTCACATCTGAAACGAAAGCATCCAGTGGAGAAAAGGCAGAGACTCGCGCTCCAAGTACTTCTTCAAAATGTTCAACAAACACTGACTGAAAGCTTTTCTCGTGGCACACCTTATGATAAACATGGAGCACGATGTGGAGCGATAACAGACACAATAACATCATATATCCAAAATATTGGTAACATGTTCAGGTTTATTGAAGTAGTTTGATTGATAATAAGGTTTTGTTTTATTTTGTCCTTACAAAGTAAAAATGTTACTAGTTTTATTTTTATCTTACTTTTACACTACTACGTTTTTTACAATGTTTTTCATATAATATGAGTATTAATGTATATTGTTTTAGTTGTTAAAATATTTTAAGCTTTCTTTTTTCCAACTAAATGTATCTTTTATACTATTTTTTTTGCACAGTTTTTCCTGTAACAGTGGTGGATATGTCTGGACTTACTACAGTTCATGTAGACAAAGTCTCAGGTTGTAGTTGCACCTTTTGCACAAATGATTTATTATTTACACTTATTTGTAGAAGGATTTTTGTTTTGCATGTTATTTAATTTTTAAAAAAGAAGACGAAAGAAACCACGTTTCTAGTGTTTTCATTTTCATTTAGCCCACGTGGGAAAAAATCGTATCGTGAATCGTGAATCGAGTTTTTTGGGAAAAAATCTGAGATTTTTTTAAAAGAGAAAACCGCCCAGCCCTAATATTTAGCCTGATTATCAAGTGATTTGGTTTTTCCTATAATGTGCATCAAATAGTCTAATAGTTTGTGCAATATTACAAAAAACTGACCCTGCCAGATATTATTCATATATATATATATATATATATATATATATATATATATATATATATATATATGTATATAATTTCCCTACTGTGCATGGACAGGACATTCTCTTGTGCCTTTTTTTTAATGTGCCTTTTACATACTTCCTGTCACTGCTCAATAATCGTACCATGTATTTGTGAAAAAATGAAATAAAAAAATCTTGGACTGTTGCACACATGTACTTTGTGATGTCGATGCTCAAACATTTTGTGCAGCTTGAGAAGAGGAAGAGTTGCACCATGTCATTTACCCCAGATTACAAATGAATTTACTCTCAACATCCACTTCCTCATGCTATAGCGTTAGGCCAGTCAGTCTATTAACTTTATAATACAGCCTGAGGGGGGGGTTCAGTAAATGATAAGTTCTGTTCAAATTTAATGATGAATTCCTCTAGAGGTGAATATGTGAGAAACTAACATATGTCTAGAACACCACTACCTTAATTTAAGACTTTTTAAGACAGAATTTAATGTCCATTTCAAAGACAAACTGGCAAAACATTTGTGAAGGTGTATTTATTTCCTCCAGCACCTTGATTTTTACTAATTCGAGTCATTTGTCACCAGGGGTTTTAAACATAACGATAACTGGTCATTAATATATTCAGTATTATGGGCAAGACTGGACCATTTGGGGGGCCTGATTTGGACCCCGGGCCTTATATTTGACACCTGTGGGTTAGAATATAGATGGATGGACTTGTAAATAATAAGAAATGATCACATTTGTGCATGCAGCCAAACAGGCCTTTTCACTTCCTTGTCTTAAACCACACACACACAACACTCACTCCTCAGCTCAAAGATTAAAATGGTGGCATGTGTTCCAGATAAACATCTAGTGAAGCATGAATCGGCACAAAAAGAAGAAACAGTGCGTTCTTCGAGTCATGTCAGGAACTATTATTTTGAGAATATGCTGCTTTGGTTGTTTTTCTGTCCAGTGTATGAGACCAAGAGCGCTGCTTCATCTAATACACTTAACCTGTTTTCTACCAGGATTTTTTAAAACAGCACAATGGAATTTTATATATATATATATATATATATATATATATATATATATATATATATAAAACATGTTTATAACAGTAAAATATCTAGATCTATGTTTGTGTTGATGTACAAAAATGATATTTTGTCTGTATTTAACTCTTCATCACTGTTTATTCCAATATTATTGTCTGCATTTTACACTTAACAGATATTTTCCTGTATTTATTGATTATGATGATGTTCATAAAAGCCCAGAGTTAATTAAAAAAACAGCTGCACAATATAATGTTTGAGCATCGACATCACAATGTACGTGTTCGCAATAGTCACATGACACGTTCTGTTAATGTAGGAGACGAATAAACTCAACATTTTCTAATTTCAATAGAACCTGACACACACTGAGTGACTGCTAACAAGACTGAGAAATGACTGACCAACAAGAGAAAATCACCCAAAACCAACAAGAGAAAGTCACCCAAAACCAACAAGAGAAAGTCACCCAAAACCAACAAGAGAAAGTCACCCAAAACCAACAAGAGAAAATCACCCAAAACCAACAAGAGAAAATCACGCAAAACCAACAAGAGAAAGTCACCCAAAACCAACAAGAGAAAGTCACCCAAAACCAACAAGAGAAAGTCACCCAAAACCAATTACAGAAAATCACCCAAATCCAATAAGAGAAAGTCAACCAAAACCAACAAGAGAAAGTCACCCAAAACCAACAAGAGAAAGTCACCCAAAACCAACAAGAGAAAGTCACACAAATCCAACAAGAGAAAGTCACCCAAAACCAACAAGAGAAAGTCACCCAAAACCAATTACAGAAAATCACCCAAATCCAATAAGAGAAAGTCAACCAAAACCAACAAGAGAAAGTCACCCAAAACCAACAAGAGAAAGTCACCCAAAACCAACAAGAGAAAGTCACACAAATCCAACAAGAGAAAGTCACCCAAAACCAACAAGAGAAAGTCACCCAAAACCAACAAGAGAAAGTCACCCAAAACCAACAAGAGAAAGTCACCCAAAACCAACAGGAGAAAATCACCCAAAACCAACAAGAGAAAATCACCCAAAACCAACAAGAGAAAGTCACCCAAAACTAACAAGAGAAAGTCACCCAAAACCAACAAGAGAAAGTCACCCAAAACCAATTACAGAAAATCACCCAAATCCAATAAGAGAAAGTCAACCAAAACCAACAAGAGAAAGTCACCCAAAACCAACAAGAGAAAGTCACCCAAAACCAACAAGAGAAAGTCACACAAATCCAACAAGAGAAAGTCACCCAAAACCAACAAGAGAAAGTCACCCAAAACCAACAAGAGAAAGTCACCCAAAACCAACAAGAGAAAGTCACCCAAAACCAACAAGAGAAAGTCACCCAAATCCAACAAGAGAAAGTCACCCAAAACCAACAAGAGAAAGTCACCCAAAACCAACAAGAGAAAGCCACCCAAAACCAACAAGAGAAAGTCACCCAAAACCAACAAGAGAAAGTCACCCAAAACCAACAGGAGAAAATCACCCAAAACCAACAAGAGAAAATCACCCAAAACCAACAAGAGAAAATCACGCAAAACAAACAAGAGAAAGTCACCCAAAACCAACAAGAGAAAGTCACCCAAAACCAACAAGAGAAAGTCACCCAAAACCAATTACAGAAAATCACCCAAATCCAATAAGAGAAAGTCAACCAAAACCAACAAGAGAAAGTCACCCAAAACCAACAAGAGAAAGTCACACAAATCCAACAAGAGAAAGTCACCCAAAACCAACAAGAGAAAGTCACCCAAAACCAACAAGAGAAAGTCACCCAAAACCAACAAGAGAAAGTCACCCAAAACCAACAGGAGAAAATCACCCAAAACCAACAAGAGAAAATCACCCAAAACCAACAAGAGAAAGTCACCCAAAACCAACAAGAGAAAGTCACCCAAAACCAATTACAGAAAATCACCCAAATCCAATAAGAGAAAGTCAACCAAAACCAACAAGAGAAAGTCACCCAAA
>CM035785.1:58554535-58724535 GCA_020466265.1 Siphamia tubifer | reverse complement strand
GTGCTAGCCAAATGAAGAATAATGTGTACTACTTGATGACATCCAAAAAATACTAAGTAGTCCCATCCAACATAGTTACACCGAGTATAAAATGTGTGTATATAAAGGACTATATGCAAAAAGCAAAATCTAAAGCACCATTTTCGGTCAGACACATTGTGCACATTCATTTTTTTTCTAAATGTATTGCACAATAATGACAAAGTTAATTAAAAATGATACATTTAAAAAAAACTGCACTTAGTACAATGGACATAAACATTATTCTAAGTCAACATTAGTTACTCATATGTTGTATAACAGATTTTCAAAATCAAATTTGCATAAAAAGGAAATATCTCACAGCACAGTACAGCACTGCGTTCAATGCAGTGTGGACATACCTGATGTCTGAGTTTAACAAAAGAAAACAAATACAAAAAAAAAACCAAAAACCCAAAGAAATCTCTAAAAAAAAAAAAAACTAAACAGGGGGTACATACTGTAATAAATCTGCATCAGCAAAACAAATAAAGGGTCAGTATCACACACAGTAATATAGTGACTATCCAGTTGCCTATGTTCAGCCTGTGTCGAAGGTCCGCAGGTGCCTTTCTACAAAGCTGGAGGCTGGTTATACAGGCTGGAAGGGACATGTCTCCCAAAGAAACATGCAGAGTTGTCAGAATAAAAACTTAGAACAGTGTGCACTGTGGCCACTTCAATGTGTGTGCGGCACAATGGCAATGTCCTTGCGAGGCCAGACGTCATCACAGGAATTAGCCAGTTGCAATATTTTCATTCTCATTTAAAATGCTCAACAACCAAGCCAGTCCTTTGTAATTTCACCCAGTTTGACAATCTTCAAGCTGCTGTCCTCCAGCTTGAAATAGTGGCTGCCTTTGAAGAAGTAGCTGTAATCTGGAAAAGACAAACACAATGTATGATGTTCTCCTCCCCTCTGAGAGATGCAATAGTCTTAGAACTACAACCACCAGGTTCAGGGACAGCTTTTTCCAGCTATATATATATATATATATATATATATATATATATATATATATATATATATATGCATATGTATGTGTATTGTGCATTCACATACTGCTATGCACTTCTGGTTGGATGCTAACAGCATTTCGTTGCTCTCTATTTGTACATTGTCAATGACAATAAAATTGATTCTAATCTAGTCTAATGAAAAAAAAAGACTTCAAATAAAAAAATAAATGAATACACAGACTGAAATAACATCAAGTTTTCTAAACGGATATGCGCTGACAGTGCAATCAGTTTAATTCATGGTGACGAGGATTAATATGTAGAATCAGGCTTTGGTGAAGACACAGTTGAGCGTTTCTCTGAATTATGTAAATGGGGTGCAAACAGAGGAACCTCTGTGGAGGGGAACAGACTTGCTTTATATAAATCTGTGGGGAAGGGGCTATGTGATGCTTACTGTACTGTGTATGTTAGCAGAGAAGTAATGGAAAATCCCTGGTTGGTGGTCATAGACAGGAATCTGCATAGCACCTCTAACCTCAAGGTCACATGACTGACAATCCCAGAGGAAGTTTACAGGAGTCAGTGACAGCACGTTTGACTGGAGCTAAAAGGCACACAGCAAGTCACGCTAACAGTTAGCAGATTTTAAGGAACCACTCCCTCTGGCTGTCTTCGGTCAACACCAGATGACAACAGAAACACTCCGCCCTTGTTCAGTGTAATAATCACAACCCATGTATATTGTTTTTTGTTTTTTTTACCTTATACATATCCTAGACTTGGAATGGATAGCTTAGTGGTCTACACCACTGACTTTGGTGCGGAAGGTTGCCGGTTCGAATCCCAGGTGTGCCCTTTACGCTATACTTCTCAATGAGCAATACAATAAATAGAGTCATACCGGCTCGGACAGCGCCCGGGTCAACAAGGTCTGCGTTAGGGGTGTGATGGAGTGTTACTACAGGGGTAACCCCAGTGAGAGAGGGTACATATATATATATATATATATATATATATATATATATATATATGAATGGATTTTCATTGTATTGTATTCTATTCTATTTAAATGCTCTTTTGTGTCCTTAGCTGAGCTCATTCTAGGCCAGATCGTGTCATTATTGCTTGCTGGGTTTTGGTATATTAGGAGTTTTATTGACACAGGAACAGTTCCAGGCACCCTGATAAAACCCACTAGATTTCCCTGCAGTCTGGTTGGATGGAATGTCAGTCTGCAGGAAACCAGCACAAAGAGCCATAATAGAATCACAGGCCTCACATCCACATTAAGTTCCCATTTCCCACAGATTTTCTAAAACACATAAAGAAAAGGAAAACATGTGTATAATAATAACTATGGCCCTTCCTAGAATGAGTGACATGAGGAATGTCATGTTTTTAGCTCTGTTATTCTAAATAAATGTTCATTCTCATGTTAAAAATACTATATGTGGGTGAGGACCCAAATGGGTGATTTTCTGAATCTGGTGCAGTTTGTGTCCCACAGGTTTAACCTCAAAGATTTTCATATAAAGTAAACCACAAAATACATTCTACAACATGAAATGAAAACGTCCGTGTGTCTTTGCATTATAACACACTAACATATTTTAAATATTATATTCAGCCAAATGATCATGTCCCCACTTAGCAAAGTTACTTTATTTTTTTAAAAATATAAAACAAATAAAAACACCCAGTAACCATATATAAACTCATAGAATAATTGATCTCTCTACTTGAACCTTAATATAATAAATATGATTTTTTTCTAAAATATTTATAAAATAGCCGTATATAATTTTCTCATCTAGTTTTCGTTCAACTCCATAACAGGACATCAATCACACCTTTTTAAAAAAATAACGGTTTTGTCCAACTTCCTGAGAATCCAGGAAGTTTTTCCCACTGAAACTGTAAAGACAGGTCAGTATTACCATACTTTATTACCTATATTTGATTGTTTATATCATCAGATTGAATATTATTTGGGGAAAAAAACTAATAAATGTCTTGTAAAACGTTATTAATTTATTGTTTTCCTCATGCTTTCTAATGCTCCATACCCTAGTTAATGTGGATCTATGGTTATTTTTATCTTAAATCTTTAATCCTGTCACATTCAACCCCATAACCAAAAACACTGTTACGGGAATGAGTCTTTGTTACGGGGTTGAAGGTTGGACTGTTGTTGTGCCAACCTCTAATGTGCATCCATACTGGATGTTAATGCACATATATATGTGTGGTTTGATGTGATATGAACTTTAAATATCCCAAATAAAGAGTTTCTTTACTCCACATATGTATGTAACTCAAATAAATGTTATTTTTTTATTATTTATGTAGACAAAATTTTTTTTTTACCAATTCCATTTAGACTGAAGGCAGAGTCTATTCCGTCTGGGATGCCATTCCAAGAATCAGCGATAAGTTTAGGGAAACCAGGATCCATCGCCTTCCTGCTTTCATCCCATCTATTAACACATGATAGAAAACAAACATTTGAAGATTTTTTTTTTAAACAACACAACTGGGCTGCACAATATTAGAAAAAACTGACGTTGTGATTTTTTTAACCCAGGATAGTGTGATATGAAAAAAAAAATCCTCAGGAGTAAATAACACGTGTGTGGTGTCAATGCAATTTAGTGTTCGACACAAGTTTAATAAATAAATACAAATTTTAAATAAATAAATAAATACAAAAAGATAAATAAATGTATAAAAATAAATAATAAATTCATAAAAATAAATGAATAAATAAATAAGCAAAATAAATAATAAATCAACAATATATATATATATATATATATATATATATATATATATATATATATATATATAATTGCAGGACTTGCCATGTGACATTTGCACACACATACATTGTAATGTTGATGAAACATTATATGGTTCTACTTTACAACACCATGTAAACACTTGTAAATCCTCGTGTTAGCTTAACCAAACTGAGCAGTTTAGTTTAGCGTTAACCAGATCCAGACATGGCTCAGGGCTACAACAAAAAGTGATGACATCAGCAGTACATGTGTGGGTGTGTCGACAGCATTTAAAACTCTCATAAACTGTTGCATTAGCTTTGCTCCTCACCTCCAGAATTTGTCTCCAGAAAACAGATAAGTCTTCCTGTTTTTCCTGAAGTTAAAGGCAGCATCGATTTGCTGTAGGTCAGAGGGAAGGCCAAGGCTAGAGAGACGTTTGGGGTAGCCCCTCTCCAGCTCATCTGCTTTGTACACCCACATTTCATTACCTGAAAGGTATCAAATTACAAATCTATAAATAATATTCACAGCAGACAGAATGCATTATATAGAGTGAGATGATTAGTTAACTATCGGGTATTAAGTCTCCATTGTCATTTATTATTATTATTCTTATTCTTATTCTTATTCTTATTCTTATTCTTATTCTTATTCTTATTCTTATTCTTATTATTCTTATTATTATTAATAACAATAACAATAACAATAATAATAATAATAATAGTTTATTTAGTGATTTGAGCCTCATTTATGGTATTCATGTGAGATTGGTTTATTCAACCCCTTCGAGAATTTCAACAAAACAACTGGTCCACCTCATTGCATTAAAAATGTTAATCAGATTAATCACAATAATGGATTAATCTGCATTAATTTTGACATCCCTCTGCTGTTAATGTCTTTAAAGTTGCCAAATATATTACATAAACCTCATCAGTATTCAGGAAAGTAGTCATATTAGTAAAATGTCAGGAATGTATCATAAACCACTAATAACTATGGAGAATATCTCAAGTGTCTGAAGAGCACACAGCACACTCCAGTGCTCAGCCAACATTCCTGCTTCTACTAATGTTTCAGTTTGTAGGAAAAGCTTTTAAAGGGGAAAAGAATCCAAATGGTAAAAGAACCAAGACCACTGTTTCCTCAAGGGCCTGACACTGTCTGTTCCTCTTATTATTATTTAAGGGTTATAAACAGATGGTAACGTGTACAGAAAGCATAAATGTGCTTTAAGGTTCTAATCTCTGCTAATGGGAGTGTTGAATATTCAGTGTCAGTGTTAAATAGAGAGTGTTGGTGTTGTATTAACACCACATTGAGTTAAAACAACACTGTATCTGGTGCTTTTGTTAAATTCATGTTGTTAAATCAGCATGTAGTTAATATTGGTGTTAAACAAATTCAGATTGGTGTTGATCAAATCACGTCTTTACGTCAGAGTTCTAGAATGTTTGATGGACTGAAGAAACATTTCCAAGCCAACCATCGCCATCTTGTTTTACACAAAAGCCGGTAAAGTTGCTAATTTAATAATTTTACGTACTCTCTACTCCCTCTGAGTTGTTACCATTTACTTTACTGACCATTACTATACTAGGGTTAAGGTTAGGATTAAGGGCTCGGTTGGTAGAGTGGGTCGTCCAGTAACCGACAGGTTGGTGGTTCGAATCCCGCTCTGTCCTAGTTGGTCCGTTGTGACCCTCCTGCCTCCAGTGTCACTCACACTCGTGTATGAATGTTTGGTGGTGGTCAGAGGGACCGTAGGCACAAAATGGCTGCCATGCTTCTGCCAGTCTGCCCCAGGATAACTGTGGCTACATATGTAGTTTACCACCACCAGAGGGAGCATGTGAGAGTGCATGAATAATGGGTCACTAATGTGAAGCACTTTGAGTGGTCAAAAAAGAACCATGGTAACCACTACTATATCACCATGGTAACATTACTATATCATCATGGTAACCATTACTATATCATCATGGTAACATTACTATATCACCATGGTAACATTACTATATCATCATGGTAACATTACTATATCACCATGGTAACCATTACTATATCATCATGGTAACCATTACTATATCATCATGGTAACCATTACTATATCATCATGGTAACATTACTATATCACCATGGTAACATTACTATATCACCATGGTAACCATTACTATATCACCATGGTAACCATTACTATATCACCATGGTAACCATTACTATATCATCATGGTAACATTACTATATCACCATGGTAACATTACTATATCACCATGGTAACATTACTATATCATCATAGTAACATTATTATATCATCATGGTAACATTACTATATCATCATGGTAACATTACTATATCACCATGGTAACATTACTATATCATCATGGTAACATTACTATATCATCATGGTAACATTATTATATCATCATGGTAACATTACTATATCATCATGGTAACATTACTATATCACCATAGTAACATTACTATATCATCATGGTAACATTACTATATCACCATGGTAACCATTACTATATCATCATGGTAACATTACTATATCACCATGGTAACATTACTATATCACCATAGTAACATTACTATATCACCATGGTAACATTACTATATCACCATGGTAACATTACTATATCATCATAGTAACATTATTATATCATCATGGTAACATTACTATATCACCATAGTAACATTACTATATCACCATGGTAACATTACTATATCACCATGGTAACATTACTATATCACCATGGTAACATTACTATATCATCATAGTAACATTACTATATCATCATGGTAACCATTACTATATCATCATAGTAACATTACTATATCACCATGGTAACATTACTATATCACCATGGTAACATTACTATATCATCATAGTAACATTATTATATCATCATGGTAACATTACTATATCATCATGGTAACATTACTATATCACCATAGTAACATTACTATATCATCATGGTAACATTACTATATCACCATGGTAACCATTACTATATCATCATGGTAACATTACTATATCACCATGGTAACATTACTATATCACCATGGTAACATTACTATATCATCATAGTAACATTACTATATCATCATGGTAACATTACTATATCATCATGGTAACCATTACTATATAACCATGGTAACCATTACTATATCATCATGGTAACCATTACTATATCATCATGGTAACCATTACTATATAACCATGGTAACCATTACTATATTACCATGGTAACCCGCTGGGTGTCAAGTAGCTTCTATTTTTAACAAATAGTGTTGATCCAGCAAAAACTGAATGTGAAATTTTAACACTTTCAAAAGTGTTAATTTTTCACTGCATAGTGTGGACATATACAGGCACTTTATGGGTGTTACATTTAACACTGCCATATTTACTGTGTATGAACATTTTGTCGGTTGTGTAACACACCTGCGAAGAAGACGGTTTTTTCCTCCACTGGATTCTCATAGGCAGCGTCGACCTTGGCAGGCAGGTCAGGCCAGTAGGTGGCCACTAACATGGGTCCAGTGGGTCTGTTTCTGAAGTTAACTGACCTGAACAGGAATCTGGAAGAGAGAGAAGGAGTGGGTGAGTGATGGTAAAGTAGACGAGTTGAGGATGAAATAGGAGTGAGAGTAAAAGAGGGAAGAGGGCCAGAGGGGGACGATGAGGAGGTGCGGGAAATATGTGTGTGTATGTGTGTGTGTGTGTGTGTGTGTGTGTTATAGAGGGGATTTTAGTGCAAGTGCTTGACTGGCCGAGCCAACCACAATGGCCTGATTCATGAGCATCTGGTTCTCATTAGGACTAAGGCTGCCGACGCCAGCGGAACAAGACCCATCTTGCCCGGATTTCCAATACACAGCTGCGCAACAACGACAGCTTCCCAAACTCTTTTCCACTGACCTATTTTTAAAAGAGAAAAATATCTGCCAATGATAAAGATAAGTTGTTGTAAAGATAACATTCTGGCCGTACATAATAACATCACAAATCATGTGTGTAGACCTGAAAGCATGACATGTATAGTTTAATATGTCAGTTGTTCTTGTCGTGTTGCAACAATATCCAAAAAGATTAGTCTTTTATAAATTCTACATTTCAAAGCCCCTTAAAACTAATACTGTCTGTCTGTCCGTCTGTCTGTATTTCTGTATGTTTATATTGCTTTTATTCTTAGAAGGGAGGACGAACATGTGTATTTTTACTATATTTATTTTTATCTTATTCTATCTTGGTGCATGCTTATTATATATATATATATATATATATATATATATATATATATATATATATATATATATATATATAATTTTTTTTCCCTCTTCTTCTTTTATTGATATACTATATGTTGAATGTTGCAGCGTTACACCGAGACAAATTCCTAGTTGTATACTACATGTGTACTATACGAACAATGGCAATAAAACTCTTTCTGATTCTGATATTTTTGTTTCATGAAGGTAATATTGTCAAGCTGCAAACACCCACTGTTAGTGACAGGCCAGGGCATTTTCATACTAAATACTAGGCGACTCTAATCAGTAGTTTGGCCAAAGTATGACACAGACTTTGTAATTGCTGTGTTTTGAAGCTTTCAGAGGCAGACATCTTTTTCTGCTGAGCACTGGGAATCCTACCAGCATTACTCAATACATCATGTCAACATTTGTACTACATCATAAATATGGTGCGCCAGAAGAAAAGGTGGATCCCATGTTTAAGACAGGAGTGAAGTAAGCATTTGCCCTGGAGCACAGAGGGCACTGGTTTTTATTTGAAGCTATAAAACTTGGCTTGTACCAGAACTCTGCAACTCACAAATCTGACACGGCCTTGAGGCAACACATTAAGTCTGTGTGAAGGGCAGCGAAACAGGACTGTTCTGAAACGGTACTAATGCCAGATGTTCACAGATACATCCTACTGTCTATTTACTTCAGTGCCTTCAGATACCCCTGCTTCTAAATTTCTTACTGTCTTTTAAGACTGTTGTGGAATTATTTCAGTTTAATTAAGAACAAAGCTGGAATCAGAATAATATTTAGAAAAATAATTGTAATGAGTTTTGTTCAAGACAGAACACACACATGGCAGCATGTGTGTGGAGAGATCTCTACCAGACCAAGGAGACACAGGTACTTATACAGATACAACTGGCCAATCAAAGGAAACATACAGAAAGGTTGGTAAAGATAATAATCATACAACTAGCAATAAAAGGAGGTCACAGAAGGTTGGTAAAACTTTCAACTGATACAACTAACCATAAAAGTGTCACTGACTGGTTTAAATGCCCTGGGCTAAGCACAGTCAATGGTTAAAGTTGTCAGATGTAAATCATAAGACAAAGTAGTAATATAAAGAAAAAAATAAGTAATACAATGTTAAAGCACAATAGATTTCCATTACAAGACTTCAGAATTTTTTTTATTAAGCAGCTGAAATGGAAAGTCAATGAACAGAGGAAGCAGCTGAACTTCATCAACAAATAATAACGAAGAATATCAGTCCACTTGTCCACAGAACAGAAGCAGTAAGACAATTATTCAATTCAATTTTATTTATGAAGCCCCAAATCACAACAAAGTCGTCTCACAGGGCTTTACAGAAAACACAATCAACTACAGGAATAGATAAAAAGTCCCAATATGACAGCCCATAACCAACACATAACGCTGCCAGTTTCCATTTGTCCTTTCATCAGTCTGAATCTTAACCATTGAGCCCTAGAGGCCCCAAATTTGGAGCCTGTGCCATTATGATTTCATGCTGTCTGAAAATAGCTTAGGACTTAAAGGGCTACAGCCAAATAGATGTTTCTTTTTATAATTATTATGACAAACACTTAATAATTATGTGTTTTTTTCATGAGAAAAAGTTAGAATTCTGACATTGACATTCTGAAGAAATGGGGAAATGTGTAGAAAAAGTTTAGCCTAGGATCTAGTCTGTCCCCAGTGGCCGCAAATGGTATTTGCTCTATAGTTCCTCGAACTAAGTTCCTAGACCTACTCTGTGGGAAAGCGCCTCATAAGAGGAAGAGAGCCACACTAACACACTAAGGTGAAAAGTCATTCTGTGTTAAAGCAGGATTTGTGAGAAGGATTGTGACTTTTTTTCTCCCAGGTTTTGTGGGAGAAGAAGCAGGCTGGTGGAAAGACTCCGCTCTTTGGTAGGGAGGTTAGCTGGCATGTTTTCTTTGGACATATTTCCAAAATGGCAGTGAGAGATATACAACTATGTTAGCAGCAGGATTTGACACTTCAACACTAACAAGGAAACTTTTTGTGACTTCTATCAGTTGTGTATTTGTTACTTTTCTGTTGTTGTGTTAAAAATGTCTGGTTCGGCTATTGTGAGGAAAATGTTGACATCCCAACGGGAAAAAACATTGACTCACAAAGACTGTTGACTAAGCCAAAGCTCTTTGTGAAGCGCAGGGTTAGCCAGTGGACACATGTTTCTGTTCCCTGGCGCCTGTGGAAGGTTCTAGACCATGTTTATAACTGACAACTGTTTTGGTTGTTAGTGTTTGAGCTTTTGTCTAACTAACTGTCATTCCATGAGGCAATCGCATAAACCATAGTCTTCTACTAGCATGTTTGTAGTATGAGAAACAATCATTTACAGAAAGTGGGTGTCAAACTGCTCCTTTTAATGATGACACACTAGTTATGGAGTCTGTCTTACTGACATCAAGCCTTAAGGAAGGCACTGGGTTAAGATTGTTCATACTTCCCATAAATCAGAGACCGGAAGTTTGGAGAAGAAGTCAGTGGCCACACTTTTCCAGTGAGTCGAATATGGATTTCACAACATGACTCAGACGGCCAGAAAAAACACTGTGGTTTGCAGACGTAAATACGGTCAAATAGTTCGAAATGGAGCAATGAAATATGATGGTGACAAACAGAAATATAATAAATAAATAACTACTAAACAAAAATAGAATATGTATTCTTTCTTCCTGGTTTTAGATACGTGTTGATATAGACTCTGCTGATTTGTTCTGATTAGAGCACGATATTAGAAAATAGTTTTTTAACCCTGCGATATATATTGTTATATGAAAAAATGCTCAGTAGTATATATATATATATATATATATATATATATATATATATATATATATATATATATATATATATATATATATATATATATATATATATATAACGGTGGTGCAGCGCTGACATAAGAGGTCAAACAAATTAGTGGTCAACACAGAATGTATATTTTAGTGTGATCCTTCTGTTTGAAAAAATAATTAAATACAACGAATAATTACAAATAAATAAATACATTAAAAATGAATGAATGAATTAAAAAATATATATATACAGTCCAAATCAATAAAAAAAACTAAATTATAAAAAAGAAAATAAAAATAATTGCAGGACCTACGGTGTGACGACTACACACACGTACAGTGCGATATCGACACTCAAACAATATCCAGTGGTTCCTCTACTGACCACAGACCCAGCTAACGAATAGTCCAAGTAACGAAAAAACTTTACCTCAATATTTCGTTTCTGAATACGAAAGAAAATTTTATTTGCGAAAGTAAACCGAAACTCCAGAGACATAAATACTATGTACGTTACTCTACGTACTGTACATATCATGTCATGAGGGAACTACCCATGATGCTTTTGGTGACCTTTGACCCTCATTCTTCACAGAGTTCTAACCGTACACATGTAAAGGACAGAACCACCGCTGCCCCACGAGTCCCCCCTCACAAGTGCACCCACCAAAACCCCACCACAGCACGCACCCACCACCCAAAGAAAGTGACTCTCGTCCACCAACAGAAGTGAAACAAGAGACGACAAAGAAAGGAGGACGCACGAACCCGTGAAAAAAAACACCCTGAAAAAATGTCCACGAGCCGTGCCTGACAACGCACATGCCCCGCAC
Source organism: Siphamia tubifer (assembly GCA_020466265.1). Lineage (NCBI taxonomy): Eukaryota > Metazoa > Chordata > Actinopteri > Kurtiformes > Apogonidae > Siphamia > Siphamia tubifer. The sequence continues at coordinate 58,712,820 of CM035785.1, read as the reverse complement.
ACCCCAGGAAGACCACGAAAAGCCGCCAAAGTCAATGGTTCCTGGATCTACACCCACCAAACATCTGTCAACAAACGCCAATGAAGGCGAAAGTGACAAAACAATGACCCACATGTCTGGTCTGAAAATGACCCACTTGTCTGGTCTGAAAATGACCCACATGTCTGGTCTGAAAATGACCCACATGTCTGGTTCATTTAATGGTTTAATGTTTAATGTTCAGTCAGTGAAGACACATTTACCCACTGACACAAATACATTATATCTAAAATAGAAATATACATGTTCTTTTACTTTTAACACATATTTCAAACAAAATTGGTATTTTTTTGTATAATTTTTAAAAGGGTTAGGGGGTAGTATTTGGGGCCTCGGAACGAATCAGGCCTTTTACATGTAAAATGCAACTACAAAAAATTAATGGGACGAAAACACCCCTGGAACTAATTAATATCGTAAGTAGAGGTACCACTGTATTGTGCAGCTCTAGTTCTGATTACCTGTCTTTGAAGAAGAAGGTCTCCCCTCTGATCTGTGCTACAGCATCAAAAACAACTGGTTCACTACAGATGTCCATGGGTGTTACTGGACCCTGGGTTGGAGGTAATGGTTGGTCTGTTGACACACCTATTGGAAGAGCAATTACAATATAATATCAATCATCTGAGAGTGAAATGTACACCATCTTTTTTAGGGTTATCTTGGTCCATTGGATTATGGATCACTAATAAGGTGGTAATTCCATGGTCATTATGATATAATTTCATGGTAATAATTATTAACACAGCTACAGTGTAGGTAAATTAAGTAGGAAGAGGCAATAGGGCATTTTACAGAGCTGATACCATGTGACTTCCATTAAATTACTTAACTTGTTCTGGTGTAATTACAGGTTCCTTTTTTACCATGTGACTACTATTATGACTTGATCTGTCTCCTTCTTAATAATAACTAAATAATTGAGTGGAAACAAGTGATAATGCATTTTACAGCCCTGATGTGATGCTGTGGATTTTCCTGGAAATAACTTCCTTGTTTTTCAGGTAATTATAGAAAAACAGATAAATCCTGGATTCATCATTTCAGTAACTATAGATTCATTTAAAATAATTACCATTTTATTATACTTGAAATGAAAGTTGTTTGCGTCACTATTACTATTATTGGAAATTTGTTGTTATAAGGTGTTACAAAGGATTATTACCATGAGTTTTCATTACAATGACCATAGTATTACCACCTTATTAGCGATCTGTAATGTAAAGTGTTAACTCATAAATCATATATTATCTCACCATAAAGCTCCTGGATGCCATTGATATCATCTTGAGAAAGTCTGAAGTCTTTGGTGAAGGTATAGATGGGGGCCATCAGTGCTCCAGGGTCCTGAGAGTGTTCCAAACCAAGGGCATGACCAAACTCATGGGCTGCCACCAAGAACAAACTGTAGCCTGGGAACAAGAAACACAGAATATTCACTTCAGAAAGAGGACAACTGAAGGAAAACAGAAGGAGAACTGATGAGCAAAAGACAATATCCAGATGGCCTTTTAAAGGCAGAAACCAGATCTATGTTCATTTTTGTTGGGAATTTAACTGAATAAAGAAATATGACAACGTGCTCGGTAACCCATGTGTCATTGCGTCATACCTTGATCGGGACAGAAACCCCATTTGCGGTCATCGTCATAGCTCTTGGTGGTGGCGCACCACATTTTGCCATCGCTGCGTCCAGATGAAGTGCAGGAATCATAGGTGTCTCCCAGGAAAGTGAAAGGGAAAGCGCAGGGACTTCCCTCAGCATTTCCACCCACTGTTGACATGGCTGCAGGAAGAAAAGTCAACTTTCAATGGACACAGGAGCATGAGATCGAAAAAAAATGACACTGCAATGTTTTTTAACCCTACTATATATATATATATATATATATATATATATATATATATATATATATATATATATACATATATATATATATACATATATATATATATATATATATACATATATATATATATACATATATATATATATATATATACATATATATATATATATATATACATATATATATATATATATATATATATATACATATATATATATATATTCACAAAATTAAGCAAATCAGTCAGAGACAGCAGACCTCCACCAAGGCTTGATATGTCGTCAAAACATGACATGATGGAGCCATAGGTGTTGACCCATCTGATGTTTGAAGGTCAGGGTTAGGGGTCAAAGGTTATGGTTATAGGTGTTGACCCATCTGATGTTTGAAGGTGAGGGTTAGGGGTCAAAGGTTATGGTTATAGGTGTTGACCCATCTGATGTTTGAAAGTCAGGGTTAGGGGTCAAAGGTTATGGTTATAGGTGTTGACCCATCTGATGTTTGAAGGTCAGGGTTAGGGGTCAAAGGTTATGGTTATAGGTGTTGACCCATCTGATGTTTGAAGGTGAGGGTTAGGGGTCAAAGGTTATGGTTATAGGTGTTGACCCATCTGATGTTTGAAAGTCAGGGTTAGGGGTCAAAGGTTATGGTTATAGGTGTTGACCCATCTGATGTTTGAAGGTGAGGGTTAGGGGTCAAAGGTTATGGTTATAGGTGTTGACCCATCAGACCATGTGAATGAAAAAAACACCAGATTCTATTTTGTCTGAATCCTAAAATAATAAATCTATAATCCTGTTGACCTTTAGTTTCAGTGTGACCTTGACCTTTGACAAGAACAAACAAACAGACAGACAAACAGACAGACAAACAGACCAGAAGTTAATACCTCCTTGTTGGAGGTAAAAATAATAATGAGAGGATCTGCCATGTGACTATAGCACACATGTACGCTGTGACGTCGATGGTCCAATAATGCGTGGTTCAGTTCTAACAGTCGGCCTCCATCAGTTCAGTGTGTCAGGAACTCATCCATATCACAATGGTTTTTAATCATTTGTGTTATACAGTGAAATGAGTGCACGTTATGTTGAAAGTCCTGGCACCATGTACACAACATTAATGATTAATCCACTGGGCTCAAAAGCACAAAGCACCCACCCAATTTGACTTCCTTTCAAAGAAAGATAAATCTCAATCTGGCAACAACAGTTTTGTGATGTTCTTTCTTTTTTCAAATAATTTCTTATTCAACACATGACTATCATATAAGACTTTCCAACAAATGTTTATTGGAATTTCCACTAGTGGGAATATTTCGGGGAAAAAAAAGTCTCCCACTCTCACCCTCTCAAACCCCCCCCCCACTCTCTCTCTCTCTCTCTCTACCTCAAAACTAAAACCAGTCCATCTGACAGAATGGAAACTAAGCCCTTCCACTGAACATTAAAATACTTCTGTACTCATTCAGACCACAAGCAAAACTGAAAACTCCAGCTGGAGCATTCCTGTAGACAATATACACGAGGGAACCATAAACTGCACACTATAAAAAAAAAAAAAAGTTCCTAAATATTACACTGAAAAACTGCAAACCATGACAGTGGAAATCTGTAAACTCTAAAAACGGTTTGATACGGTTTATATGACACTGAATCACTGTGAAAAAAGACATTTCCTTACTATATTTTTTAAATGGAAAAATATCACAATATGCATGACATTCAATACTGTAATTTTTACATTTATTTCTGTAAAATCAAACCATTTTTCACAGTTTAATGTACATTTTGTTGTCATGATAACGGCTAAATGCTGCAGTAGTTCTAACAAATACATGACTATATTTACATGCAAAAAAAATCCAGTTTATTCCTGTAGTGTTCTAGAAACCACAATAGTTTCCCATTTGGGGACAAATAAACTTGAACATGAACTTTGTTTGTTTCCCTCTTGAATGATGTAAATATTCTGTAGATGTCAAAACCTACCAGTTTCGGGGCAGAACCCGTAGGTTTTGTCACGGTCATAATCCTCTGTGGTTGCACACCAGCGGTACCCATCATCCCTTCCCTGAGTGGTGCAACCATCATACTTCTCTCCCTGAAAGTTGAAGGGGAATTTGCATGGAGCTCCTTCAGCATTTCCACCCAAGGTAAACAGCACTGGAACACAAAGGTTAGCATGTGTTAAAGAAAAAACCTTTTGCACTACAGAACTTTTATATTTGATTTAATTTCATTCTTTATTTTTCAGTACATTGCACATTAAGGGCGGCACGGTGGTGCAGTAGTTAACAGGGTGGTGCAGAGTGGTTAACAGGGTGGTGCAGTAGTTAACAGGGTGGTGCAGTAGTTAACAGGGTGGTGCAGTAGTTAACAGGGTGGTGCAGTAGTTAACAGGGTGGTGCAGTGGTTAACATGGTGGTGCAGTGGTTAACAGGTGGTGCAGTAGTTAACAGGGTGGTGCAGTGGTTAACAGGGTGGTGCAGTAGTTAACAGGGTGGTGCAGTAGTTAACAGGGTGGTGCAGTAGTTAACAGGGTGGTGCAATAGTTAACAGGGTGGTGCAGTAGTTAACAGGGTGGTGCAGTAGTTAACAGGGTGGTGCAGTGCTTAACAGGGTGGTGCAGCAGTTAACAGGGTGGTGCAGTAGATAACAGGATGGTGCAGTAGTTAACAGGGTGGTGCAGAGTGGTTAACAGGGTGGTGCAGTAGTTAACAGGGTGGTGCAGTAGTTAACAGGGTGGTGCAGTAGTTAACAGGGTGGTGCAGTAGTTAACAGGGTGGTGCAGTAGTTAACAGGGTGGTGCAGTGGTTAACATGGTGGTGCAGTGGTTAACAGGTGGTGCAGTAGTTAACAGGGTGGTGCAGTGGTTAACAGGGTGGTGCAGTAGTTAACAGGGTGGTGCAGTAGTTAACAGGGTGGTGCAGTAGTTAACAGGGTGGTGCAATAGTTAACAGGGTGGTGCAGTAGTTAACAGGGTGGTGCAGTAGTTAACAGGGTGGTGCAGTGCTTAACAGGGTGGTGCAGCAGTTAACAGGGTGGTGCAGTAGTTAACAGGGTGGTGCAGTGGTTAACAGGGTGGTGCAGTAGTTAACAGGGTGGTGCAGTGGTTAACAGGGTGGTGCAGTGGTTAACAGGGTGGTGCAGTGGTTAACAGGGTGGTGCAGTAGTTAACAGGGTGGTGCAGTAGTTAACAGGGTGGTGCAGTGGTTAGTACTCGTGCCTCACAGACAGAGGGACCTTGGTTCGACAGGCCAAAAGTTTTTTGTGTTTTCTTTCCACTGTAGATTCTCACTGAAAACAATAAAACTATGAATAAAGTCGCAGTCGCAAAAATCATCAAATGCTACAACGAAACTGTCTGACATGAGGACCGACCCAGGAAAGTTAGACCAAGAGTCACCTTAACCCTAACAGACAAGAGGAAAACATCTACTGTATATACACACATAAGGACGAGGAAACAACACACACATGAGGAAACAAGGTTAAAGGTCAAACTAGACAGAACACGAAAGGAAATAAAGAGGAAGTAACAGACAAACAGAAACAAAGAACTACATGTACATATACATGTAAGTATATATATATATATATATATATATATGTGTGTGTGTGTGTGTGTGTGTGTGTCAGATTATAAAACAAAGGCTAATATCCCTCTGGTGTTTAAATAGGTGGGCTAAAACTTTATAAAGTGGGAAAATAAAAGCACAGATATACCATTAGGAAGAGCATTAGTAAAAACCATTAATAAAAAAATGAAGAATGTACAAGAACAGAAGAAATATCCAGAGACACAGAAAGACAAAAGAAAGGTAGAATTATAAAAACAGTCAGGACTTTATATAAAAGCTCCACAGATCAGATCGCTCCAGTACAAACTGCTTTCACTGGTGTTTTCATAATATACAACAACTCAGTACATGTGTACTTTGGCAAATAGCTGTCATATGCATGTGAGCATGTTAGTACCATGGACAGCATTATAACACAGATAAACAAAATGTTTGACAAAGCCCAGTGTTCTAAAGTGGGGCAGTAACTTGGAAAAGAAATATTCCATAATCAACTCCAAACAAAAAAACATCACTTTCCTGGCATGACGTTCTAGCCTACTTTGTTTCAGTCCAAAATCAGCAGAACAGCTTTTGAGTTTAAAAACAATATGATCTGAAGCAGTCCTTTGCCAACTGTGATGAAAACAGTTTAATTCATCCAGTTACTTAACCCTTTAACTCCTGAGACTCAAGCAATTCCACAGTAAAAAAAAAAAAAATACAATAAGAAAAAAATGCTAAAGTTATCAGTAAAATGAACAAAAATGAATATTAAACTAACACAATAATATGTAACATGAACAAAGTAAGACACTAACAGAACACAACTGAAGAAAAATAATAAAATTAATCAACAAAACATAGAAAAAATAAATAAAACCTAGAAAAGCAAGGCAAAAAAAAGGCAAAAAAAGGCATTTTTCACCTCAAAATGGCTGTTACCATGGAAATTTGTTTTAGCTTAATTAACATACCTAGGAAAAGTTCATAGCATCCATAGGTATCTGTCATGTTCTGTTCCTTGTGTTTTTGTGTTTTCCTGCCCTGTCTCTGTTCTGTGTCTCTATCTTTACCTTTCACCTGTCTATAATCATTGATGCACCTCACCTGGTGAGAGCAGCTGTAGCTCATCAGGTGAGGTGTATATAACCAGCTCTCAGACCTGACTCTGTGCCAGATTATCATGACCAGTCCTCTGATTATCCAGCATTCTGTTTCTTCTGTGTTTCCGTGTACCAGTCCCGTTTCTGTCCGACCTCCGTTTTCTGCCTTTTACCCCTGTCTGTTTCTGAACCTGATCCGGATCCTGTTTAGCCTCTCGCCGCCTGCCCTGACCCTGGAACGTGTACCGACCCTGATTTCTGCTGCCTGCCCTGACCCCGGAACGAACCCTGACTACGAGCCTCGTCATCTGCCCCAACGGTGGACCAATTCAATTCAATTCAATTCAATTTTATTTATAAAGCCCTAAATCACAACAAAGTCGTCTCAGAGGGCTTTACAAAAACATAATCAAGCTACAGAAATACATGAAAAAGTCCCAGGCATCCCCTGTCCTTAGACCCTCCTTCTCGGCAAGAAAAAACTTCAAAACCCAAGAATCGATCCGATTCCAGTTCCGCTCCCGGATCCAAGGAAGACCTTCGAGCCCGGCTTGGATAAGTACAGCCTAGCCTCTAGAGACTCGAACGAGGGCCTGTCTTCATCACTCTGTGCCATTATTCTAACCTGTGTGAAAATAAAGCATTGTTTGGACTTTTACATACGTCTCCTGTTCTGCGCTTGGGTTTTCCGTGGTCCGTTACAGTATCATTTCCAAGTGTTAACATTTTTCTCCAGTGGCCGATATATTTTCTAAAAATAAAATTCTAAACAATGAGATTTTACCAATAAGATCATATTTTGACATAAAACCACATGACGGGATTTTTTTTGTCACCCCTTCTGAAATGATACGGTATGTCCTAAAATTAACCTCTACCCATTTTGATGCTTTAATCATTTCTGTAATGATTCTTCCAAATATTTGAATGAAGTTACCCCACTAGTGAAAGAGCTGGTGTTGTTGAGCAGTGTTGAATGTTTAACTCCCTACAGAGTTGTGAAAACCACGCCTACTTTTGCAGCACAGTCTGCACACTGAGCCGCCATTTTTTGTCAGAGTTCATGGTTGTTGTTGATTTTTTTCTGTAATTTGTGATACTGTAATCTGTAATTACATTAAAGATGTCAACCATAGTTTGAAGTCCCAACTTCAATCAAATGTTCTGAGCATATTTGGCTGTGTAAGACGTGTATATACACTATTTTAGATGGTTTGACATTTTACACCAACACACAAGAAAGCAACTTTTGAACACAACTTTATAAAACTATTGTCCCATTCATTCTGTGTCAAAGAAAACATTAAACTGATATAAACATTAACACTGGTCTCGATTTAAAAAGGAACTCTATGCACTACAGTGTCAAACACGAGCTTGTGTAAAATCAACACTTGTCAAGAATTCAAAATTAACTCTTTCTACTGGTGTAATAACGACTGAACACTATTTGATGCTAACAGAGAGTTGATTATTAACTCTGGTTAGAGTTATTTTTAACACTGTAAGTATCACCACTTTAGGGAGTGTTAAATTAACACTATAAAGACTGGGACAATATAAACACTTTTCATACACTGAAGAAAGTAAAACCTTGAATCAACACAGAAATTCTTCTTCAATAGGTCACACATAAAAACATTCAGTGAATCGGATTCAATTAAAATAATCTTAACCCTATGTAATTTAATTTGGTTCAATAAACTAGATTTTTTTTATGTGTGACCAAAATATTTGAGAAGATTTTTTAAGTTGATTCAAAGTTTTACTTTTTTCAGTGTCGTGTTAAAGTTAACTTTCTCAGAGTTGATTTTAACACTGTAGAATTTGCTGTGTATACAAAGGTTATACAAAAGTTGTGTTTTACTTTCAATTTACTGCTACATCATGAGATGGAAAACTCAACAACAGAATAAACTTACATTCGTGGGGGCAGAAACCATATTTGCCATCATCATCAAAGTTGTAAGTAGTGGAGCACCACAGGAATCCATCGTCACGGCCCTGAGATGTACAGCTGTTGTATTCAGTGCCCATGAAAAGGAATGGGAATTTACAGAACTCCCCTTCAGCGTTGCCAAACTTCACCTTCACCACTGTTGAAAAGATAAATCCATCTTTAGTTATTGTTGTTTACATGGTATACAATACAGCAACACTCGGGGTCTTTCCTGACCGTCGATGTGTCGCACAGCAAGAGTCTTGTCTCGTGTATGACTGTTTTTGGTTGTTGGTATTTTGTCTGTGCCCTGTTGGTTTGGGCTGCTTGCTTCTGCCTCTGATTACCGGACCCTGACCTGCATCTGAAGTGACGCGGTTCTATTTCCGGTCGATTTCCGGGCAATGGGACCTAAGTGCCATAAAAAAATGAACACGAGTCAATGGAGGGATAAAAGTAATTTTCTGGTCCCGATTGAAATGTGCTACGGTTTTCACATGTGATGTGTGTGAATTTTAAAGATACATTTTCACATTGAGAAAGCACTCACTTTGGACAGGCATCCAAAGTTACGTTAGGTTTTATGTCAGAGTAAGTAATGGACTACAACGTTCGTCTCACAAATATGACGTCACCACCAAGCTTCACCATCAAACTCTTTGAAAATGGCTGTGACTTTGGCGAGCTTCACCTCCTTCTTTCAGGACGAAGGCAAGAGCATCAAACGTGGAGAAAACCACTTTAAATCGGGGCATGTGGAAAGTGGGGGAGAGATAGTTGGTCGAGTGAGAGCCAGCATGCGGGACAAGCTCTCGTCAGCCGGGAAGCGGTAGAGGGAACATGTGGGAATTGTGTTGTGATTACACCGGGACACAAAGCACACAGGCATTTTCAAATGAAAAATAGAAAAGGTGGTATACGGTTTAGAAAAGTTTACAGGGAAAGATTCTGCTGTGACGTCAGCTATGCGACGTCTGATATGTCGTCCAAACAGAGTCCAAATAATGACATATTTTTACACGATAATAAATCACAAAACACGTATAAAAGAAACTCCAAACGCACATCATTGGTTATGATTTTAATTGAAGTACAGCAAATGTGTGATTCAGGACATAAAGTAAAGTGGAGCAGAAAATAATTATTTTCTCCTCATCCACTCTCTTTCCGGTCGCCCAGTGGACCGACCGGAAAGGGCGGAGACTTAGGCTCCCTATTGGATCCCGATGCTCTGACTGATCTCCCGTGTTGACCCCCGCCAGTGTAACGGAGTAAAAGTAGTGGTGTGGTTCCTCTTGCCATCCTGGTAACGCATACATACACAGTTTTATGTTGTCCGAGGGACATGAAGGCAGCACCCCTGCCACCTGGGGTCATGCAACCCAGAGGATAGCAACAGTAGCACCTCACCGTCCTCTGGGTATGTATGAACAGCACGAGCTCCGCTGTTTGTCTAATATTACACTTCGTTTTTTATTGTTAAATGTGTATTTTAATTAATGATTTGGTGCCAATCCGGTTGCATAGTTAAGCATGTTTCGTTTTCTTTCATTAAAAAATTGACTTAGTTTTCTTTTGTGTTAGCTAACTGGTTTTCCCTCGTTTTAATTTCAGACCTGTGTGTGTGCGCGCGCGCGTGCGTTGGTGCTGCAACGGGACTGATTATCTGTACTTTTGTGGACCAGGACAAATACACGGCGTGGTTGGATGACAACGGAATTGTGTCTTTGATCATACATTGAACACAACGCACGAGTACAACATCTACACCTGCTGACTGGTAGGTAATGTCTCTTGGAAAATATTTAACCGTGCTGGATTTTTGGTACCGACCTTTGCATGCCTTGTGACCAATTTTTTTCCTCTGACCCTCAAGTTGCCGGTTCGATCCTCCCCCACCACAGATCTACATTCATTATTCCCGTTTTTCTATAAATCACTTAAACTTATTAAGCGGGTTGTTCAACCGTCTTGCATTGGGTCCTTCTGTACTGACTCAGTTACAATGGTATCAGGTTTGTCATGTGACCTGAATCACACACATGTTGTAGCTCATAATAAATGATAATTATCGACGTGTTACAACTCCTTCTGTTAACCAACGGCTGACTCAGTGAGTAAACCCTGTTAATAATTTGGACTACACGCCACAGCTGACTAGAGTGTGACGTCACATCCTCCACTCATTGTAGCCTCTTACTAAGCCCACATAAACGTTCGCTTCCCATCAAATATTTATTATTAATCACTATCATACTCGCTCCATTCACTCCCATTCAAATTTTTTACAAGCTAAGCACCCAAGGACCGGAAGTAGAAGGGCGTGACTTTGCCTCTCCATAACATATGGACCCACTGTGAACAAAATAAATACAGAATTATTAATCAAAGAAAAAAGAAAACCGTCCACACCCTCATCTCATCCCCATATTATGTAAAAAATATAATATATGGATCATTTATTTGTCACAAAGGAACTAAAGTACACCATCCTTTAGTAAATGTTCTAAAACCACTGGTACAAAATAAAACTACTGGTGTAAAAAGTAAGTCTTGTAAGATGTTTTGGCATGATATGACATGAATAATTAGGTTTGTAAGTGATTATTTCACAAATGATAAACACAGACGAGAGGGGCCGAATACTGGGAAACACATAAAACTATCTGGGTCAGTGGATTCAAACACAAATGCAGCACAGTTGAATCATTTTTTTTCTCTTCAGTTTCCAGATGGCTGAGCTTTGCTGGAACCGGTGCCAGAAAGTTCATACTAAGTTAAGATGATCCAAACAAAGTAGTCGGATTCAGATTAGTTTAAACACTGTCGATGTCAGTGTGAACGTGTAGCAACATCTGAGCAAACACGCCGTAAATAATATTGTCTTGTCATCACCCTTAATGCATTAGTGCGTAGTTAAATAAAAAAATGTATATTCCGCCATGACAACAAAGCAATACTAATAGTTTTAATGGAAAATAATTTTTCTTTTACCTTGGCCCTCTCCCAGTGTCCACTGTTCATCATCATCAAAGTGGGAGTCTCCCCCGATTCCTGGCCCCGGAGCGAAGGCGTGAGCCAACAGACCATCTTTGCCATCAAAAGGGTAACCGTCTCCATGCTCTGGTGATGATTTATCAATATAACGAATGATTAGAAACTGAATTTTTTACTGCAAACATTTTCTCCAAGCATGACAACATCTAACATCTTTATTTAAGCACATTAATGAACACATTAATAACGCAACTAAAATGACATTGTACCTTTTACCCTATTAATGATGCGTACCCTGAAAAAAAGTAAAACATTGAATTAACTGAAAAAAAATTTCTTCAATAGGTCACACGTAAAAAGATCTAGTTGAGTGAATCAAATTAAATTAAAATAACCCTAACCCTATGCAATTCAATTTGGTTCATTCAACTACATGTTTTTTATGCGTGACCATTAAAAAGTCAGAATTATGAGATAAAATGTTTAAATAATGAGATAGAAAGTCGAAATTATGAGATAAAAAAATCTAAATTCTGAGATAAAAAGTTGAAATAATGAGATAAAAAGTCAAGTCATGAGATAAAAAGTCAAAATTGAAGAAGAGTTTTAAAGTGTTGAGTTTTTGTTCTGCAGTAATTACTCCTTTCCTGACGGTCATCTCTGGTCAGGCAGAGTGATATCATAATACTGGAAGTGAGTAGCTATGTTTTTTTAGGGAGGAATGACTGGAATGGCCTGTGTAAAGTCCACACTGCCCGTCATTTTCAACAGCGAACTTTAAATATAAAGTAAGTAAAGTGTAGAGTCACTGTAATAACATGGATGTGGTCAAGTTCCTGTCGTGTCACAAAACAAGATGTAAACTAGCGTTCAGCCTTCTGTTAACATGACATTTTTATAACTAGTGGTTCTGGGCACCACAAACCCCGCCCCCGTACCACAAACCCCGCCCCCGTACCACAAACCCCGCCCCTTACAGAAGTTGGAGTTTATTTTGCATCATTCCAGCTGATGTCATCATGTCTAATGTGTGTGCCGATGTCAGTATAGAAGTTCTTTATGTATTGTGGACAACAGCGCAATAATGATGTTGACATTAGTGGGGACATAAGGGTTAGAAGAAGAAGAAGAATGTGCCTAAAAGAGATGAAATAACATCTCATTTTATTTTTGATCAAAAACTAAAATATATTTTAGCAACATTTTTATTTCTTTACATTTCATCTTATTTTTATTCATCATCTATATCGTATTATATTATTACAGTATTTTCTGCATTATAAGGTGTATTAAGTGAAGTCAAAATCATGAGATAAAAAGACAATTTGTTCGATTAAAAAGCTAAACATATAACATAAAAAATCAAAATTATCCGATGAAAAGTCAAAATTATGAGCAAAAAAAGATAAAAAGTAAAACTAACTTTACAGTTGTTGTTGTTCAGTCCCAGTAGTTGTAGGTAGATTATTGGACATGAGGCAGTTATTGTTACTGTATATTAACTAGTTCTACAAAAAACACAGTGGGACTAATATATGGATTAATACTGGTAGTGATTAGTGACTGGGAATTTAAACTTTATCTGATGATTTAGACTTTACTTAATGAACCTTATATATGAAAAACCTTCATAAAAACATTCATTGACAGTTCACCTTATAGTCCAGTCCACCTTATAGTCCAGTCCACCTTATAGTCCAATTCATCTTATAGTCCAGTCCACCTTATAGTCCAGTTCATCTTATAGTCTAGTCCACCTTATAGTCTAGTTCACCTTATAGTCCAGTCCACCTTATAGTCCAGTTCATCTTATAGTCCAGTCCACCTTATAGTCCAGTCCACCTTATAGTCCAGTCCACCTTATAGTCCAGTCCACCTTATAGTCCAGTCCACCTTATAGTCCAGTCCACCTTATAGTCCAGTCAACCTTATAGTCCAGTTCACCTTATAGTCCAGTCCACCTTATAGTCCAGTTCACATTATAGTCCAGTCCACCTTATAGTCCAGTCCACCTTATAGTCCAGTCAACCTTATAGTCCAGTCCTCCTTATAGTCCAGTCCTCCTTATAGTCCAGTCCACCTTATAGTCCAGTCCACCTTATAGTCCAGTCCTCCTTATAGTCCAGTCCTCCTTATAGTCCAGTCCACCTTATAGTCCAGCAGAGTATTAAATGGACATAGGTAAGAACACAGTAATGGTCTTTAGTGTCTTTGTGTTTAGTTTTACTAGTACTTTAACAGTTACTGAACAAACACTGACTATTTTATACAAAACTACAGACATTTGAGATGAAATATTTTATTACATGATAAAGAATGATTTGAATTTTGGAAAAAAACGACAATAACTAATTTTCACCAAATAAATGCAGTTAGTGTGTTTTTACTTCATAGGACAGTTTACTGCTCTACATACGTACCATTGCGTCCAAAATTAATCATGATGTCAGCTTCTCCATCCATGAGTCGAGTGAAAGTGAGTGGAGTCACATCACTCCAAACTTTAAAGGCTCTGAAGAAAGCGTCATTTATGACTTCCTCATCGAGGTCGGGTGTGTATCCCAGGATTCTACACAATCATCACAAAGTTTGTTAAATAACACAAACAAGAGACAGACTTCCAAAATGATCATCATTTGGGTCACGTTGACATCTGGAGCGGCCTAATGTCGCTCCAGATATCGTCTATTACATGATCTCTTCCTCTGCTGGAAACCATGGAAACAAATGCAGTTAAATTCAGCCAGTTACAGACCATGAATCATCTGCTGAAAATGCTTCCTGAAGCAGCGCTCAGCCACAAACACCCTGATATGCATGTTTACACTGTCCCAAAACAACAGTCTAAGGCTAACATCTATCTAATACAATACATTTATATGTCTGTGTATGTTATTAAGATGTGTTAAAATGAGACAAAAATACACAGATGTAAAAAAAAAAAGTTAAAAAGATGTTATAAACACACAAAAATGGTAAAATCTCTTAAAAGAGATGTTAAAAAATACACACAGACATTAAAATATGTTTTTAAAAAGATAAAAACACACAGATGTAAAAATATGTTTTTAAAAAGATAAAAACACACAGATGTTAAAACATGGGAGAAAAATGTTAAAAATATACACAGACGTTAAAATGGATTTAACTGTTTAAAACAGACAAACATTTTTAAGATGCGTTAAAAGAGACATTAAAATGTTTGTTTTTAACCCTTTTTAAATACATTATCATGTCTGTGTATGTTCTTTAAGATGTGTTAAAACGAGACAAATACACAGATGTTAAAAAAAGGATTTAAAAGAGATGTTAAAAAAACACACAGATGTTAACATGTTTTAAAAAAAGATAAAAACACACAAAAATGCTAAAATATGGGTTAAAATGTTCAAAACACATACAGATGTTAAAATGTGTTTTAAAAAAGGTATTTAAGCACAAATAGGGATAAAAATAAGTGTTTAAAATGTTTAGGAAAACTTAGATTTTAATTGGATGAAGTCAATAATTCTAATGTAACTGCAGTGACTGTCACTGACCATCTTTTAATTAAAACTATAATGTATCAGCAAAAATGAGTCCAAAGTAAACGTCTGCTGTACAAATAAAAAAAAAAAAGTTCTGTCTGTGACTGGTTGTTATTGACTTTGGCGTACAGTCTTTTTTTTTTTTTTACAGACGGGCTGGAACGATCAGGACGCAGAAAACCGCTGATATAAATAAACCAGATCCACATTGTTGTAAACCTCAAACAGAACAAAAACACAAGACCTGACACATACTGGGAAGGAATGCTGGGGTTAGCAACATGCAGACGCTTCATGACTGTGGGGGTGGGGTGGGGGTTTAACAGAGGTCAGGTAAGGTCAGACCAGGGTCCATCTATAAAAACACTTTTAGCTGCTCAAACGTCTTATAAGGAAAATAAAAAAATCAAAAGTCTGTAGCTTGATTCAAAAGTAAATCTGAGTGAAGTAGATCTATGGAACTTATCCACATCTAATGGTTTATTTTAACATAATTGGGTCAATTTAGAGATTTGTATTTTTATATTATACATATATGTTATATTATTATATTATACATATTTTATTTTTATATAACTTATTTTATTACAGACATAACTTTATTTTTATTCTTTCATTTTCCCCTTTAAATATGTTTCACTGAAGGAAACGCTAAAAATGTCATTGTACATCTGTTTGTATCATGACAATAAAGTCTGTCTGTCTGTCTGTCTGTCTGTCTGTCTGTCTGATTTGTGTGTAAATATGATAAGATGATGCGCTACATGTCTGTACATCACATCCTATAAAGACCCAATACTACTTCTGTGACACTTCCACGATTTCAGCTCTTTCTGAACTGATTTATCACCATTTATTATACTACTTATTTATTATACTACCATAGTACTGTAGTATATAGTACATCTAGTATAAAGTATAACTAGTATATAGTATATCTAGTATTTAGTATACATTGTATATCTACTATATAATATATTGTATATAGTACATCTAGTATATATAGTATATTTAGTAGTATATATAATATACTTAGTAGTATATTTAGTAGTATATATAGTATATTTAGTAGTATATATAGTATACTTAGTAGTATATTTAGTAGTATATATAGTATACTTAGTAGTATATTTAGTAGTATATATAGTATACTTAGTAGTATATATAGTATATTTAGTAGTATATATAGTATACTTAGTAGTATATTTAGTAGTATATATAGTATACTTAGTAGTGTATATATAGTAGTATATATAGTATATTTAGTAGTATATATAGTAGTATATATAGTATATTTAGTAGTATATAGACACCATAGGTGTTAAATGAATACTGTCATATTTTCTGTGTACAAACTGCATTTGACACTAATTATTATTAACAATAATTGGATTCATGGATGAGAAGTTGTTAAACATTTCAGATCAGTAGATGCTTTTGGTCACTAGTAGCTGTTTGGGTCTTAATGGGTTAAATAACTTTACCACTAACACTGCTATTCTATATTTTTTCTAGGCCATTCTGGAAAAAAACGTCCGTGTATGAGCTTTGCTAATGAGCTGTAATGACATAATGACGTGTCCACTCCCATCATAAAGTCCCTCTGCAGGATGCACCGTAACAGTTTAATAAACACAAATGCATACTCATCCAACGCCTCATTACAAATGCATACGTCTCTGACCTGTAGGTGATGTCTTTCTTCTGCCACATGGGTTTCCTGTGGAAGAAGTTGTAATTGGCCACATCTGGGACGCCACAGCGGGGCTTTTTCATGATCTCCACAGTTTTGGAATCAATTTCTCCAGTCTCTTGCAGGGAAAAGAACTTCTGCATTTTCTTCAGTGTGTCCTTCAGAACCATTAGGTTGCATCTATCTTGTGGGCATCCATAAAACTTATTCAAATAGTGCTGATGAAAGCAAACACACACACAGTAGTTTACTTTGAATGTGCATTAAATGACACAAAATACAGCCTCATTTTACTCAAGTTAAACTGTTCAAGTGTTTGTTTGTGGAAATGAAAACGTCAGCTTCACAGACCCAGAGGTGGTAGAAGTACTCGTACAGAGGTGGTAGAAGTACTCGTACAGAGGTGGTAGAAGTACTCGTACAGAGGTGGTAGAAGTACTCGTACAGAGGTGGTAGAAGTACTCATACAGAGGTGGTAGAAGTACTCATACAGAGGTGGTAGAAGTACTCGTACAGAGGTGGTAGAAGTACTCATACAGAGGTGGTAGAAGTACTCGTACAGAGGTGGTAGAAGTACTCGTACAGAGGTGGTAGAAGTACTCGTACAGAGGTGGTAGAAGTACTCGTACAGAGGTGGTAGAAGTACTCGTACAGAGGTGGTAGAAGTACTCGTACAGAGGTGGTAGAAGTACTCGTACAGAGGTGGTAGAAGTACTCGTACAGAGGTGGTAGAAGTACTCGTACAGAGGTGGTAGAAGTACTCGTACAGAGGTGGTAGAAGTACTCGTACAGAGGTGGTAGAAGTACTCCTATAGAGGTGGTAGAAGTACTCGTATAGAGGTGGTAGAAGTACTCATATTCTGTACATAACCTTTTGTTGGTCAGCTCAACAGAGGTAACTTTGAATCCTAATATTTAATCTAAATTTAAATCCTTTGACACCAAACTTCAGTCTCCCCCTTTTGCAAGAAGCATGTAATGCATGAAAACACCACTGGGTGGCGCTGACTATGATATATTCAGCTCTTGCTAGTATACCACTAAGGAAAAAGATGGTAACCATGACAACACCTCTGTGATGAGCTTTTCTTTTCGACACAAAATTGCAGGTAAGTTCTATTTTTTTTTTCATTTAATTAACTTTTACCGAGTATATTTGCATAAATAATCCTCATCGTGTTTCAGAAGTACTTTAGTATTCATGTAATATTTTTAAAACGTGCTGAACCAAATGGTGGAGATAAAAGTAAAGGGTCATGAAATGCTAATGCTAATCGCTAATGATACGAACACAAAGAGTTAATGCATCTAATTTGAACCAAGTCACAAATTATGTTGGTAAGATTGGTGAAGGAGTAATGTTTGAGTTTTAATACTTAAGTTACATTTAGGGTCAGTATTTTTTTAATCTATGTATTATGTTAAAATAGTCCCTGTGGTGGAAAAAGCAAAAAAAAAATTTTTATTGAGATTTTTGTAGTGTGACAAACAAAGGACTAAGTAGAAGCACAGTGAAAAAATACTCTAGTAGAAGAAGAAGAAGAAGTAGTGATTCAACTCCTTTACTTAAGTAAAAAAAGTAAAACTGAAGTGTAATGGAGTAAACAAGTAAAAAGTAAAACTTTATTTTTTGCCCCAGATGAAATGACATTTATTTAACCAGGAAACGTCAGAAACATTCCAAAGGTATGCAAAAATAAAGGCTTTAAAAGTGAGTTACTGTGTAGATAATATGTTTGATCAGGTCACAGTTACTCACTTTTGTGGATATAGACGGCAAAGTTTAGAAAAATAAAAAATAAAGTCATCATTATTGTGACATAAAAAATAATGAATATGAAAGAAAAAGTGCATAATTATGAGCTAAAAACTCAAGATTATGAGAAAAACTCATAAATATGAGATAAGAAATGCATAATTAGGAGAAAAAGAGTCAAAATTATGAGATCAAAAGTTATAATTAGATTTAAACAAACACGAGATAAATGCATAATGACGATTGAAATGTCAAAATCAAAACTATATAATAAAGTTAACATTTGGAGATAAAAAAAGTTATAATCATGAGAAAAGTATGATATAGAAAGTCATGATTTCCCCTTGAAACAACTTATTTGTTTGTAATGTCACATCTGTTTAGTTTGAAAAAGTAATGAGTCTATTCTGAAATAAAGTAAAAATATTTATATAAATATAAAGAGTATAAAGTACAAATATTTATATAAATGTAAAGAGTATAAAGTAAAAAGTCACCAGAAAAATCAATACTCAAATAAAGTACAGATAGTAAAAAAGCTCTACTGAAGTACAGTAACGAAGTACTTTTACTCAGTTACTTCCTACATCTGCACAGACTAAACTATTTGGGTAAAAAAAACAAGCAGCAGAACTTACCAGAGCAACTTCTTTGTCTGTTTTGGGGGTGGTATCGTCTCCAGGAAACCTGATAATAGGCGAGGGGGCTGCAGAAGTGGCTTGAAAAGTCACGAAAACAAACAAAAACACTTTGAGAACAATCCGACGACAGTGAAATATCGTCGGAAAGCCCATGTTTGCAGGTTTAATAAATGTTAGGGTTAGAAAAGTGTGTGTTCCTCGGGTGTAGTCCTGCTCAGCCCTTCAGCTTGTGTTGCTCTGCTCTTCTGCAGGACTTTTTTTTTCCTCCTCAACGGGACATCCTGCACCTCAGCTCTATGAACTTTCTCAGTTCTGCTGCACACGCACTTTTCCCAGAGCCGTTCTGCGCAGTCTCCAGGTTGGGAAAGAGGAGCCACAGACACTGGAATAATTCAGTGCTTAGTCATAAGGCTGTAGGTCTATCACAGCCTGGGGTTTTGTTTCTGCAACGCGAGGAAGGAGTACAAATGAAAAAGAAGAAAAAGGAGGAGGAGGAGGAAGAGGAGGAAGAGGAGGAAGAGGAGGAGGTATCTAAGGATTTGGAATCCTACTGTCTCCAAATGATCCATGGAGTTCAACATACACTGACAAAAGGAAAACATTGAATCAACTTAAAAATTCTTCTTCAATTTGGACTTTTTAGTCAAAATAATGAGTGGATCAAATTTAGTTGCATAAGGTTAGGCTTAATTTAATTTAATTTGATTCAACTAGATGTTTTTATATGTGATCTATGGAAGAATAATTTTTAAGTTGATTCAATGTTTTAGTTTTTCAGTGTAGATGACAAATACCTGTTTGTTTAAAAAAGTTAAACTCACCATCAGGAGGCACAACAGGTTCAACAACTGTGTGTGTTTATTTATATATATATATATATATATATATATATATATATATATATATACATACATACACACACACACACACAGAGGTGATAAAACTCACATTCTGTACTTAAGTAGAAGTACAGCTACTTGTGTGAAGAAAGTAAAAGTAAAAGTAATGATGCAACTCCTTTATTGAAGTAAAAATAAAAAATGACAACATCTCAATTGTAATCAAGTAAAAAGTAAAGCTGCATTTTTTTCCGCTATGGATGAAATAATATTTATTTAACAAGGACAAAAAAAATGTCAGAAAATAAAGTACAGATATTTATGTAAAAATGTAGGGAGTAAAAGTTGCCAGAAAAATAAATACTGAAGTAAAGTACAGATACCTAAAAACTGTGTATGTATATATATATATATATATATATATATACATATATATATATATATATATATATATATATATATATATATATATATATATATATATATATATATATATATATATATATATTGTTGACTGTTTGACACTGGACACTCACTTTATCCAGATATAAACAAAATGTTAATTACTTGTGTCCTGCAGAAATAATAAATGTGAGTGTTTTATTATAACTCTACTTGATAAGTTATCTATACAGTAGTTAAATACTGTTTTGTTTTTTATCCTGCAGACTTGTTTGTAACCACTCTAACAGTGTTTGAACAGCCTCTCCATCTGGAAGTGGGGGTTTCCTGCATATTATTTGAACAGTTCCTGGACCTGCTGCACCCTCAGGAATAAAGATGGATTTGACTATTGACCAACGACTCCAAAACAAAGAGCAGTTCAGGTATTAAAATGATAAACGTCCCCAAAGTGGACTCTTCCAGACTCTAGTACAAAGACAAACCAGTGATTGTTTTCTTCAGTTGATGTAGTTTCACACATAAAAACGTGTCATTGTTGTCTGAACATGGTCAGCAGAGGCGACACCAGCTACAGAACACACTCTGCTGATCCAAAGTGATTTGTTGACATCTGGTGGTGAGATGTGAAAAGTCATCTGCTGGAATATTCCACAGAGAATTTGGATCTGAATCAACCTGGAAATCAAATACATAGTTTTTTTCCCCTTTATTTTAACTGTATCGTACAATTTTCCAAAGTAATCCAGACAGATTATAAATGTGAAGACATTGTTGTTGGTCTTTTTGTGTCACAGAAAGAACAAAGATCTTTGAAAAAATAACTATGACACAGTTTTGATTTGAATGATTTATTTCGAACATGTGCAAAGTGCAACAATAATCAATACAGCAATAATAATAATAACAATGACATGTCCGAAAAGGAGTAGGATGAAGCATAAGGTTATTTAATTCTACCCCTTCTTCACTTCCACAATAACCTGAATTCATCTTATAGTAATATAGTGCATAGTACAAAAATGATGATAAATAAAATAACAATTATAACAATAATCAATAACTGAAGTACTAAACATAGACATATATACAAAAAACAACTAAAAACAAATGAGCAGATAGGAAAGTAGGTAACAAATATAGGTTTTTTTGGTTTATTTATTTATTTTTTTAATTTACAGTATAATGTCGTAACATATTTTAACTGCTCTAAGGAGCCAAAGCATGGACGTAAAACTGCATATGGACGCTATGGACGTGTCCATACTAATATGTGGATGTTTCTAAAATGTCCATACCAATATTTTTAATAAGAAATAACATGACATTTAGGAAACTAAAGGTTAGTGTATTTTCTGGACTATAAGGTGACACTGAAAAGACTTTAATTTACTATAAAAACCACAGTGTGACTAATATATGGATTAACTCTGGTTGTGTTTAATGACTGAGAATTTAGACTTTTTATCTAATAATATTGACTTGACTTAATGTTCTTTATAATCCACTTCACCTTATATATGAAGAATCTATAAAATAATCCATTCATTGACAGTGTGTCTTATAGTGACTAAATATTGTCATTAATGAACCTTTATCATGTGACATAAACTAAACTAGACGTAAATGTGGGTCTAGTGACGATAACTATAATTAAATATATAATGTAGTTATAGATGAACAATAAAAACAGACAAAATGTGGATTAAGAAATAAAAAACATTCCTAAAATATCTCTTAGTTTTTGTGACAAAAACAAAATGAGACGTTTAAATAAATAAGAACTCAGCTAAAATAATTAAATATTTATTTATTGTTGCTGTCTTTTGTGAGGAAGTCGTCAAATTATGTCCCCACTAATGTCAACATCATGATTCCTGCCATGAGCCAAATTAACTGAATTATAGGTTTTATAATTG
The DNA here is from genome assembly GCA_020466265.1 of Siphamia tubifer. Classification (NCBI taxonomy): domain Eukaryota; kingdom Metazoa; phylum Chordata; class Actinopteri; order Kurtiformes; family Apogonidae; genus Siphamia; species Siphamia tubifer. The sequence continues at coordinate 58,690,550 of CM035785.1, read as the reverse complement.
CAGTTTTTTATTCTATACTTATTTCTTGTTTTCATTCAACATTTATTTATTGGATATTATGTAGGAACCATGTGGGTGAAAGTGTGGGTCAGTTTGGGGGCGGAGCTCAAACAGTGTCATAGTCTGTATCAGTTTCAAACTAAATATAAACCATATATATTTATATAATATGAGGGTGTGAAGGTTTTCTTTTTCTTTCATTAATAATTCTGTATTTAGTTTGTTCTCAGCAGTAATTTTATTTCTGTTTATGGTTTTAATTTTCTATGTCTATATGTGTCAGATATAATGAATAAATGTAAAGATTTTCATTAGAAAAGTCGATACAATAAAAAGGATTTTATAAGTGTTGACTTCCATCCACTCCTTTTTTTATTTTGTTTTCTTTTTCTTTTTTATTCCTTAATGTTAAAATAAGTCAAATACATTTAAAAAAAAAATCACAATATTATTTAAAAAAAAAATTAAATTTGACCCAGACCTATGCAGAATTAAACTCATTTAATTTATTATTATTTTTATTTATTTTCTTTTTTTAAAATTCTTTTTCTTAGTTGTGTTGTTGCAGCAGAACCTTCAGAACCACTGCCCTCTGCTGGATAATTCAGTCCTTACATTTCTGTCAGTTGTGATCGTGTTTCGTCTGCTCTGTTGTGATTTCAGACACACATTTCAGCCTCTCCTCTTTACTAAGTTGTAGTCTAGTGCATAGATTGAAGATTTAGCCTAACTCGCTCTGACATGTCTTTGTTTCCGCTCTCATAGCAGATTACTGTGAACAGCATATGAGAGCCCAGTGTTTAATAGAGAGAGCTGAAGGACTTTTTTTGCAAACAGATCTGACAGATGGATAGCACGCAAACAGGATTTTGTGGTATATCTAGCAAAGCAATTTCCCTTCCCTTTAGCCAGAAGTACAGTTAATTTTTCATAGCCAGGACTGCTGTTGGTGGTTGCAGAGTGAATTTAACATCCATTTGCCAACAATATCCAGGGCCTGTCACTTTGGAGCAGGAGCTTTATTTCATGCACTGATACATGCTGCCATCTCCTCTAACTGACACACTCACAGTGATCCCTCGCAGAGCCGCGGAACAGAATGGCTACCTATTAAATGTACATGGGTCTGCCTCTGCAAATAGAAAATGCTGAGATTTGAAAAGTTGAGCCACAGCTACAGTAATTGAATGCCTTTGTGCATATGAATGCAATTTTGCAGGCGAAACTGGCATAAAGAGATTGAGATGATAAGGTTTGATTTGCATGTAAATTGTTATCTTTTTTTTTTGCCTCCGCAGGATGCTCGAGCCTCATCAGGAATAAAGAGCCGCAACAGTGTGTGTGTGTGTGTGTGTGTGTGTGTGTGTGTGTGTGTGTGTGTGTGTGTGAGTGTTCTGATCAAACCATGTCTCTTGGATGTGTGTCCTGTTACAAGTGCACCTCTTTTATTTGTATTTATTTGCCACTGAGGTGTCTGATTTAAACACAGTGCTTCTTTTATGGAACGCTCTACACTAGTATAACTGATTTGCACATCTTTGTCTACATTTACACTCTGACGTCCAATCGAACATGTCACCTTCATTCCAGACACTTTCTCTTTCATCTGAGAACTTTAAAAGGGGACGTGTCACGCCCATTTTCCACCAGTGAACACACTTCCCTGGTATCTCAGTCCAGAGTCCTGCACGGGTTCGGGTACCCGTGGGTGACCTGTGGTTGAACCGCAGATTTTCACGAAACGGGTGAAAAATGTTGTGCTGTGTCGGATACGGGTTCGGTTCGGGTCGGACGTGGGTGATCGCGGGTCTAATTTGCGGTTCATAGGTTAAAAACTGTTCTTTAGTTTGGACTTGTATAGCTGCCTCCTGTCGACTTCCTTCTTGATGCGTTTTTCAAGCGTGTGTGTGCGAGCGAGTGAGCGAGCTCATGGATAAAAATAGTTTTTGAATGTATTATTTGTCTGCTCCTGTTTAAAAACATTTTTATTTGGCTCTGCCTTGGCTATGTCACTGTTCAGTATATTCGTGGCAATAAATGTTTGTATTAAAGCTGACATTTTCTTCCGGGTTCGGGTCGGTTCGGGTGTGGATTTTAAATTTTTTTTTCGTCGGAAAACGGGTCGGATACGGGTTTGAACATGACGGGTACGGGCGGTTGCGGTTTGTCAAAATCAAAACCGTGCAGGACTCTGTCTCAGTCTGTGACACGCTTTGGTCAAAACCTGGACAAACAGGCCTTTTTAAAACCCTCTGTTTTAGACACAGATGACTCCGCCCCTTTTCTACCAAGAGGAAGAAGAGAGAGAGTCAGAGGAGGAGAAAGAAATTGGGAAATGAAGTCTCCGCCCCTTCCAGGAAGTTCATGGGGCCTGCGATGGTAAAATGAATGAATGGTATTCAATGGTAATTAAACTGTTAAATGGTATCTGGTTTGTCATGTGACCTGAACCACACACATGTCGTTCCTCATAATAAATGATAATTATTTATGTGTTTCAGCTGCTTCTGTTAACGAACAGCTGATTCATCTGTGAGTAAAACCTGTTCATAATTTGGATGAAAATTGAATAAATAAAATAATTTAAAACATAAAATAAACAAAAATTAATGAAGAAATATATTTTTTTAAGATTATAAATAATGAAAAAATAAATTAAATAAAAAAAAAACATAACAATAAATGCTTCTTTAAGTAAACACATCTTCAAACCCTTTCCAATTAAAGTATTTAAAGGGCCACGTCATTTCTATTTTCCTAGTGGGGACTTTTATTCATATTTAACCCTTGTGGGGACCTGAATGTTGGTCCCCATGGTGTGACTTTGTAAACATATCAATGTCCCCATGAAGATAGGAATACAAGCACACACACACACGTAAAAACATTAAAAGTACATTTTGCATGATATGTCCCCTTGAAATCTGTCATTGATGTTAAAGGAGCAAATACAGCTGTTTGCTGTTGTCTTAATTTAACATTTACTGTTTTACGTCTGTCAAATTATTACAATTTTTAATCAGATTAATTACAGGGTTAATTCTGATTAAGACACTATGTTGGTCCAATGTTTTGTCTCAGGTTTTCTTTTTTTCGTGCTCAAACTTTCCACAAAATACACAAGAATACATGAAGAAACAAAATATAGAAATAAATATAAAATAGACTAACATGAAAAAATGACGAAAAACCCAAAACATATTGAAAAAGTACAGGGAAAACAACACCAAAAAATGTGATAAAATATGCAAAACATGCATTTTCGTTCATAATTTAATAGTCTCCTTACACACACACACACACACACACACACAGACTTGTGTTGGAAAGACATTAAAAAGAACATTTTGCATGATATGTCCCCTTTAACTATTTGTTTTTGCTTGTACTAATAAAGTGAAGCTGCTGCTGCTGCTGCTGCTGTTGCTGCTGCTGCTGCTGCTGCTGCTGATGATGATGATGATGATGATGATGATGATGATGATGATGATGATGATGCTGCTGCTGCACCATATAGACTCATGTCATTAATTATGAGGATCAGTGGCTTCTTCCTCCTACATGCCAGCACGGCCTCCACTGGTGACTCAGAATAGGACATTTTGGACATGAGGGCCAGTTGTGTCATGGCTCTCCAGCTGGCTCTGGACCTCCAGGCCCATTGATTGACCCCAGTCCAGCTGAACAGACCGCACCGATGGATGTCACCCTCTTTCCTCACCCTCGGTCCTCTGGCTCTGACAGGGACCCAGACAGATTCTCTGATGGGTCATCAAACCAAACGGCCTATATGTCTGGCTAACACCAAGGTCATGAATGACAAATATCCCAGTCCCACTGCTCTGGGGCTGCTCCTCTCCTCTCTGTCCAAATCTGAGCCACACTGAAAAAAGTCAAACATTGAATCAACTTGAAAATGATTCTTCAATAGGTCACATGTAAAAACATCTAGTTGAGTGAATGAAATGAAATTAAAAATAACCCTAAGATAAGATACCTTTATTAATCCCACAATGGGGAAAGTACACTGTTACAACAGCTCCAGAGCAGGAATAGAAATAGAAATAAAAAAGCAGTGCAAGATAAAAAATAAAAAAAAAAACCCTCTGCAATTCAGTTTGGTTCATTCAACTACATTTTTTTGTGTGACCTAATGAAGAAGAATCTTTAAGTTGAGTCATGAAGTCAAAATCATGAAATAAAAAGTCACATTTATGAGATTAAAAGTCAAAATGATTGAATAAAAAGTCAAAATTGAAGAAGAATTTTTAAGTTGATTGAATGTTTGACTTTTTTCAGTGCACTCCGGCTGCTTTGGAGGATGAAGTGCATGATGTTCTGGTTCTGTTTGGTCCAGACTCAAACACATACTGTAGTTTCCAGGGTGTGTAGTTAATACTGACACTGAGTGGTTTAGAATCAGTCTATTGGCATTGTTTGTTTTATGTACTTTTGCAGGAGTAATTAAGCAATGGTTGCTGAGTAAATGAATGCAGCAACAGCTCTGTCAATAAATCTGTTTCAAGATAATTTAATTTGGCTAAGCACTGTGTTACAGAGTACTGTGACACATATTATATCACTCAGTTTGAAACATTCCGATGATGAATTATTGAACATAAATCCATTATCTTGAACATATTTTATTCATGAATGCGCCAAGACACTGGAGGACTTTAACACTGCAGGGTAATTATTGTTCCACATTGTGTCACCACTCTTCTCTCAGATTCAACTGCCAGAACAAACTGCCATGAATCAAAGAATTGCGAGGTTTGATTGACATTTTGTGTGTGCACGAGGCCCTCAGCGACATTAACCGAATTACTTTATTTAATGTTTTCTCCCTCATTCTGTTTCTCTTTTAGCAACCCCCTTGTAAACACTGATGCAATAATGCATTCCATTATACAGAGAAGACACGAGTGTCTCTGGTGGCTCCTCTCCATCTCAATAATAGGTCAACAGCTGTATTTAAAAAATTAATCACATTCTTGGCAGTTGCAAAGGTTAGCCTGCAACTCTCTGAGATGCAATATTGGAAGCTCAGATCAGCTCAAATCTCAGCGGAGATGAAGAAGAGTTGCCTTTGATGAGTACAGCATGTAAATGATTTGTGTGTGTTTATAGGACACGGGGCTGGCCCTGCCTCACTCCAAGACAGAGGCGTCGGCACCACTCTGTGGCAGAGGCTGGCAACAGCAGATGGAAATGAGCAGCAGAGGGGTAGGAGGGGGGGGGGGGGGGGGGGGCTGACCCCACTGCAGCACTTCACTCTTTGTACCCTCCTCTCAGCAGAGCACATGTCTTCCTGTTTCCTCTCTTCGCTGTCACTGTGTAAGTTGTTCCAACATCACTTCTAAAATAATGTGCTGCTGTTTCTCTGCCTTTCCTTCCTCCAGTCTGTGTGTATGCAGGGATTTTATTTTTTTATTTCCATACTTTCATATCATTACAAAAGTTCAAACATTTTTCATAAACCACATTCTGAGTGGATACAAGACACAAATGGAAATATGATCATGTGACTCTGTAATCAAGGAGCAAGTTTCCTTTTCATTTCTTTTTCTTCCATTGATAATATAAAAATGTTCTGAGTTAATACAAAGAGGTTCAACTTTTAGTTTTTATTAACTTCATCCTAGAACAAAGTATAATTATCTAAGATGCTAAAGAGTTGTCGCTTTAATTTCTGCCCAAACACTTTTACTTATTTAGTTTTTTACCTGTTCCAATAAACAAATAAATGACATGAACAAATGAAATTACATAAAGTTAAACAAAGACTTAAATAAAAGAAAACACTCAAAGTTATAACAGAAAAAAACACTATAAGGAAGACCCACAGGTGCAGTAGTTAACAGGGTGGTGCAGTAGTTAACAGGGTGGTGCAATAGTTACCAGGGTGGTGCGGTAGTTAACGGGGTGGTGCGGTAGTTAACAGGGTGGTGCGGTAGTTAACGGGGTGGTGCGGTAGTTAACAGGGTGGTGAAGTAGTTAACAGGGTGGTGAAGTAGTTAACAGGGTGGTGCGGTAGTTAACAGGGTGGTGCGGTAGTTAACAGGGTGGTGCGGTAGTTAACAGGGTGGTGCGGTAGTTAACAGGGTGGTGCGGTAGTTAACAGGATGGTGCGGTAGTTAACAGGGTGGTGCGGTAGTTAACAGGGTGGTGCGGTAGTTAACAGGGTGGTGCGGTAGTTAACGGGGTGGTGCGGTAGTTAACAGGGTGGTGCAGTAGTTAACAGGGTGGTGCAGTAGTTAACAGGGTGGTGCAGTAGTTAACAGGGTGGTGCAGTAGTTAACAGGGTGGTGCAGTAGTTAACAGGGTGGTGCAGTAGTTAACAGGGTGGTGCGGCAGTTAACAGGGTGGTGCAGTAGTTAACAGGGCGGTGCGGTAGTTAACAGGGCGGTGCGGTAGTTAACAGGGCGGTGCGGTAGTTAACAGGATGGTGCGGTAGTTAACGGGGTGGTGCGGTAGTTAACGGGGTGGTGCAGTAGTTAACGGGGTGGTGCAGTAGTTAACAGGGTGGTGCATTAGTTAACAGGGTGGTGCGGTAGTTAACAGGGTGGTGCGGTAGTTAACAGGGTGGTGCAGTAGTTAACAGGGTGGTGCGGTAGTTAACAGGATGGTGCGGTAGTTAACAGGATGGTGCGGTAGTTAACAGGGTGGTGCAGTAGTTAACAGGGTGGTGCAGTAGTTAACAGGGTGGTGCAGTAGTTAACGGGTGCCTCACAGACAGAAGGTTGTTGGTTCTATTCCCACTCCAGACCTTTCTGTGTGGACTTTACATGTTCTCCTCATGTCTGCGTGGGTTTTCTCCAGGTACTCTGGCTCCTCCCACCATCCAAACACATGCACTGATAGGTTAACTGGTTAACTAGTTAACTGGTTAATCTAAATCACCCATAGTTGTGAATGTGACAGTGATTGTTTGTCTATATATGTTCAGTCCTGAAATGAACTGGAGACTCATACAGGGTGACCTCTGACCCCACCTTCACCTGCTGGAGCTGGATTAGACCCCAGTGACCCCTGTGAGGATGAAGCGGGTTCAGATGATGAGATGAGACAAATATAGAAAAAGCATAATTCCATAATACTATATATATATATATATATATATATATATATATATATATATATATATATATATATATATATATATATATATATATATATATATATACAGGGGAAATGTACAAGAGTATCTTAACGACAAAACGTTGCAAACACAAAGATGCAACAACCAAAAACACAAACACGTAAAACAAATGCAACACAATTGAAACTGCAAAATAAAAATACTGTATAAAACAGAAACACTTTTCCTTCTCAGCCAAAAGAAAAAAAACATGAAAATGTTTTTAGAGTAGGACGTTTCACATTTTATTTAAAAAAGCTTCTTTAAGTGACTTTTATATTTATCTAAAACACATTATATATTATTAACCTATAACACAGACAAGATACAACACTGGTGTTATAGTTGGTGCAAATATGAAACTTTTAAGAATGACAGACGTCAGGACAAGGCTCCTCCTACTTTGACCATTAGCTCATCTCCTGTTTTCTTTCTACCATCCCCTTACCACACATTAACACAGTCGACAGCATGAACGTACATTTGTAAACTGCACCCATGTACGGAGGCAAATTTTACAAAACCCACAATGTTTTTGTCTCTTAATATTGATACATTTATGAATGAATGAATGATTTGATTTATTTCGAACATGTGCAAAGTGCAACAATAATCAATACAACAATAATAATAATAACAATGACATGTCCGAAAAGGAGTAGGATGAAGCATAAGCTTATTTAATTCTACCTCTTCTTCACTTCCCCAATAACCTAAATTCATCTTATAGTAATATAGTGCATAGTACAAAAATTATGATAATAATAACAATAACAATAATAACAATACCAATAATCAATAACTGAAGTACTAAACATAGACATATATACAAAAAACAAAAAAAAACAACTATAAACAAATGAGCAGATAGAAAAGTAGGTAACAAATAGAAAGTAAAACCAAACGTAAACATAATTAACCCTAACTGAATAAAACGTCCCTTCTATCATTGGGCCCTCGAGGGGTCACGACCCCTGGTTTGGGAACCTCTGTCCCTCTGCTAAAACATACAGTGTACCAACTAGAAAAAAGTAGACGACACCACTGCGCCCACTTCAAACATGTGAAGACTGTGACGTCACTCCAGAATAACAGGTTGTTCATTTGAGGACACAGGGTTAATGAAAGCTTTTACAACTCAGGACAAACTACAGCTGCAGCGCTTGTTTGTTCATCCAATGTTTCCTGATGGAGACATTATCGGTGTACTTCTGAAAGTGAAATATTGATGCGTTTCTCACATCAAAGACAAATTACTCTCAAAGATTTCTTGAGGTATGAGGACATGCAAATGAAAAATGTATAGCTACCTTGGATTGCTTTTAGTAATTTTGAAATATTCAAAGTGGTACAGCTCTTAGTTTGTTGTGTGCAGGCTGACACTAGGGGATGAATTTTTTTAACACTGATCTGATTTGGCCGTCACAGAAAATGGATAGACTTGATAAGTCACATGTAACATTGTTACCTGGATCGTTGGATGAAAATAGAATACTGCATGATGCAAGTGAGTGAAAGAGCTGTTGAAATTCTGCTTGTCTGGTGCTCAGGAGAGTTTCTGCTGAAAACTGGGATACACATTTACTGTTAGTGTGTTTGTTTGCATGTGATTCAGATCCTGTCTGTGATCTACTGACTTTAGACAGACAGACAGACAGACAGGTAGATTGATAGATAAAAACAATAGATTACTAAAATAATTAATAAAAGATGTAAGGAATGTGTTAATCAAAACACACACATCGTCAAAAAAGTAAAACATTGAATCAACTTAAGATTTCTTCTTCAATAGGTCACATATATATGTATGTATGTGTGTGTATATATATATATATATATATATATATATATATATATATATATATATATATATATATATATATATATATGGCCCCATCATGTCTATGGGTGGTTTTTATTTGACAATAACATCCCTCTTTAGCCCCATTCATACAACACACAGTATTTTAGTATAAGCTGACATTTCCACCTTAGCAATCATTTAAACATTAAAAACATTTTATGCTAATGGTCCCCACCCCCCCCCCCTCCCTCAGAGTGCAATTAGCAATGAAAAAAATAATAATCACAATGTAAGTAATTGTCCATTAAAAGTAAATGAGAAATGCATTTTCAAAACAACAGAGGCTCCAGGGAAATCAGATAAACTATTATATGCTTTCACTCATTAAAAGAAGAAGACTTCCAGGCCTGGCAACATCCTTCCCAACTCCCTCTGCTTCAAAATTGTCTCACATCCGTTTGACATATTTTTTTCTGCTCAGTTCCTCATTAAGGCTGCACGATAGTAGACAAAACTGAAATAGCCCTGAAATATACAGTATATTGGGGAGTTGTGTATATATATATATATATGTGTGTGTGTGTGTGTGTGTATGTTAAACAGCAGTGTGATGCCGACGCAAACGGTCAAATAGATTGAACATACTGTACGTTTCAGTCTAATCCTTTTTGCAGATGAAATAATTAAATTAATACTTAAAAATAACTAAATAAATGCAAATAAAAACAAAGAACTAAATGAATAAAAAAAATAATAAAAAAACTAAAAATAAATGAATAAAAAAAGGATTTTTTAAAAATTAAAACTAATTAAATTAAATGCATAAACAATGTACAAATAAATCTACTAAAATAAATAAATGAATAAATACATTCATACATAAAAATAAGTAAATAAATTAATTAAGTCATATTTTATTTTTAAATTCAAAATATCTACAAATGAATAAAAACTATTAAAAATCTAAATACTTGCAGGGCCTGTGATGTGACGACTGCAAACATGTACATTGCGATGTCAACGGTCAAACATTATTTTGCGCAGCTCTAATCCTCACGTCAGGCAAAAACCATTTCAAAGTGTGGACTTTAATTTTCATGGAAAAAAAATTGCTTTAGTTTTAGGAAGAGGGAGCACAATCCCAGTCTGTTCCCGAGGTCTGGAGCAACTTGTCCCTCAGGGTCAATGGGATTTCATTCAAAGGGAAAGTGTAATACACCCAGGTAAGCAGCTTTAATCTGATTAAATCACGCAAACAGACTAACAGGGTGAATTTGATTTGATTTGATGTGTATCTTTCGGCATGCCTACATTACGTCAAACAGTAAACTTCAACAGCTGGACTTCATTTTTTCTCCCCTCTTTGACTTTAACCCCAGATTCAAACACACTTAGGTTAAAAATGGCTCAAACAAATCCTCACAGTCACCTACCTGAACCTGCTTCCTGGAAGATAAAACTAATACCCTTAAAGCTCAATAGGTAATTGTTATGGTTTGTTTCCAAAGACACAAATTCCAGACAAAAGTGAATTTCCTATTCCCTGTCAATAATGAGCTCAGTATCACCTCTGAAGGTGAGAAAGCATGATTTAATAATGTCCTGTCTTTTATTATGTGTTTTTTTTTACTTTGACCTCATGTCACCTTGTTGGTAAAACAGAGTAGAATTACAACTCTGTTTCTCTCTCTCTCTCTCTCTCTCTCTCTCTCTCTCTCTCTCTCTCTCTCTCTCTTTCTCTCTTTCCTACAGCGTCCCTGGAGACACACAGGATAGACTATTCTGCATCCATCAATCAATGAATCGGTTCATCTTTAAACCACTAAAAAGCACATAGTAAATATATCTTATAAATATTTGAGTGCAGAATTATGTGGGTTTTGTTTATTTATTTTTTAAAAAATCTGTTTATTTTACTTTTACTACAATTATCATTATTATGACTATTATTGTTGTTATGACTGTCATTATCTATTTTCATTTATTGATTTGTTTGCAGTGTTCCTGCAGATCCTTGAAAAGTCTTAAAAGGTATTGAATGAATTGTTCTAAAAATAAAGACATGTTTTGTTTTGTTTTTTCATACACATACTATTTTTTGTTTGTTTGTCTTGTTTGTTTCAGTACTGGGGACAGATTGAGATTGTTTTGTTTTTTGCATATTCAAAATAAATTGAACTGAACTGAAAGAGCAGGATGTTGGGTTATCAAAAAGTGTGATGGCTGATATTCTACCATTTGTTTCTAACAGTAGCCTAATATTTTCTTTCTTTCTAAAAATTATTATTATTGTTGAGCTGGTTTTAACCCTGAGCCATTTGCTTCTAGTGGGAATCATTTCAGTGTAACACAAAAGAATGGATTAGCTAACAGTGGACGTTTCATTCATATAAAACCAAGTAACTTTCAGAAAAACATCAGAGGTAAGAAAAAAATAATGATATTAACCATCCCTCCATAACACATACTTTATTTTTGTTGTTCTTAGGCTCGTTCAGTGAGTCTTTTAGTGGTAGAGAAACGGCACTTTTCCTGCTGAGTCTGTTTAGTGTTAGCTTAGCTTGGGCGTAACCATCATAGACGGGGGGGGGGGGGGGGGGGGGGTATTATTAGGAAAATACCAATCGGTCCCTTCACTATGTGTGCTGATATGTGAAATATAGTATGCCACATGAACCATTGCTTTAATTAATCAGTCAGTTGTGCTCGATTTATCTTTAAAACATTACGACCCCGTCATGATTGTGTAAATGGTTGACTCCATAATAACATGGGGAGATAATATGAGCACTTCAGTTGCACAGAGACTCACGTTCCAGTTTAGACTCGCTCTCAAAAGACTTGAGATTTGACTGGTTTGGGACTTGTAAATAATCCTCATTTCTTTAAGTTATTGTTTCAGTCTTATTTTTTTCTCTAATGTGAGACGTAGTAAATTGAAGACATGCTGAATCATCATCTTTCACTCGGAATGTAACACATGCTGGTATGAAAACCAGTCTGTCATCCCCCAACCCCCCATGACGGTGCTACTACTACCAACCACCAAAAAGGTCCAAAATGTAGCTGAAATGGAACCGAAAAGGACCGGGGAAAAAACTAAAAGGTGCGGAAATGGAAGTGGAAACAGAAGTTTTCATTTTTAGGCACCTTCCGGTCCTTTTTGGTTCGAATTGTAGCTCCTTTCCGGTTCCATTTCAGCTCCTTTTGTTTTTTTTCCCGGTCTTTTCCGGTGATTAGTTGTACCGACGCAGGCAGCAAACAAACGAGCAGCCTCTTATCAGGGAGTGATGTCGGTTCAACTACGTCCAACTTCTTCAGAATCCTTTCAAACCCACAAAGACAGGTCAGTGTGTTAATGATGTGAAAGACAAAGCTAGCAGATAGTGCTAGTAAGCTAACGGAAGCTAAAAGTGTAGTAAGGTACACAAAGATGACAGCTTTAGTTTCTTCACTTCCTGTTTTATTTCACTACGTCCAAGGGGTTACAGTAGTGTGTTCAGTTACAGAAGGACTTGGATGAGTAACATTAGGTACCGTTTGTCTGTAATATTAATTAGACCTGGTCAAATGAGTAATGAGAAAACACAGTGCAGCAATACTAATCATGTCATATCTTTTTAAAAAGTTTATTTAGCAGCAACAACAACTCAAATTGTAGGTCTGAGTAAATATGATGCCATTATGGAATAATAACCAAATATTTAACATATACATGAATATTTAATTACTGACAAATTAACAGCATGAGAAAAAAATATACAGCAGATATTTAAGGTTTGGAAAAAAGTTGTTAAAGGAAAGTGCTTAGCACGCTTTCCTAAATATATGAGAGGTCATTATATCAAAAAATGAAACTGATATTTTAATTTTAGTTTTAAAAGACATTGTGGATATTAAAAGACATTAATAGCCATATGTTTCTTCAGAGTAATAATCAAAGATTTTATTAATATACTGATAAAATGATGATCAGTCTTTGGTGACATAATTTTTATTGCTATATTACACATCTTTCTGCTGTGAACAATAAACATTCACTATTGTATTTGATATGAATTATAAGATTAGACACAGGCATGTATCTTGAACATATTTATACATTATTTTAAATATATGTTGTATATATTCATTTACAACCTTTCTTGTTCTCAATTTACACTGTATTCTCATATTTTATGATATATCCTGTTGTAAGTAAACACAGTTTTAGAAACTACACATATGTCTGAAAGACATAGCGAAGTAGACGGAGAAAAATAAATTGATCCTCACGTTCACTTTTACTTAGCCAGGCCTAATTGTTTTAATTGCAAATTCCCATCTACATGAGATCAGATGGTTTTGCTTATTGTAATCAACTTGATGTTTTTCTTCAGTTATAGGTAGCAAGAAAAAATATTTACATGTTTGTGCATCTGTCTACAGGTTTGCAGATTTCAGTGAAGCAAAGAAACTGTCCAGTGAAGAGAGACAGAGAAGCAGTCAGTCTTTCTTTGTTGAAATCAGAGGTGTCTAAGTGTAGCACCAGGTACTATTTTAATATTTGGTTGAAATAGCCCTCTTATGTGACCATGCTCTGGTCAGTTTTGATAGTGTAGTGCGGTGATTCCCAACACTGGTCCTCAAGTACCACTATCCCGCATGTTTTAGATGTAGCCCTCTCCCAACACACCTGATTCAAATGATCAAGCCTGTCATCCAGCGCTGCAGGAGCTTGATAATGACCGTGTGTTGGAAGAGGGAAACATCTAAAACATCCAGGATAGCAGCCCTTGAGCACCAGGGTTGGGAACCACTGCTGTAGTGTATAATATTAGTCCAGTAAATGTTTTCAGTCTAACATTTAGCAGGGCAGAGTTATCTAGATAGATAGATAGATACTTTATTGATCTCCAAGGAGAAATTTACAGCACCATCAGCTCAAAAAGTTGAAACATAAGGGCATGCAAGTCGAGTAAAATACAATTAGCAGAAATTAGTTAAGTAATAAAAATAAAATCAAGTACTACAAGCTGAAAAATAAAAACAAAACAGGAGGTAGTGATGGTAGGGGGAACAAAGTGAGTAAAGACATGACCATGGTGTTCTAAAAACAACACCTGGCAGTTCACTGTACGGCATGAAAGTTAAAGTGTAAACAGTGCAGTGTACAATGTTACTGTGCAGTGTCCATACGTCTGTTAAGTGTTTATATGGGAGTTGAAGAGTCTGATGGCGTGGGGGAGGAACCATTTCCTCAGTCTGTGGGTGGAGCAGGACAGTGACAGCAGTCTGTCACTGAAGCTGCTCCTCTGTGTGGACATGGTCTGGATTGTCCATGATGGACAGGATGCTGTTCAGTGTCCTCCGCTCTGCCACAGATGTAACACTGTCCAGCTCTGTGCCCACTACAGAGCCTGCCTTCTATCTATGACATGGATCCAATGAGAAAACATTAATTTCACTAATTTGAGCCTTAAGACTTGACTTGAACTTGGAAAAAAATGACTTGTGAACATCTCTGTGATGACTTGCAAGCAGCTGCATTTGACAATTAATTTATTCAGACTGAAGAACGACCAAAGGGCAGACATTCACCTTTTTTTTTCCAGACGATATGTAACTGCACAAATAAAGTACTGCTATGGTCAAAAACACCTCACCTGTGCTGTTGTATGTGGCTTGGTGATAACAAAGAAGTAATAGATAGCATGCTAGTCTGCCTAACAACACATTACTGATACCTGTAGCTCAGACATTTCATTTTATAAACAGGGAATTTGTTGGCGCCCAGTGCTGTTTCAGTAACAATTCGTATAGCCTTCTTTTGAAGTAAAAATCTAGAATTAATAATTGATTTATAACTATTGCCTCATATTGCTACACAGTAGTTGAAAGTCTCTTCTTACACTCGTGTTAATAATTCTGTTTTCTCACCATATACGGCCTCTATTGACATTCTGTTTTAGTAAAACAGCTTGATTGTGTTATGAGGCCGTGGATGTATGAGCCAGTGTTCTAGTACGGGAAGCCATGCCTCCTCTTATTGGTGCTACCTGTGATCTGAGTCTCAGTTTAGCGCTGCATCTTTAGCCCATAGGCCCCCCTGTGTTTTAAGTACCGGATAGCATGCATGCACTGGTGTCCATGTTTGCAGGATATTGAAAAAGACCTTTGTCAGGAAGTAGAGGCCCACTGGTCATTGGGGAGCAGTGATCGTGCTGCTCTAAATGACCATATCACCTTTCTCTCCTCTTTCTAATAAACACCATTAGCCAGAGACCTGATGGATGACTTTAGGCTGTTTTACTAAAAACTTGATTTAAAATGGTCGACACAGAACGTACGTTTCAGTGTAATCCTTCTTCGAGCCGAAATAATGCAATTAAATGAATGACTCAAAAAAAAAAAACGGACAAATACAAATGACAAAGTAAAATAAAAATAAATCAATAAAAAAGACACACAAATAATTTTTTTTTAAAATTACAAATTAAATAAATAAGACTAATAATAATGACTAATAAAATAAACAAATACATACAAGCAATTGCAGTAGTTGTCATGTGACTATTGCACACATGTACATTGTGATGTCGATGCTCAAACAATATATTGTGCAGCTCTAAACAAATACAATTCATCATTCATGTGTATTTGAGTAGAAGAGTCAACCACGGTGCTTTTACTGTTATTTAAAGTACCGTGTCATATCTAGTACCTTTTAATGACCACAGACCAGCTAACGAGAAATCCAAGTAACGAAAAACCTTTACCTCAATTTTTTGTCTCTGAATACGAAAGAAAATTCTATTTATGAAAGGAAACCGAAACCCCCCAGACATAAATACTATGTACATTACTGTACGTACTGTATCATCCCATTGGCTATGAGGGAGCTACCCATGATGCATTTCGTGAGCCTTTGACCCTCATTCATCGATCCGTACCTGTGTCGTCCCAGCATCAGAACCTACATGTAAAGGACAGAACCACCGCTGCCTCACCAATAAATAACATCTAAAATATACATTTGCTTTTACTTTTAACACATATTTCATATCAAATTGGTAATTTAAAAAAAATGAATTTTTAAAGGGTTGAGGGCAGGGATGACAAACTCATTTTAGTTCAGGGGCCACATAGAGCCTGATATGACCTGAAGTGGGCCGGACCAGTCAAATAATAACAATGATAGAAATAAAATGTTAATATTTTCAGTTTCCTTAAATAACATGAACAACTGGGGTTAAAATATACAAAAGGGTAATGTTAATAATATTCTACTTGAGTTCATCATTTACGCATGTGCATTACAATGTATATTACAATAACACGTACACAAAACATTTAGTAAAATGACATTTATTTCTCTTAAGACATTTGAGGTGGTTCATATTTATTGTAATTATTATTGTATTTATTTAAGCATCTCTGATGTTTAACTCACCACTAAAAGGATAGTTTGAAATTGTCAAATTTACATGTCATTTTCCTTTTTTTATACTAAAACAAAGAACATGTGCAGTTTTAATTATTTATTTCTTATCATGACAATATTTTACTACTCTGATCCACTGTATCCTACTGTAACCTGGACTAAGTGTAACTTGGAAGTGATTTTGACACCAGCTTCAGTCTAATTTTTGCATTTCACAAATTGATCCCAAGGGCCACATTGGACCCTTTGACGGGCCGGATTTGGCCCCCGGGCCTTATGTTTGACACCTGTGGTTTAGGGGGTAGTATCGGGGGCCTTGGAACCAATCAGACCTTTTACATATAAAATCTGACTATTTCTGAAAAATTGACGGTACGAAAATACTTCTGTAACGAATTAATTTCATAAGTAGAGGTACGACTGTATTAATAATGTGTCAGGCAGTAATGTTCGTGAGTACATTGTGTTTGCAACATTCAAATGTGACTGGGAATGAATGAATGCACAATGTAAGCTCTTGTTGTCATTACTATGCTAACCAGATAGATGGCTAACATTTAATTTATATGATATTCCCAAAAGAATCCTTTTTATTACTTGGGATCATGGTAGAAATATGTGGCCTATAAAGAAATTAACTTTGTCTCTTTGCTAAGTACACCAATGCATCAAGCTATTATCTCTGTGATAGATGAATCAGATTGGATATTACACAAGACAAATGTATTCATATTGCATATTTTTCTAATTTTTCCTGTCTGACCATCTGTGTGTGTTACGTCTTTACCAAGATTAATCTGCTGATCCTATTGAGAGGGAGGGCAGGTATTTCTATTTCCTTCTCACACACCTGATATGGAGGCATAATCCACCATATTATATTTAAATATTTGTAATGTATCAGGGTCAGTGATTTCCACAACTGAGATCTACACTGTAATATATATATATATATATATATATATATATATTATTATTATTATTATTATTATATATTTTTTTTTTTTTTTTTTTTTTTTTTTTATAAAGTTTACAGTGTAAAACTGCAAACCATGACAGTGGAAATCTGTAAAAGATAAAAATAAATTTCCCTACTCTTGTATAATGTTTTAAAATAGAAAAAATGCCATAATATATCTTATATTCAATACTGTAATTTTACATTAATTTCTTGAAAACATTTTTTTTTTCACAGTTTGATTTTGTTGTACCAATAATAACATGTCACAGTACTCAGTCAGTGTTAGTCATAGTCAGACTAGGCGGTCGCCTTGGGCACCAGATGTCTTTGGGGTGTCAAGTCCCACAAAATTAGAATATTACACTAAAGGGAAAGAGGGGTGTTTGCCTAGTGTTGGCCTAGTGCTGGCCTAGTGTTGGCCTAGTGCTGGCCTAGTGTTGGCCTAGTGCTGGCCTAGTGCTGGCCTAGTGTTGGCCTAGTGCTGGCCTAGTGTTGGCCTAGTGCTGGCCTAGTGTTGGCCTAATGTTGGCCTAGTGTTGGCCTAATGTTGGCCTAGTGCTGGCCTAGTGTTGGCCTAATGTTGGCCTAATGTTCCACATTGACCAGAACCGACCCTGGAAGTACTCATAACAAATATATGACTATTTTTGCATGTAAAAAAATACAGTTGATATCTATAGTTTTCTGAAAACCACAGCCAGATACTGTAATAATAATAAGAATAATAAATAAAATCATATACATTTTCAAGTAAAACGTGGTATTTTTTAAATGTTAAAACTTAATTTTTTATGGTAAAGTATCAAAACAAGCACATTTTTAAACTGTAAAATTAACTTTGTCAAGAATTTTTTTTTGTAAATGAAATTAAAAAATGACGGTTGTGTTTTGGTAACGACTGGTGTCAGGATATTTTTTTACAGTGTAATTCATCCTGTATACTAGTTTTATTTGGGCATATATGTGTGTGTGTGTGTGTGTGTGTGAGCAAAAGGGGGCAGACTGTGGCCACAAAAATCATATGTGGAGTATCTGCAGCGTTTGAAATAGTACGTTGTGTCCTTGGATCAGTGTGTTAAATCGTTTAAGCACAGTGACCTTTGACCAGGAGAGGAGGCAGGGTGGGGGGGGGGTGAGCCTGGAGTAAGGGCGGCGCTCAAACCTTCACGGCTGGAGGGATAAAGGCCAACGGTCACACACTGACATGGTCACTCATGACCCAAATTCTATCTATCCTAAGCTCAGTAGATCTGATGATTATTTTTCCAGGAAATTGCCGTATTTGATCTGAGCCACTCTCCTTTCCATCCTTAATTGGCTTTAGGTGGAGGTGTGATTGAAGTCAGACGGTGGTTTACACAGACAACACTTACCTAGTGAGCTGTTGGAGCTACTGTCTAACATGTGCCCTCCCAAATTCACTTATGTACAACACTTGTCTTTCCCAAGGCGTTGGACAGTACGAGTGGGCGCACACACAGATTATAAAGGAGTGTTAATGATCGGCCTGTCAGGCACAATCTGTATTACTTAATCTCCTGGTTCTGCTGTACATGATCAAAGCCATGCAAATGCAACGAGTATTGATTTCAACAGCATCCTTGTTCCTGCACTAATGTTACTGCTTTTACCACATCTTGGATTTTCCCCTCCACATCTTTAATCCCTGGGGTTATTTTCGGTTTTCATTAATAAAACCCAACAGAAAATGATCACTTTCATGATTTTTTTTTACTTCAAATATTTAATTTTAACTAGGGTTGTCAAAATTAACACATTAATGCAGATTAATCCATCAGTGTGATTAATCTGATTAAAAATTTAATGGAACCGTTGAATAAACTTGTTAATTTCATATATATATATATATATATATATATATATATATATATATATATATATATATATATATATGTGTATTTATTGTTTTTAGTGTGTTTTACTGTATTTCTTGTGTAATTTTTTGTATATAATTAAAATTGAAGTTTAGTGACCTTTTCTGTTTTAAAAATGCGCGACCAGATGTTTTTGTTAAAATGCAGGGAGTAGTTAAATGTCAGAAAAATCAATCAATCAATCATTGTGTTAAATGACCGAAACATCCGATAACGCTGAAGCACGCAACTGATGATGTCTCCTGCTGCGGAAAAAGCTACCCTACAAATGGTGCTAATACCAGGGATATATGTATGTGTATATTATATATATATATATATATATATATATATATATATATATATATATAAATATATATATATATATATATATATATATTATACACATTTGTATCTTTGCATACGTTTTGGATATTGTATCAAATTTTTTGGTGTTTTTTCCTGTATTTTAATACAGGTTTTGAATATGATTTGAATATTTCATTGGTTTTTTTGTGTTTATGTATTAAAACACCAAAAATGCGTAGAGAAAAATATAGAAAACATGCTAAAATTAAATAAATATAAAACGTAAATGGACACAGAAGAGTCGACTGACATAAATAGTGTTCTGATCACCATTAATCGAAGTTAAACCAACCCTGTGAATAATGTGATTTTAAAATTGTAATAATTTGACAGGCGTAGTTTTAATGTTATTTTGCAGCTGTCATTGCTAACTATCAATGCATTGTAGAAAATAACAAAATGTCCTGATGCTTTTGCTTTTAGCCTCGTCTGTAACCTAATGCTTCTGATCACTGCTGCAGTGTTTGGTCTAAATGACATTATAAAAAGTAAGTGAAATTAATGTTGTTTTTTGTCTACCTTTTCCTTAAAAATTCCTGTTATTCCCATGAGGAAGTGAAATCCATTTACCGGTTCTTACTTGAAATGTGAGTATCCACAGTGAACTCTTTGTTACCATCAGACAGGCTGATTAAGACGGCCAGTGGGAGATGAAAATGAATTCCTTCAGCTCTGAAGAGGTGTTGTATAGAATTGTCACAGGTCACCCTCCAGACGTCTGCCGTTTGCAAAGTAATTCATCCAAAGCATTATCCCAGTAATGATTTATTTCAAACATTATGAATTGGGATGTTTCCTCACATACGACTTTAAATTATAGGCAGGAGGTCTGAGGATCACGCTGCTGTTTTTAATTTCACACATACTGTGATTCCATAGAAAATTGTTTTAATCTCAAAAAGCAATTTGTGTCAATTTTGTCAGGCCACTTCTTTTAAAGTTTTTGATACTAAACCAGTTTACTGATTTTTCTCATCAGTTCTTTGTTAAACTAAAAGTAATTCATATAATGTGACTGAAATGTAAAATCATTAGTCAGTTTTATTTAGTGCTATTTAATCACATAAGTGATTAATAAATGTATGGCTTGTGATTAGGTCTTTTGATCATCAAATACATTATTGTCCAAACACCACAGGTGCCAAACATAAGGCTCGGGGGCCAAATCCGGCCCCCCGAAGGGTCCAATAATAATGAAGATATTAATGGTGTAAGCGTTATCCTAATTCAGATTTTTTATACAGAATAAGTAGATATCAATTGGTCAGATCAGTAAAATATGATCGGAATGATCTAGAAATAATGAAAACCGTTAATGTAAAAAAGGAAAATAACATGAAAATCTTTATTAAGGAACTGTCCTTTTACAAAAACTTAAATAAATACCTGAACAAATATGAAGCAGCTGAAATATCTGAAGAGAAATAAGTGTGATTTTACAAATATTCTGCCTGTTACTAAATGTGTCACTGAGCTTTTATTTTTAACTTTCTTGCAGTACTGGATAATGTTCAACTTTATAATCAGGGGTCCTGAGAAAAAAAAGTGCCTGTTGATTGTTTCTACTGTCAGCTGATGAAAAGTAATGACTGTATTTTCCACAATATAAGGCACACTGTCAATGAATTGTTGTTTTCATATGGACTATAAGGCGCATTAAGCAAAGTTTAAATCATGAGATAAAAGTTTAAAACATGAGATAAAAGATAAAAAGTAAAAAAAATTCCCAGTCACTCAGCACCACCAGAATTACCCATATGTAATGTGCACTGAGGTTTTTGGAGAAAATTCTACCTTATAGTCTGGAAAATACGGTATTTGGCAGCTCAGTGTGTCCACTACTGTGTTCCATACCTTTAATATTTTTCTATATATTCCATAAATATATTTTTGAAAATCAAATGTGATGGGTTTTTTTATTTGCGAGGGTCTCGATGTTGGTCTAAACTTTTTTGTCATGATGGTCTAAAATGTATCTTGGTGCTATTTGAAAGAACCCTGTATAATGTTTATGAGCAAAAACCTCATAGTGTCTCTTCTGTTTGTCTAGATATAAACCTCTGGCTGTTTGCGTCACACTGATCAGTATCTAACGGTACGTGTCGAACACCAGCGGTTTTTGCAAAACGGTAAAAGCACCCATCATGCAACATTTCTATTTATTGGTCCCATATGACCCAGACCTGAGGTTCCCTCAGCTGCTGTCCACTCTACTTCTATATAAATAGTACATATGCATGTGTGTAGATGGCACCCTTCAGTTTTTTAATTGATGACCACTGGGTGCAGTCTGCTGGCGAACGCACGGGAGGAAAGCATCGCCAAGACAGCTTTTCTATCAGATTGCTCTTTGAACTTCAGGCTTATGAACTGCTGACAAACTCAGACTGCATGGCACTGCCCCTTGCCTTCCTTCCTCTGCCCCAATCCCTAAGACCTTGTGGAATCTACAAAGTCAACACTGGAGTCTAAAGAAGGGAAATAGCCTGCTGTTTTTTTTCTCACAAATGTGTGCAATCTCTGGCGCTCTGTGATTCTGACTTAACTCTAAATGGAAACAGTGTTGTTTCTTTTCTTTCACGCCACCACCTAGCAGCAGAACAGCGTGTCAGACCACTTTCCGCTGGATAATTTCAGACATGAGAGGCCTGTTTTAGCCCCCTCCCTCCTCCTACCCTGCCTGCGAGGCCTGGCCTTCATTAGGCCGACTTATTGGTTGCACATGGTCAAAGTGGACTGTATGTTATCCTCACGCAAAAGGTGCTGAGGAAATTGCTGAGTCTTCTGTCATAAGACAAGTCCTGAAGGTGATTTCCTTGGCTTGCTTCTCACGCGTGGCCTGGCGTCAGTCCGGTGGCAAAAGGAATAATGAAGCTTAGAGTGAGCAGGGTCTTAAGCCTGGCAGGCCCTCGTGCCTCAGTGAAATGTGATATGTACAGTGGGCCGGACATGGAAACCTGAGGGATCTCTGATGCCGTCCTATGGGGGATTAGTTTGGCTACCTTTAACATTCTAGGCTTCCTCACTTAACTCACTAAAGTAAAAGTATGCTCACACATTACGGATAGAAATAAGATTTAGGGGCCATTTACAGGAGGACGATGGCGGCTAAATACGACAGCATATTTGATCAGAAGTACAAATCTGAAGACTCCTTTCAGTGTGGGACGTGCTGGGTCGCGTCTCCATCTAAATAACAAAAAACACACATGTTCATGTTGTGTCTTTACGTCATATATGTTCACGTCACATACGCTTTAATGCTAAATTCATTCACTGAGCAGGTAAAGCAACAAACATGTGGGACAACCTGGATCCCACAGATCTTTCAGCTGCACTAGCATTAGCACTAGCATTAGCACTAGCATTAGCACTAGCATTAGCACTCGCATTAGCACTCGCATTAGCACTAGCAGCTCTAGTAAATAGTGGTTTCAGTTATTGTACAGACATTACACACATACCATAGATGAACAGAGACGGGTGGACAATTACATACGTCAAAAACAGAAAAGGACATGTGGGCGGGTCTATCACAGTACCACATATACAGTACCTGGCAGGACTATCCAGTCGTATTTCACCTACTGTTGTGTCATCGTATAAACAAGGATTTACTCCTGAATACGCTCGTCTAAACGCGGATGAAAACTGAAGACGAGAAGACACTTTTTTCTTCTGTTTTCATCGTCTCCATATAAATGTAGCCTACTCTGAAAAAAGTCAAACATTGAATCAACTTAAAAATTCTTCTTTAATAGGTCCTACATAAAACATCTAGTTGAGTGAATCCAATTAAATTTAATTAAAATAACCCTAACCCTATGCAATTTGGTTCACTCAACTAGAATTTTTTATGTGTGAACATAAAAAGTCAAAATTATGAGATAAAAAGTGAAAATTGAAGAATTTTTAAGTTGATTCAAGGTTTTACTTTTTTCAGTGTAAGAAAGAAGTACGTAGCTGGTGTAAAGATTAGATGTTGTCTGGTTAATTCCTGTGATTAATGGCCTGCCCAGTGGTAGAAATTAACATAAGTGTGATACTGCTCATCACACATATTTATTAATTATGTATGTTTGGACCCTGAGGAATATAGGCTTTGATCATCCTCCAATGTGATGTATCCAAAAAAGAAAAGAGATAAGAAAACAGGAAGTGAGTTTATACGTATTGGAAGTAAATTGCCAAATGAAAACAGTCGTGCTGGAACCAACAGGACAAGGTGCATTAACACTGCATGATATTACAAAAAAACTGACATTGAATTTTTTTTTTTAACGCTGCGATGTATTTTGCGATATGAAAAAGTACTCAGGAGTAAAGAACCGCTGTGTGGTACCGACACAAACGGTCAAACAGATTAGTGTACGTTTCAGTGTCATCCTACTTGTAGCAGAAAGAATTTAATGCATTTAATAGTAAAAAATAAATGCATAAAAGAAATTATAAAATGAATACAACTAAATTTAATTAATAAATAATTTAATTCTTTAAAAATAAATAAATAAAAATTACCAGAAAAAAGACAAATAATTCCAAATAACTGATGTTGCATCGAGCCTTGGTTTAGGGTCATTTTGTCTTGCTTTTCTACGTCCCTCCAGAATGTTCCGATGGCTCCCATTCACTTTGAATGGACGTTGCCAGTGTTATGCGGGTGGATTTTTTTTCGATAACTGCCCGCTGCGCCATTAACGGCCGCTGCCAATGGCACTGAGTTTTGTCACTTCAGATTCACAGTTCCATATCACTCCGCAGGTAGTTCGGCCACTTTGACAGTAAATATTTGCTGCGTTGTAACAGACATTTTATCCAGTCTGTTAAGAATAGTAGCAGTAATAAACTGTAATAACCGTAGAATAAGCGGGATAACACCCCGCCCCGTCTGGAAATATTTTTCTGATAGTAACGTGTGTGCAATACATTATCCATTACTTGGTTGCTCATTTTTCGATCTTTTTTTTTTTTTACCCCCACCAAAGAGGTTATGTCTTTGCCGGCGTTTGTTTGTTTGTTTGTTTGTGTACAAGATAAAAGAAAAACTTCTGGATGGATTTTGATTACATTTTCAGGGTAGGTTGGTAATGTGTAGATCTGGAAATGATTTTATTTTAAATAGATATATAATTTCAAATTGTCCTATTGTCTAATATGTCTAATTACCAGCTAAGACATAAACCACCTCCTTTAGTTTTAATGTCACACCATCAAAGCACCTGCTGCTGCAAAATGGAATAACTTATTACATAACGAGGAAACATTTATTACTAAATGCGTCGGGGCAGTTTGTTACAACATGAATTGAAAACATGTTGGACGTTTATTTCAAAATTCAATACGTCCCACTGTGGAAGGAGTCTTCAGATTTGTGCGTATTCACACCCTGTATGTAAATGAAAGACACCTTTAATAAAATATGCTGTTGTATTTAGCCGCCATCGTCCTGGTGTAAATGGCCCCTATAGCAGGTACACAGACTCTATTGTAATGTGTTTATGCCTTCCTGCCTGTGTGCTCTTGTGCCCTGGGTGCAGATGAAAAGTTTTTTGGACTTGTAACCCTTCTTCCCCTGCCGGTAATCACCCCAGAGCCCTGTAATCCCTGGCGCATGCAGATGCCGCCGGGGGAATATTACTGTTCATAATATTAATCTGCTCTCAAATACCTTTCTGTTACCAAGATGAGGGGCCTCGTGCACCATGTTCTTATGGGTATTAAGTGTGCTACAAGAGATTCATCGAGAGGTAGATTCTGACTCGTCAGGGATCAAGCCCAGCCCGAGGTTGTATCGCTGCTTTAAGGAACACCCGCAAGCACGCAAAAACCCCATCTCCATATTCTCATAAACAGCCTGACATGAAAGACACTGTGCCGCAGCGGGGACTCAAATCCACACCCAAACCCACATGAATCATGTCAGGCTGATCCAGAGGAGGGTTAAAGCCTCTTTAAGGTGTTGGGTCCCTGGCTGTGATACCTGACTTAGCAGCAGGTAAACCTCCATGCCACAGGGCTGAGGAGAGCTGTTATTGTCTCCATCAGCTGATCAAAGGCATGGCAGCACACCACACCACCAGCGCACGCTTCTAAAAAAAACCAGTGGAACAGAAATGAAAAGAAACCCGCCAGATGGATTTGAACCCTTTTCCCCATTCAGCTGCTGTTCATCATCCTTTACCTGGAATTTGGCATTGTAACATTTGTTGTACATAGCTTAGAGCCCAAGTGGATTTGTGGCTTTTCAAAAGTGCCTCTGCACAACAATGTAATCTCGCTAAGCCTCTGGGGAATTTATTATTAAAAAATTGCAAGGCTAATGACCACAATTGCTTTAATCACCGAGCGGCTGTCGTTGAGGAGAGGAGACGCAGAGTATTTAGCTAATGTGGGTTGTTAAGGCACTCGACTAGAGCTGCACAAAATATTGTTTGAGCATCCGACATCGAAATGTACTTTTTGTGCAGTAGTCACATGACAGGTTCTGTTAACGTAGGAGACAAATGTAATTCAACAGAACCTGACACACACTGAGCAGTTTAGACTGAGTCACTGCTAACAAAGACTGAAAAAGTGACCAACAAGAGAAAATCACCTGAAACCAACAAGAGAAAATCACCTGAAACCAACAAGAGAAAATCACCTGAAACCAAGGCTTGGTGCCAGGAAGAAAAACAACATCAGTTATGTGGAGTTATTTATTTTTATGTTTTTATTTTGTATTTATTATGACATTTATTTATTTGTATTTGTTTATTTTTCCCCATTTATATATATATATAGTTTGATAATGTTATTTAACAAGAAGGATGACACTGAAACATATGTTCTGTGTCGACTGATAATCTGTTTGACTGTTTGCGTCAACACCACACAGCTGTTATTTAATCCTGAGGATTTTCTCATATCGCAATATATATATCACAGGGTTAAAAAAAAATTGCAATGTTATTTTTTGTAATATCATGCACCTCGACTCATGAGCCTTTTCCCAACAGACAAGTTTCCCAGCTTCTCAAATTTTTATGCCGATTACGTATTTTTGGGCTGTTAAATGATTAAAATATTTAATCATTTAAATATTTAATCAGATTAATCCAAATTAATCAGATTTGGATTAACTTTGACTTATTGTAATCAGAAGACTTTTTGTCAGTTGACTGTTCTGTCTCTGTCTGTTTTTTTTTTTTTTTTGTACTAAAATATCTCACAAAATGCACTAAAAACAAAAAAAAAATACAGGGAGAAAAATATACAAAACATGCTAACATAAACAAAAACGTTTCAATAAAGTTTATTCCATTTCAAAAACATTACTAAAATACAGAAAAAACACTAAATATGGTTCAAATATCCAAAACATATGCAAAAATAAGAATAGGCTATATATGCAATTAACAGTTTCAACAACTGGAAGCAACTGTTCCATTTAAGTGCATTAACATTTGTACCAGAATTAAGAAGACAGTCTTGCAGATGGGACTCAGTGTGTCCTCTTCTGGTTTTCCTGTTTATTAGTTATTTTTCTCCTCTCCCTTATGGCTTGTGTATGTACTTGCCTGAGATGTTTGAGTGGGTGTGGAATTGGATGCAGTCCACTGTGTCACTGGGAGTATTTATGCGATCAGGAAGCGAGCAGGCCGAGGTGCAGTGGTGCCAGTGGCGTGTGAAATCTGCTGGCAGGATTGACACTTGGATGACGGATACCTGTGAAATACATTCACGCCTCTGAGAAGGAAGGATTATTTTCTCCGGTGCGACACAAAACACTCAGCGACACTACTGAGGGATTCCATCCTCCCCCCACGGTAAAAGAAGAGAGCCCCATGTGTGAAGTTAGGCAGAGGTAAAATGAAGAGAAAGGCCTCCACCGCTGCAACATTCAGATGGTTTTGATGTGCCACAAATGCACATTCAATTATAAAAGCAGCGCTGCATGTAAAGCTGTTTTTGTTCAGTTCCCTGAGCAGAACAACCAAAGTGAGAAGTTGTAATGGAAAGTCATCCTCGTGAAACACTGAGCATTTACATGCCAGGTGTTTATGTTCTGCCTTCACACAGAAATCTACATTATTTCTACATTATGTGTCTCCACCCCTGATCTTACAGAAGCCAACGAAGAAAGATGGAAGAATTTGCAATGTGACATTGATTTCATGGTGCCTACATTTCCAACCGCCCCGGACATGTTTTTGTGCGTCTGTTTGTGGAGTGAAACTTCGGAATCGTCTGGAAACTGAATACAAGCCATATCCAAATATCCACAGATTTAGGCTGCGTTTATACGGAGACGGTGAAAACAAGACGCAAAAGTGTCGTCTCATTTTCAGTTTTTCATCCACGTTTAGACGAGCATATTCAGGAGGAAATCCTTTTTTATATGAAGACGCAACAGTAGGAGAAATATGATTGGATAGTCCTGCCAGGCCGCTAGGTGGTACTGTGATAGACCCGCCCACATGTCCTGTGATAGACCGGCCCACATGTTTTTGACGTATGTAATTGTCCACCTGTCTGCGTGTAATTTCTGTACATAACTCCTGTACATTTACCAGAGCTTCTAGTGCTAATGCTAATGCTAATGCAGTTGGAAGATCTGTGGCTTCCAGGTTGTCCCACATGTTTGTTGCTTTACCTGCTCAGTGTATGAATATAATGTGAAAGTGTATGTGACGTGAACATCTGTAACGTATGGACGTTTCTTGCCATTTAGACGGGGATGCGACCCAGTGCGTCTTAAATATGTCCCACTGTGGAAAGAGTCTTCAGATTTGCGCGTATTGACACCCTGACGACGTTGGCTTTGTGTAAATGAAAGACACTTCTGATAAACTATGCTGTTGTATTTAGCTGTAATAGTCCTGGTGTAAATGGTCCCTTAAACTGTTCTATAAACTAGAGATGGGTCATTCTAGAATATTTGTGACACGTTCGAATATAGAATACTAATGCTAGAATACTTGTTTTGTGTTTCACTTGGACAGAATGCCGTATTGACTTGCATCGTATGGTGGTCGATAGGAACGAACGCACCGCATCGACAAAATGCTGCAAACACAAGTAAGATGCAACAACCAAAAACACAAACACATAAAACAAATGCAACAAAAGTGAAGCTGCAAGAAAAAAAAACTACTGCAACATAACACAAACCAAGCACAAGCAAAAAGGTACAAACCCCCCAAAAGAAATGAGAAAGAAAATGCTAACAAAACAAATGCTAATGTTAGCCTTGAGTTTTCTGTTAAATTTAACTGAGCCGTCGGTCCAGACATATGGTCACCTTATATAAAGTGTAAACAGTTTAAGGCAGCGGTGCCAAGACACACACGGCACTTGTCCACATCATGTTTATGTTGTCCTAATGTCCATTGTCTGACTGTTGTGTATTTATGCCCCGAGGGAGGGAAAGAATAACATGCGACTCATCGAATTTAAGTCGACTTCTGCTACGGGCGTCGACGTTTTTGTTAATGTCTTATACAACATAGATAAAGTTTATATAAACTCTGTAGGTCTATTTGTGCATTGTTCTGTTTTAAAGTTTATAAACATCATGAATGGAATGAACTAATGTGGGGAAAAAAGTCAAATACAGTGGTACCTCTACTTATGAAATTAATTCATTCCAGAACTGTTTTCATACCGTTACTTTTTCAGAAATAGTTTCATTTTACATGTTAAAGGCCTGATTGGTTCCAAGGCTCCCAATACTACAAACCTAAACCCTTTAAAAATTATAAAAAAAATACCAATTTTGTATGAAATATGAATTAAAAGTAAATATAGATTTAGATTTGAGCCCATCCAGGGTAATGGCAGAGTCTGGGACAGAAGAGTTGAGCCACGTCTGGTGGATGTAGGGTTAGAAATCTATGAATGAGGGTCAAAGGTCACCAAAAGCATTATGAGTAGCTCCCTCATAGGCCAATGGGATGCTACGTACAGTACATAATGACATATTTACGTACATTACGTAGTTAAATACAGTACGTACAGTAATGTACATAGTATTTATGTCTCTGGGGTTTCGGGCTTTTTTCATAAATAGAATTTTCTTTCGTATTCAGAGATGAAAAATTGAGGTGAAGGTTGTTCGTTACTTGGATTATTCATTAGCTGGGTCTTTCGTAAGTAGAGGTACCACTGTATTGACATTTCATTGTGTTTAAGTTGCCGTTGAGAACTCAGGGTGGGATTAAAGAAGTTTTTTTTTTTTTTCTTCTTCTTCCCACTCCTTTTTGAACATGGACAAATTAATTGAATGTGTTGGTCTTGCATGTATTCTGTTGGGAGTCTTTGTTATTGTCAGACACTGTTGTATGCAAGCAATTTGTGTTGCTTAATCACTTGCTCGAAATAAATGAAAGTTAAATAAAATGGGGGGTGGGTGGGTGGGTGTATAAGTGGCGTGGCGTGTTATGACCCTTAGATTCCCTCTACATGGAGTATTAGTCACCATTAGCTGTTCTCAGGTCACCTTGCAATGGGCTTCCTGTCCCTGTGGAGGTGACGGTGTCAGAGTGTCACTTGGCAAATGTAGACTTGTATCTTAACCTTGACCTGTGAAAATGTGTATTCTCGTAGTTAAAGATTTCCAATGGGGCTGGAGGCTATAAGGCCTCTGGGACTTTACTGTCCAAGCACCTTCTGCTTATCCTGCTGCCTGCCCTGTTAGCTATCAGTATAAATGCAGACCACCAGTCATGCATTAAGTGCATAATTATTCCATTTTCAAGATAAATCTGGTGTATAGTGTCATATCCATCATGGCTGTCATATCCTACATGGAGAGTAGGGCACTAAATGAAAGCCTTTTTGCTCATATGCACTTCTATATAGTCATCAATTTTGAGCAGTCTATTCATTGTTTGCTTTGACAGACGTGAGCTAATAATGAATGATCAAGCAATGCCCCTCAAACAGAACAGCCAGCATAAGCATTACACTCTAAAAAGAAATGTTTAGCCTCGACAAAACAAATCTACACAACCCTTTCTTTTAGTCTTTTTCTGAGGTGGGAAGTAAAAAGTACTTTGTTACTGTACTTAAGTAGATTTATTGTTTAGTATCTGTACTTTTCTGGTGACGTTTTACTTTATACTCTTTACATTTATATAAATATATGTACTTTATACTCTTTACATTTATATAAATATATGTACTTTATACTCTTTACATTTATATAAATACATGTACTTTATACTCTTTACATTTATATAAATATCTGTACTTTATACTCTTTATATTTATATAAATATCTGTACTTTATACTCTTTATATTTATATAAATATATGTACTTTATACTCTTTACATTTATATAAATATCTGTACTTTATACTCTTTACATTTATATAAATATATGTACTTTATACTCTTTACATTTATATAAATATATGTACTTTATACTCTTTACATTTATATAAATATATGTACTTTATACTCTTTACATTTATATAAATATATGTACTTTATACTCTTTACATTTATATAAATATATGTACTTTATACTCTTTACATTTATATAAATATATGTACTTTATACTCTTTATATTTATATAAATATCTGTACTTTATACTCTTTACATTTATATAAATATATGTACTTTATACTCTTTACATTTATATAAATACATGTACTTTATACTCTTTACATTTATATAAATATATGTACTTTATACTCTTTCCATTTATATAAATATCTGTACTTTATACTCTTTATATTTATATAAATATCTGTACTTTATACTCTTTATATTTATATAAATATATGTACTTTATACTCTTTACATTTATATAAATATATGTACTTTATACTCTTTACATTTATATAAATATATGTACTTTATACTCTTTACATTTATATAAATATATGTACTTTATACTCTTTACATTTATATAAATATATGTACTTTATACTCTTTACATTTATATAAATATATGTACTTTATACTCTTTACATTTATATAAATACATGTACTTTATACTCTTTCCATTTATATAAATATCTGTACTTTATACTCTTTATATTTATATAAATATCTGTACTTTATACTCTTTATATTTATATAAATATATGTACTTTATACTCTTTACATTTATATAAATATATGTACTTTATACTCTTTACATTTATATAAATATATGTACTTTATACTCTTTACATTTATATAAATATATGTACTTTATACTCTTTACATTTATATAAATATATGTACTTTATACTCTTTACATTTATATAAATATATGTACTTTATACTCTTTACATTTATATAAATATATGTACTTTATACTCTTTACATTTATATAAATATATGTACTTTATACTCTTTACATTTATATAAATATATGTACTTTATACTCTTTACATTTATATAAATATATGTACTTTATACTCTTTACATTTATATAAATATATGTACTTTATACTCTTTACATTATCAGAATAGACTCATTACTTTTTTAAACTGAACACATGTGACCGTAGAAAAAAAACAAGTGGTTTCAAGGTGAATTCGTCACTTTCTATATAATAATTTAGACTTTTCTCTCCAAATGAAGACTTTCTCTCATAATTTAGATTTAGATGTAATTTCAACTGTCATAATTACACATTTCTGATCACATATTAGATTTTTTATCTCAGTTGTGCCATTTTACCTCATAATTTCTGTTATAATTACGCATTTATCTCATATTTATGACATTTTTGTCCAGTTTTTAGCACATAATTCTGCATAATTTTCTTTCATATTCATGACTATTTATCTCATAATGACTTTTGTATTAATTGTGACTTACGAGTCCCTTCAGTCAGAGCTTATTTTAAGTACTGCTTATTGAATAACTGTTCTCATAAGGACAAGTTATTAAGGTGGTAACTCAAAAAAATATGTTAAGTCAACTGACATTAGCTGGCAGTCACATAGTTAAACAAACAAGCGAAGTTTTAATAATTTCTATGAAAGTTCCCAAAGCCAAATGTAAACCCACGACTTCAGTAGAGTAATTACAAATATATTTTACTCACCATGACGTGTCTTCATCCTCCTGCACCGTCGTTTTCAGTTGTTTGGGTCGGAGATAAAACTTAAAATGGAAAAGTCAATGTTATGGTAACTTGAATTTTGATTTAAGCCAACAATGAAATTTGAGTGTATACGACATGTTAAATAAAGTTTCTGTCAACATTAATATTTGATCACAATTAAAAAAATAAAGTCAGCAACATAGAAAGTTGATCTAAATCAATTAATTGATTTTTTAAAATTGCATTTGTGTATTAAATCAAGTGGTGTCAACAGATACTCTGAGTTATTTTTCAAAGTAGGGCTCTCAAACATGTGGTCCGGGGGCCAAATGCGGCCCGTCAAAGGTGCCAGTGGACAATAATTCCACAGTCAAGGCTGTTGAACTGATTTTAGTTCAGGTTTATTGTGTGTGTGTGTGTGTGTGTGTGTGTGTGTGTGTGTGTGTGTGTGTGTGTGTGTGTGTTATATTCAACATTTCAAAGTTATGCTTCTTGATGTAAATGTTTCATGAATGTAGCATCAACTGGAGAAAAAAGTCATGTTCTATTTAAAATGAACCGTTGTTAAAGGTCATTCATCTGATGTTTTTTTCCCTTTTCAACTTTGGTTCATTGTCGACTTGGTCTTTAATTTAATTTCAAACAGCATTAAAAAAAAAAAAAGTCTTGAATTTCACTTTGCCTCAGCTGTAGGAACCCTGAATATTATCTAGAGTCAAATAAAACCTACAAGAAAATAATAAATCCATATTTTCTTCTGGGTTTGATGAGAAAAACATTAAGCAGATAATGACGACTTCAAAAGTTTATCTTTGTTTAAAAAAAACAATAATAACATGAAAATATAATGTGACAATAAAATGTGGAAAAACATGAACAAGTATGAACTATATGAAACGTCTAAAGAAAATTCTGTAAGATTTAAAAAAAAAAAATGTTCTTCATGTAAAAATTATATGTTGAAGTAAAACATTGTTAAAATTACATTAATTTTTCCTCGGAAATTGTTGTTTTCTTCAGGTTATTTCCATCTTTTTTGTTTGCATAGTTTGTAAAAGAAAATATTTAGTTTTGCACTAAATGAAAGACAAAAGTTTGGGGTTATTATTTACATCCTATTCTGTTGTTTTTACTGGTCCACTGTGGCCCGTGAAGAGAAAAGAATTTGAGACTCCTTATTTTAGAGTGTACTGAGGAAGAGGAGAGGAAGGAGGGGTGTCGTTACAGCACCACATACGGAGGAAAATCCTCTTCCTCGTCTGCATTACCCCTTATTTTTTTCAAGGTTGCTGTTCTGGCTATGGGGACAATGTCAAAAAATTTGTAGCGATCAATATTTGTGAGTATGTCTGATCAAGAGAAGGAGCGATGAACAAGTGTTAACAAAGGGAATAGGCCACAGCGACGCTGGTTTACAGCTTGTCTACAGCCAGATATGATACCAAAACAGGAGTTCAGTCCTCAGACGGTGCTGAAACAGGAGCTCTGATCCTTGTCCCTGGCTTGTTCCACAATAAATAACACTGCTTGTCCACTCAGGATGAACACGGAAAAAGAGATTTAGGCCCTGGCTGTGGGATGATGTTTATTTTTTTTTCCATTTTAATATGTGTTATTCTGTTTAACATCAGATTAGGCATGTCGCTGCTGATACAAAGCTGAAGTAAGGCTTCTGGACTGATTGGAAGAAAAGAAGGTTATGTGATGTACATAATAAGAATATTTAAGCAATATTGGGGTTATTTTGAAAGGCTTAGTCCACAGCAATCCAAATCTATCTACTGTTTTGTTTTGTTTTTTCTCAAAGTTTGATTTGATGACAGACAAGTAAGGATATTCTGCCCAAGGACTGAGAAAAAAACACTTTAATTTACAGACTGTAAATAAAAGCTCAGCAAATTCAAATGTTATTATATCAAAACAGAGAAAACTGAAGAAAACATCACTTAAAAAATAATTAAAATAAAATAACAATAGATATATAAATGTCTCCATCCACCATCATCTGTCAAACGACATGACTTTTACTGCTGAGTCGATGTTGCAGAAGTCGATGGTGTTGTCACGTTCACTACAGCCGTTATGTTTGGCTAATTATCATGAAACTAAAAAAAAAAAAAATCAATGGCACTGAGGTTTTAGTGGTTAAATATGAAATAAATTCTAAATATATCATTATTTTACTGTCGAGAAAAATGTGTCCTTTCTTTCACACTTGATCATTTTAAAACATTCTATTTTTATTTTCCACTTTTTATACATTTTCTGGGTAAATTCTCATGACTGAAACGCTCTTTGAATTGGGTGAAAACATAATGAATAAATAAATACAAGTACATTGTTACATGTCAAAAGTTAAATTGAGTGTTGTTTTTTGGTTATTTTAATAATGATTACTCATAATATTTAAAGAAATGATCATATCCATGACTCATTATTCTCACCAATATATTTGACAACTGCATTAAAAAAACTATAGGAATTGGAATATGATCACTGTCGATGTTAAGTTTCATGATTTATTTACCATATTTTCCACATGATAAGGTGAACTGTCAATGAATGGTTTATTTATTAATTTTTTCATATATTAAGGAGCATTAAGTGAAGCTAAACAGTCACAATAACTCTCAACCTTGTTGAGTTGTAACATGGAACAAACAAACTCCTATTCTGATAAATCAAACTTTAAAAAAAGTTATAATCATGTGATAAAAAGGCAGTTATGTGATAAAAACTCCAAATTATGCTATACAAAGTCAAGGTGCTCTGAGAAAATTAAGTGTTTTAAGTGCACCTCAGGGCGACACGGTGGTGCAGTGGTTAGCACGGAGGTGCAGTGGTTAGCACGGCGGTGCAGTGGTTAGCACGGCGGTGCAGTGGTTAGCACGGCGGTGCAGTGGTTAGCACGGCGGTGCAGTGGTTAGCACGGCGGTGCAGTGGTTAGCACGGCGGTGCAGTGGTTAGCACGGCGGTGCAGTGGTTAGCACGGCGGTGCAGTGGTTAGCACGGCGGTGCAGTGGTTAGCACGGCGGTGCAGTGGTTAGCACGGCGGTGCAGTGGTTAGCACGGCGGTGCAGTGGTTAGCACTCGTGCCTCACAGCAAGAAGGACCCTGGTTCGAATCCCGTACCAGACCTTTCTGTGTGGAGTTTGCATGTCCTCCCCGTGTCCGCGTGGGTTTTCGCCGGGCACTCCGGTTTCCTCCCACCATCCAAACACATGCACTGATAGGTTAATTGGTTAATCTAAAATTGTCCATAGGTGTGAATGTGAGAGTGATTGTTTGTCTATATATGTTCAGCCCTGCCATGAACTGGCGTCTCATACAGGGTGTACCCCGCCTTCGCCCATTGTAGCTGGATTAGGCCCCCAGTGACCCCCGTGACCCAAGTGAGGATAAAGCGGGTTCAGATAATGAATGAAAGTGCACCTCATAGTCCAGAAAATACAGTATCTTAATATTCTAATTCTGTGGGACTTGACGCCACCAAGACTAACACTGACCCTGACTATATTTATCTGAAAAATACTACTAATGCTGCTGAAAAGCTGAATTATTTAAGTGTATTGACAGGATAAGTGGCTCAGCAGTTACTAAACATGTTAGATCAGTCGACACTTTTGGGTCTTTAAGGGTTAAACCGTGAACAATAAGAATGACGGCTGAAAGCATGGCTATGTGGCTACATTATTTTCTGTCTGGTTTATAATGTAGTCGTGCTTTCACACACCAAAATGCATTAGAAATGTATCCAGTGTTGTTGTGTGGATGTAAGGGTCATGTATTATGGATATTAGTTTTGAATAGTACTGGCTGTGCTGTACAATCTCACCACAGATAGTCCAAATGCTGCTTTAGGCTCCCCAAACTGAAATGCGAAGATATGTCATGCGTTACATGCTTGACTACCCCTGTTGCATTTACGGTAATTGATTCTTTTCAATGATTTTTAAAATGCTGAGGCCCCTGCTGGCATTGCATGTTTGAATGGAGTGCAGGCATGTCACGCATGGCTTACCTCTACAGATCTTGTGCTTTCTTGTAATTCAATCCCCCCTGGACACAAGAGCTGTTTCCTACCATGGATTGTCCTCCTTCCAGCCCATTTTAGGTGTAATAGCACATCTCCTATGCACTACAAATGTTTATTTTCCACAGCAGTGATTGCCTATGTATATGCTAATTAAATATTATTATATGTATCTGTAAATCTGTACACTACAGATAAACAACATTTCATATTAATGTTTGTAGATGTAGCGGTGCAGGTGGTCCATATAGAAGAGTTTGCATCCAACTCCCATAGGTTTTAGGGGGAAAACATGTATACCATTTTAAATATTAATTCATATTCTGTGAGTCTTTTCTTTGTCCTTAGTCCTTTGTGAACTTCTTTTCTCCTAAACTGTATCTTTTCCTGCTGGTATCAAAACCTAAATAAAGTTTCCCAAAGCCATTGATATCATCATAGCCATGTGTAGTTTAAGGAGTTCTACTTTAAAGTTGGTATATATTGTGATGAAACAAAAATATATTTCTCCATATACTGACTATCAATATATTACTGCTTGAAAAATATATTGTCAGTATATTACAAAATAGTTATAAATGCATAAGGAATTACCACTTTCTATATATTGACACATAGATGACCATATATGTTAATATAATAATACTAATTATAATGGACTGGAATTATATAACACTTTTTTGGCCACTCAAATTGCTTTACATTAGTGACCCATTATTCATTCACTCTCACATGCTCGCTCTGGTGGTGGTAAACTACATATGTAGTTACAGTTGTCCTGGGACAGACTGGCAGAAGCGTGGCAGCCATTTTGTGCCTATGGTCCCTCTGACCACCACCAAACATTCATACACCAGTGTGAGTGACACTGGAGGCTCCTCCCACCATCAGCTATGGCCCCTCCCACCACCACCAAACATTCATACACCAGTGTGAGTGACACTGGAGGTATCTTTGCCCAAGGATTCGAACCACCAACCCTTTAGTTACTGGATGACTCACTCTACCAACTGAGCCATGGCCGCCCCTAATATATATTCAATAATACATTTAACAATATATGGATGAACACACACGTATATATGTGACCCTCCAGCACAAAACCAGTCCCTTGGGTCAAATTTCATAAATTCAGATTAAAAATGTTTGTGTGACACTAATTCAACCAATCAGAGGCCGTTTTTCAACATCACCATAGCAACAAGGGGTTTAGTTTAGTGGATATGGCTTTGTTCTCATTTTGTGAAGTATATTACTAAATATATGTAATTATATATGTCGTAATACACATAACAATATATGTGGAAAGAAATTACGTTTCAATAAAATTATGAAAAACAATATAGATCAGCTTTTGTCTTCAGTATTTTATATTTGTCAAGATATGATCAAATCACATATTGTTTATATATATATAATATAATATATATATATATATATATATATATATATATATATATATATATATATATATATATATATAT
The DNA here is from genome assembly GCA_020466265.1 of Siphamia tubifer. Classification (NCBI taxonomy): domain Eukaryota; kingdom Metazoa; phylum Chordata; class Actinopteri; order Kurtiformes; family Apogonidae; genus Siphamia; species Siphamia tubifer. The sequence goes on along the minus strand of CM035785.1, from coordinate 58,652,430 downwards.
ATATATATTGTACATTGAATAAGATATGCACTACTTTTCCATATATTGGAATATATTTTGGAATATAATGCATTATATTTTTCAATATATTGAAAAGGGATATTCATAAGGGATAATGATATGATATATTGACATTATATGGATCTGTGTCTCCTATCAGCAAACAACTGCAATATTAAATTTCATTTGTATTGAAATTTTCATTGTTTGTGCTGAAATATTGCTGTCAAAACGACCTCGACCTCATCATACTGCATTTTTACATTTGTATGTTTTTTTTATTTTTTTATAAACACATTGTAAAGGAGCAAAACCATGCACACACACAACAGGGGGAAAAAGAAGGCATGAAATACACTACAGCTCTGCTTTACACTGCCTTTATCTGTATTGTGCTGGTAAACAACAGAAGTTATTTTAGAAATGAAGCAATTAAGCAGATCCAAAATGAACACAACCCCCTTGTAAACCAGCACATGCTAATGTCATTTGCATGCCTTTGAATAACTAATCTCTGAGGGGAGTTCCTTCAGATAGAATTCTCAATGCCATACACTCTTTGTTTTAAACACAAACAAACAAAAGTGTCATGGGTCCAGAGTTTCTGCAGCTGGTCCTCATTTCCTATCCCATCATGCTTTGCTCTTGTGTCTGTTGTCAGATGACCTGTGGCTGACTGACACGGACGCCATCGCTCACCGCCAGCTGAAAAAAAAAAAAAATCAACAAAACAGGGGTATCTTCTTATTAGATAAACGGGGCGTCTGCGGGGTTTTAACAAGAATTAAAAAGTGATTAATTAAGAATGCAAAATTTAATTGCCATTAAAAGTATTAAATTTCATCAAAAGGTATAATTTTTGGCCAATAGCCCTGTTTACATGGGAGTTTTTATTCCTGTTTAATTCAGAGTAAAGGTTAATTCTACTTCCAGTCATTTAAAGTTTGGGGATGTTCGAGGTTGTGGCACATGAGCAACATTTGTAAACGGTTAATTCCACTTTAACATTATTCCTGTCGTTCTGCACATGCTCTATAGAAGAACAACAACAGGTGTAGATTTCCTTTTATCACAGATGAGTGAAGAATGTGAGAAAACATCAACAATCTTTAAATTCTTTTTACAGAAGCGACAACAGTCGTTCAGCTCCGTAATCCGCCATTTTATTTAGGGCGTATTCACACTGCACTCAGAAAATCCGAACTTTCGGACTATCCAGGAAAGTTTGAACCTTATTGACAAGTGTGAAACCTCCCCCGAACCTTGGTCCGGACTAAAGACCGAGTCTTTGGTCCGAGCTGAGGAGGTAGTCTCGGTCCGGACCAAGGTTCGCTGGTGCACAGTGTGAAAGCTCTGTTTAGGAAAGTCCGGACTATCGGACCAATTACATCACAGTCACGTGCGCGGAATCTAGTCAACGTCCAAGCATGAGTCGCGGGAATACATGTGGAGACGAGGAAAGCAGGTATTTATTTGAAATTTGGTCAGATGATACTATAAAGACTGAATTAGAAAATACTCATAAAACTAGTAACTAGGTCCATTTCCTGCAACAGTGTAGCGCGCTCATCTACTAACCAATCAGGGTCGAGTATAGAGACGCACGCTGTACACGCATTGACGGCATGACGTTCTAAAGTCCGTTGGTCCATTTGATTCAATACAGTGTGAATGAAGACTGTAAATAAAGTCTGGATTATAAATACAGTGTGAAAAGGCAAAAAAAAGGTTCTGGTCCAAACCTTGGTCCGGACTTTACTATGTGAATACGCCCTAAGTCATTCCTAACTTTCTCCGGACTCCTCCAGGAACTTTCCGGCGCTCTAACTACATCATCCTAAAGATTACACTGATTGGTTGTAGTAGCGTCCTATTGCATACAGAGGATTTGAAAGACAACCTTTTAGCCCCGCCTCCTCTGACTATGAAGCACCACTAGACCCATACATGGAATGAATAGAGATAGCACTGCTAGGCTAGCTGGAAATAGCCTTAATTCCAAATTATTTTATTCCAAATAATTCAGAATTATAATAGTCATATAAATTTAACTACTGAGGTGTTTCATATTGCAAAAAAAAATAAAAAAATTTAAAAATCATACTTAGAACGAACGTGTTAGTCATATTAAGATCTTTATACGGTTACTTGGTGTCATGATGAAACAATCTGAAGGTAGTAAAACAATATATTAAATGGTAGTAAATGTAACTTAAAGGTTGTTGTATTTACTTAATAATAAAGAGTAGAATCTGAAGTAGAGTGTAGATCCTCTGCTTTTTTTTTTTTTGGTCTGATTACAGACACGATCCATCATGGTCACAGCGTTTCTATTCATCCAGCTGATTGGGGACATGACAAATGAATGTGGGAATAAACTGAGTGTCAGGCTGGGGAGCGAGATGGATGTTCTCTCAGCGGGGCGGTGCAGCACAAGTACAGTTAGCGCTGGCAGGTGTCCAAAGCTTCTGGCCTCCAAACCTCTCCATGCATCTCCCTGGGGAACAGGAACGCCTCTACCTTCCTGCTCCGCCCCCTTTTCACCCTCCATCCGTGCATTTATTAGTAAATTAACACCATGTCACTTCCATACATGGCCACCTGTCCAAACTCTTCACACTAGAGCTGCACATTATAGTGTTTGAGCATCGACATCACATTGTACGTGTGCGCTGTCGTCACATGACATGCAATTATTTTTATTTACTTTTTTAATTTATTGTATGTTTTTAGTTTTTTAATCATTTAAATGTATTTATATTTTATTTGAAAAAATATTATGTTTTTTGTTCATTTATTTTTATATATTTTGTATTTATTTATAATTTCTTTTAAATGTATTAAATTATTACCAACTGAACCACAGGCGTGTTCTATGTCGACCACTAATCTGTTTGTTTGCGTCGACACCACACAGCTGTTATTTAGTCCTGAGTATTTTTTCATGTTGCAGGGTTAAAAAAATCGCAATGTCTGGGTTTTTTTTTCCGAATATCGTACACGACCTGAAGACGTAAACCTCCCCCAAAAAATATTGAGCCCACTTTTAGGAAATTTGTCCTTCCTTTTATCTCCCATGACAGGGGTGTCAAACATGTGGCCCGTGGCCCAAATCCAGCCCCTGACAGTGTCCAATGCAGCCCCTGGAATGAATCTGTGAATTATATTATAATATAATATACAATATAATATAAAAAAAAACACTCAACAATGTTTTCAGTCAGTTCAATGTAAAGTGGATCAGACCAGTGAAATACTTTCATAATTATCTATTACTAATGAAAAAGAAAGTTTTTCTTGGTTTTTAGTATTTTGTTTTTTTAATAGGTTTATTTCACCAAGCCAATGTAATAAAGGCTTTTTAATTTTTCACATATATATGAGAGTGCCTTGGAATATTCTAGAGCTCCTGAAGCAAACTTTTTGGGGATTTCTAATTGTATTATTTATATTTATATTGTTTTACTGGTCTGACCCACATTGTACCCCGTTAGGCTGAATGTGGCCCCTGAACTAAAATGAGTCCCGTGGCGTGATGCGGTAAGAATGTAAAGATGTATATTAAAAGTTGTACTAGTTGTTGCCAGATGTAATTATAAAACAGACATAGAGACTATTAGCCGGGCCATAACAGTGAAAAGATTAAAGACAGTTTAGCACAATGCTGTTTTATTCTGCCCCATGTGTTCTCCACAGAAGCTGGAGGGCCACTGTTGCCCATTGATGTGTAAAGCAGGGTGAGCAGTGTAAAGGGTGGCTGAGTTCACACTGAATTAGACACTATTAGAAAGTGTTTGACTGACATACTGTAAGCTCCTTCTTCTTCAGACATTATTAGCAAACTCACTTTGATCCTATTATACAGCAGACAATTGTTATTCTAGAAATGAAGAAAAAATAATAATGTTATAAAGATTAATGCACCCCTACACCTCATTCTTCCATCCGCCCACTTTTGCACAGACCTGACTCTCATATAAATTTGAATTGGTTTTTCAATTATTAGAGCGCCTCAGCTCTCTCTGGCTAAACAAAGAATTTCCACCCGCTCCCATTGAGATGAAGTTAGATTATGCATTACCGCAATATCCAATTTAATAACCCAGATTTTCCTTTATTGTTTTTTCTGTTTGCATTGTATTCCTTTTAAACGACTTAACCAGGCTGGATGGCAGGCTAGCATAGACGGGAGTTCTGCAGCCTCGTCTGACAAAGACATACACGCGGCGCCTATCAGTGACTCGGAGGGTGAATAAATACAGGCCGTCTTCAGTGAGAAAGACAAAAAGTTGAACTCGTACTCCGACTGATTTAGTGGAGCAGAATGAATGGCATCAAATTAATTATAAAGTAAATCACTATCTGTTTCAACTCCAGTGCTTTTAAAATAACACCGACGACTGATATCAATTATATGTGAATCCATTTTCATCTCAGAGTTTGGAGTTCCTGTTTTGTCACTCTCTATTACCTTTATTGCAGAGTTAAAATAAAGGAGAAAAAAAAATCTTCAGAAAAGCAGAAGCTTTATCCCATATGTGTACAGTACATTTCCACTTTTCTTAAAGCTTCACTTTTCTTAAAGCCAACATGTCAATGGTGTCATTTCAAATTTGAAAAATGATAGTGATTGAGCTGCATAAACAACCTGCAGAGAAAGTCGGATTCACTGTCACATCCAGATACTTTAGTTTGGAAACAAAGAGAGTGGGAAAAAGGGATTTTGATCGCAGCTCCGTGGCATATTGGAACAAAAGCCCAACCTGAATGATTTATCTTTTTCCCCTCTTTGAAGCAGAGAAATGCTGTCTCCCCACTGCTTCTGTTTGAGCTGGAGTACCTGGGGAGGGAGGCACCATGCAAGACAGTAAAGCTGTGAAGCTCTTGTCCCCATATTTAGTCTATGCAGACAGACAGTGCATACAAAAGGGAAAGGGAGTACAGCGGTTTTGGCCCGGGGCTATCTTGCGCAGGGTTCCCTGAGCTTGAACGATGTGCGTGAAACATTTTCGAAACACAGATGCATTTTGTTCCAGAAGAAAAGAATAGATGACAAGTAATGGCAACTCATAAAAATTAAAAAAAAAGAAAGTGAAAGCTGTGATGCATGCCATGTTTTAGCAAGATCCCTCAGTGATCGCTTCCAATTGAAATATCCAACATTCCACTTGCTGTGGTTTCCACTATTAAATAAGGCCATTTGATACAAATCTGTCATTTGACACTTGTTCTGCTGCTACCTAATGATGCATGATGAATGACGAGCCGCTGAACTCTCTTCGGCGCCACCCGTGTCGGCCTTGATGTGCACATGGTTGAAGTATTTATTTGTTTAATAATGTGTTTGACAAAAAAAAAGAAACATTTCTCTTATTTATACCACAGATATGATATTCTGAAGACATCTGTTATGTTATTAATTTCACATAAATCTTAAGCTCCTCTATGCTTGAAATGAGGCTTCATTCAAGCTGAATTAATGAAACATGATTGTAAGTCCCTCACGTGGAAGAGGCTGTCATACAATATTGAGTTGCTTATAATCACTGTGTAATCTCGATGTCTGCCAGGGGAGGGCGGCGCTAAAGCCCTCTGTAAAACAATGTCTTGAGGAGATCAGAAGCCTTTGCCTGTATTTGGCAGGATGAAAAGGCAGGGAGTCTGCAGCGAGGGGAGAAAAATGACTCATTGGTCCTTAGCAGAAGAGGAAAACTGCAGATTTATGTGCTGTACTCCACTGCTGTGATATCAGCTAATTGTCTAGATCAGAGTGCTGCATGTTTGCTTGAACTTGGGTAATTGTGCAAGCGGCTCTTAACCCTTTAACCCCTGATGCGTCAGCGCTGACGCGTTCTGAATGGATGGTTTAGTTTAAAAATTATTTTTTTTTTTATTTTACTGAAAATTTTGTTGATCGAACTGATGTACAGGTGTCGAAAAGCAATTAATTTAGAAAGAGAAAAAACCCAAATTACAACAGTAGTCATTTATTCCTTTTTTGTTTACTTTTTAAAATTGTTTCCAGTTGATTGGTAATTTGTGAATATTTATTCGTTTCTGTTGATGTTGCTTTTTTTCTACTCTTTAAAATTTGTATTTTTCTTCAATTGTGTTCCGTTTAGTGCCTTATTTTGTTCATGTTACATATTATTTCGCTAGTTTAATATTCATTTTTGTTAATTTTACTGATCACTTTGGCAGAATTTGTTCATTTTGTTGCTTATTTTCTCTTATTTTACTGTGGAATTGCTTCAGTGTCAGGAGTTAAAGGGTTAATCAAAGCGCAGAGGCCTCATATATTTAAGCGGGGTGAGGACCTTCTCTGACAGGACCCTCTACCTGTCATGCTAACAAAAAAAAAAGACTGGGTGAAAACCACAAATGGAACTCACCCTGAGGGGAAGCAGCTGTAGGTCTTTCCTCGCATGAATAATAAAACACAGAGGTAAAAACAGAGAAAGTCTGTATGTGTATATTTGTGTACACATCTTCGTCACTCATTTCTCACATTTTATTTGGCCTGATATGGAGCGATTTTTGGGACAAAATTAAGCGTATTCATACTCACAAAATAAACATTTGCAAACTCTAAAATTTTTCAGATGGAAGAAAGTGTTCAAAAATACGTCATCAGTGACTTCATCATGTCACAGGTGTTATCCACTGAACACAGAACAGACAAAAACTTTTGACCACGTTCTTCCATCTGATAAATTCGTATACGTACTGAAGACGGTGTACTCGTAATTTTTCATTTCATGAATCAAATTTTTGATGTTGTAACTTTACAATTCGTATTCTGACAAATATCAAACACACATCTGTCTCCGCCCACTTCTATTCTCAGTTTATACGAATGACTTATGCATTAGAACAGGGGTTGTCAAACTTTTTTGGCCCAGGTCCCCCTTGGAGGGGTGAAATTTTTCCATGTCCCCCCTCATCCTCGCGATACTGAAAATGATAAAAAACCACTTCAACAATGATTATTATGAAACAATGATAACCTTTTTTAATAGTGCTTTTGTGCAAACCAGCCACATTTTTTGTTTTTGTCATTGTCATTTTCATTGTCATTTCTTTTACCACTTCTTGAGGAACTTGGCGGACACAAAAATTGATCCATGTTCGCTGCAGGGTGGCTAAAAATAGCCTGTGACTCGCTCCGGCTCAATTTAGTCAAGCTAGCGTTAAACAGCGCTGTTACTTCCGCCCGCTCGCTACAAAATAAAACTTCAGCATTTCAAAATAAAACAGCCAAAAAAACAAAAAACAAAAAAACAAAACCGTGAATAATTTTGCGTACCCCCTGGACATGCGCCACGTCCCCTTAGAGGTCCGCGGACCCCAGTTTGAGAACCGTGGCATTAGATGACTTATCAGTTGTTTTGTATGCTGATGATTTTACAATGTATTATTCTAATCATGATGTGAATGAAATATCAAGTGTACTGGAAAAGGAGTTAACTGCTGTTCCCAAATGGGTCAGGAACAACAATATGATTCTAAACGTCTCCAAAACTAGATCTATGCTTATTAGAAGTAAACAACGTCTATGTAATAACACTCATTTGATGCTGAGAATGGAGCGTACAAGGTTGGAGCAAGTTCAACAAAGACTTCTGGGTGTCATGGTGGATCACCATCTGTCACGGTCACTTCATATAGATCATATAAGTGGTAAAATGGGTAAATATATCGCTGTGGTCAGTAGGTGCTCCTAGTTTGTACCTTCAGAGATTATCAAACAGGCAGTTGAGTCCCTTGTGTTCTCACATCTTCAATATTGTTCCATGATATGATCTGCTGCCAACAAAACTGACATAAAAATAAGTCTGTTCACCTACTGCTGAAATGTCCCTATTTTACAAGTATTAAAGACATACATTAGACCTTGTCTTAGCCGATGCTCTAATATAAATGACAGTATAACTTATTAGTATTTTTAAAGAAAATAATTGAACTGGTAAGCCAACCAGATACACTCATATTCTACTGGTCGTGTTTGTAGAACTGATCTGACCATTAATCAACCAACAACTAATTCACTGCAAAACTCTCTTGTATTCAGGTCTTCACAACTCTGGAAAAATTTACCAAAAAAGATGAGGGATTTACCAAATTTACATGCATTTAAAAGAACACTAATATCTATGGTGTACTATCTGTGAACGTTGTATTTTTAGATTTTCTTTGGGGTGTGTTTACTGTTATGCATTGTCGCTGTATTTGCTGTGATTGATGGATATATTTTATATTATGAATCATGGACACATTTTGTTGTGAATAATGTATAAATATTACTGTTTTGAACTGGGTCCCCAGGAAGACTAGTAACCACTATAGTGGAAGCTAATGGGGATAAACACCACAATATAAGTACAAACGGACTCATTTTAAAGTTTACAAATTTTTTTTGGTCAACTACAACCAAAGAGGCATGCATATCCCAAATATACATGGATTACTTTCCTGTGAATACACTGAATTTTGTCCCAAACATCGCTCCTTAGCCTCAGCTGTGTTTTACGTGGCTCACACATACTATTGGGATGGAACGACGGAACACTCCAGGTGTCAGGTGTTTTGATGTATTTAATGTCAGCTGTGTAGACAGCAGCAGCCATAGTACTTTCTCAGACAGACGGGTCATTTTTGCCAGGGACCACCAGTCATGGCACACCGGATGACTGGGCTCACACTAGACCATTCTTGTCACATCATGTAGTACTTGTCACAGCTCAAATACGATGTCATTGCAGGACTTGGCTTGGTACACGCCTGCCCTGTGAGAGATGAGTTCTTTAAGGTAGTTATTTTGCAAATTGTTGTTGCTGTTCCTGTGTTAATACCCACTGACATAATACGCGTTTCATCACCTCCATCATTCAGGGGAACATTGGGTATTATCTGCCATCTCCATCCAGCACTGCTGCTCCAAACCAGCCTAATTATTTTTTATGCAAAGCAACAAAAGTGGAGCGAGTGACACAAAAACACAGTTGAAATTGGGATAGACCTCATCATTGTTTGGCTGCGCCTACGACTTAATTAAAATTCGCAAGGAGCCTGGCTCCTTTGTTCCCTCTGTATTGCAGCATTGTTCATCAGAAGTGAGCAGGAGTACAAATAATCGAGTGCAAACACTTCCTCCGGTGAAGCTAGCCCTTTCTCTAGAGGTTTACCCTACTTTACTTTTCAAACTGACAGAAATGGGTTGTCTCAAATCTGCCACGGCATCACTTCATTAAAGAAGTAGCCTGCTTTAAAACAAACAAACAATACATCCTCCTCCCCTCCCCATTCCCATGCCCCTCTTTAGCAGCCACATGCACACTTGCCACCCCACCCATCCAAAATGTGTCACATCCCCAGCAATCTGTAATTTTGGACTCAAGGGGTTAATTGCCTGCCATGGCATCAAAGGAGAGTTTTGATGTGCTTTTTTAGGGCTGTCTTTAGCCAAGCTAAGGAGTGGTGGGGAGAGAGGAGAGAAAAGAGGGAGGGATGTGGTATGAGCAGAAGGAGAGGAGGGCACATGAGATTTCACTCGCGGCATAGCAGCGCAGGCGTCTCCTCAGGTAATCCTGCCTCTCAAAGGCATTATTGAATTTTCTTGTTTTTCTTCTTCTCTTTGTCAAGGCAGGGAGGAGAGAGTGTGTGCAGAGGGAGAATTGGGGAGGGGGGTTAAACAGAGTGAGCTTGACTTCTGAAGGGTCTGCAGCGGGTGCTTGATTTTCATTCACCTCTGCAGAGCTGCGTCAAAACACAGCCAGACCTTTTAAGGCGCCCGGCTTTGAAGTGAGAGGAGAGCCTCAAATCCAAGCTCTCCGCCACATATGCCCAGTCTGAAAAATTAGCAGCCATGTGCGTCTCCCTGCCCCCTTTGAAGTTCCACACACCGCGCTTCTTTCCATGTTCGAACAGAGAAATCAGAAGGTATGCAGCCAGACTCCGAGATTAAGGGTAGTGATGGTGCACAATAGTAGCAAAGGCAAAACACCTCATCTGAAGCTTTTGTTCAGTCAGACCATGAAAACCTCCACCTTGTTAACACTGTTTACTAGCTCTTCAGAAAAGCTCCATAAAGTTGAAACAACTAGTCAAAAGTCGGTTGTGACAAAACCCCTCTGTGATCTGCCTGACGCAGGTCTAAGAAGCACACGTGAACTACACAAGCTTTACACATTAACTGCTTTTCTTTTGCCTGGCAAATAAAATAATAAACCCTTTTTCCACCTGAACGTAAGTGCGAATGTTCGACAAGTGAAAATACATTATGAGTAATGAAAGTGACACAAACTCACTTTAAATTTCAATGGATCTACCATCTGATGGGGCGGCCACAGCTCAGTTGGTAGAGCGGGTCGCCCGTTGGACAAAGGGTTGGCCTTTCGAATCCCACTTATTTCTAGTCAGTCTGTTGCGTCCTTGGGAAAAACACTTCACCCTCCTGCCTCCAGTGCCACTCACACTAGTGTAAGGACGCGTATGAATATCTGGCGGTGGTCGGAGGGACCTTAGATGCAAAATTGCTGCCGCGCTTCGGTCAGTCTGCCCCAGGGCAACTGTGGCTACAAATACAGTTTACCACCAGCACAGGGAGTATGTGAGAGTGAATGAACAATGGATCAATAATGTAAAGTGCTTTGGGTGCCTTGAAAAGCGTGATAGAAATATAATCCCTTATGTGACCCTCCAGCACAAAACCAGCCCCTTGGGTCAAATTTCATGAATTCATATTTTATATTTATCTTAAAGTTTATTAAAAATGTTTGCGTGACACTAATTCAACCAATCAGAGGCTGTTTTTCAACATCGCCATAGCAACAAGGGCTTTAGTTTAGTGCAGAAGGCTTTGTTCTGAGGCCTCCCATTGGTTCAAATCTATAATTCTGTAGATTTCTATTTAAGGGTTGTCTAGAGGGAATCCCCATCTTTCCAACGGTACCAAACATGACGGGGAAATACCTAACGCCAGCGCCAAGGAAAGTCGTGTTTGGAGTCGATTTGTCTTAGTTTTAGACTTAATTACTGTCAGAGTCAGTTGTTGTTCTTCCTAAAAGACATGATTTGAAGAAGTTACGCTAGGAATTTAACAAACACTCATAGTTAGAAGTGTTCAGGAGACATTTTACTGGGATTTTATCAATAAATTTTAAATTCGCAATTTTGACCCATATAACGTATTTGAGGCTAAAGTTAGAAAAACTGCTGTGACTGAACCACTGCTTTAATGATGGACGGACACAAATGATCTTAGTGCAACATTAAAGGGGTGACCCTAGGACTCCAGCATTATCCAAATGTTGACCTAATATTAAAAGAATAAAATCAATGAAATTCTCTTCATGTTACAGGTCTCCTTTTGTTGCAAGCGGTAAGTTTTAGGGGAACTGTTAAAAGAAGAGTATTAACCAGACAATGTGCTGAAGCTGCTTATCCCATTGTAATCTGACCTGATTGGAGGGGTTTGATTAAAAGCGAAGGGGGCCACACGCCCCATAATCCCCAGTGAGCAACGCTCAGTGACCCCGTCTAACCTCTTCAGATGCCATACGGCCCCCTCCTGTCAACACAGTTAAATGCACAGTACCAGACAGTGAAGTGTGCTGTGCTGGAGTTTAGGGCCACTAATCCCCACGCTTGTCTTGTCCCTTTCTCTTCTTATCCGCATCAATGAGACTTTCACTCCTCAGAAGAATATTTGAGAAATGACTGCTATTTTGGTGCCGGAAAGTGAAACGGCCCCGAGGGGCTGTGTAAACATTGTGGCTTAGCACTAAGTGACATACGAGAAGCTTGGAGACTAGTCTCCAAGCTTCCAAGACAAACCAGTGTTGTTTTGAGGGACTCGTCTTTGCTACAGCCATACTTTGTGACACATCATGTTGTCAGAGGGTTTGTCTAAACAGGTATCACAGGTGTAAGCTATCACTGAGTATCATTGGCGTCCTCTGAACTGACTGTCAAGGCATCATCTACCCAGTTCATGAGGAAGCATAAGTATCAGGGGTTTCAGCGAAAAACATCATTTTAGTGTCAGTAACACAGGAATAACATCTGGTTATGACTGCACCTGCGAGCGTTCAAACGCACATGCATTTAGGCAAACTGGCTTCCTCAAGTGCATCTTTAGGATGCCTTGTTTACACACGGTGTCACAAGTCATTTCTAAAACCCCTTAACTTCCTCCCATTTGGCATCTGACTACAATGACAGAAATTGTCAGGTTGAAGTACAGTATCTGTGTGTGCGTGTGCATGTGTGTGCGAAGAAGAGAGACGAGAGGGGAAGGGATCAGTTTGCTGTCAGTGTCAGTCTCTGAAGGTTTTCAGTTAGTGAGCCGAGAAAAACAATTTATGTGTAAGTATACGCTGCGCAGTATTTTTAAATGGCTTATGTGTGTGTTTATGGCTATGTTCAGACTGCAGGAAAAGGTTCCCAAATCCCACTTTTTGCTGCCATTTAACATGTTAAAGAAAGTCAGAACGATACAAGTCCAATTTTATTAAATCCTACCCAGGCCACTTCCATATGTGGCAGGGGTGTCAGTTATTTAAAATGTGGGGGTGTTCTAGGTTGTGGCACATGAGCAAAATTTTCTGAATCTATCATCGGGAAAATTAACCAATAATTATCCATTAATGGTTAATGTTTTATATTTAAAAAGTAATATATGGCAAAAATAATAACAAAAATGGGTTTTTCCTCAAACATTTATTCAAAGTAGAAGCAAACTTTTGACAGTAATACAATAAGAATAAAAACCTGCCCTTCCCTACCCCTACTGAAAACATCCAAAAGTGCTGCTCCTACTGTCAGTAAATTATCTGAGGGTAAATGTCACAAAGCAAGACATAGTTTATTTAACTTAGTTTAACAACAGAAACATTCATCATTACTTACTGGTTGAAAACTGTTTGCTAACACCACAAAGAAGAGCCGTTTGCATTTGGCCCTGGAACTGAGGTGCGCTTCCTTATGCTGGTGTACTGCCAGGGCAGGTAAACACTTTAAACCATCGATATTGTAACAACCCCACAATGTTATTGATGTTTGTTTGCTGTGATTGTGACCAACAGTAGCCGTTTATCCTGCACATCGATACTATGCTGTTGCCCACAGCGCTAGCATCGTAGCCTTCCAGATATTTCATGTATTATGCCATATTTCCTCATTTGTCATTACGTCGGAGCCTTTTGCGCATGTGAGGTCACTTCAGAGATGCATTCCGTTCACACTCAAGACTGATAAAAGTCACATTTAACGTGTAATATGAATGAGCACACACACAAAAAAAATCTAATTTCACCAAAAAAATCTGAACTGTGCATTCAGACCTGCTGTGTGAACGTAGTCTATGTTCCATGTGTTTGGAGGTAGTGCAGTGGTTCTGGTTCTCTGCGGGCAGCTTTCCACATGGCTCTAATCAGATCTTACCAAGACTAGAGAGGAGGCTGCTGTGAAGTGGCTCACTGCTGGGTGGGTCTGGTTCAGGTGTCAGAAAGAGAAGAGAAGAAAGATTAATGGCCTTTCCAAAATGAAGGCCTTCCTCCAGTTGCCTCAGACCTTGCCTGTCAGGGGAGGGGCCGACCGTTCAGTATGGATCGCCTGGGACAGGTAGGGTGACTTTTTAAGGCCTCTCTGCTGATTGGTTTGGCACATCCTGTGGAGGGGTCACAGACTGATGGAGTGCTGAGGAGACAGTGTCCTGCCTTTGGTTGGCCTCCTGGAACAGCTCCTCCATTCATAGCCCTGTCTGTGGTCAAAGAGGCCACGCACTGATGAAAATATCCTAAAAAAAAGGCTGTTTGGGAGTCTGAACATTTATATATGAGGGCATCAGTCAGAAAATTAAACCCATGTATTGTACTTAGTACTGCAAAGAATTAGAAAAGGGACATTGTGATTTATTTTTTTTAACCCTGTGATATATATTGCGATATGAAAAAAATATTCAGGAGTAAATAACTGTGTGGCGCCGATGCTAACGATTAAACAGACTGATGATCAACACAGAATGTACGTTTCAGTATCATCCTTCTTGTAGCCGAAATAATTAAATACATTAATTAAATAATTAATTAAAAATGAATAAATACATTTTAAAACATACAATTAAATGAAAATAAATAAGACGAATTCTAAATTTTAAAATAAAAGAACACAAATAAAAAAGTATTTTAAAAAAATTAAGTAATTAATACAAATACATAAAAACACATTTCTTGCTAAATTGGTAATTTTATATGGGTGTAGGGGGTAGTATTGTGACCTGAGAATGAATCAGGCCTTTTAAATGTTAAATGTGACTCTACGAAAAATTCTCTGTACGCAAACATTTCTGTAACGAATTAATTTCGTAAGTAGATGTACCACTGTGTATATAGTTAAGTGAATAATAAAATAAAAACAATTGCAGGTCCTACAATGCGACCAGTGTACACATGTACTTTGTGATGTTGTTGCTTAAATAATTTATTGTTCAGCTTTTCTTAATTGTATTGTAACTTACTTTGTAAACAACAACACACACTGAATGAAATGTGTTCATGTTTTGTCCCACTGTGTAAAAGGGAAGTCAAAGTACGACAGTTGGAGGCAGGGGGCTGCCATGTTGGTTCAGTGAAGTAACATTTCATGTTTGTAATTAATTCAAGCTGAGATCCTTCATTCCACTCAGTGAATGAGGGGGTCCGAGGGGTGGTCAAGAGGGGAATAGACTGAGTGGGAAGAGCGTGATAAACAGTCAGATCAATCAGTGTTGTCACTTGTGTGGTGGGCATTGTGTGCTCGAGCTGGTAGACTGAAAGGTCTGGGTGTATGGCTCAACTCTACCTGGAGTTTGAAGGATGAGGGAAAAATGTTTAACTTGAGTATCTTTGTTTTTCTATTGTTCCGTCCACACACACTATGTTATTGAATGGCTGACAACACAAACCCACTGCCCACAAACACCCCTAACACACCTTACCATGGGACACTATGGAATACCTGCTGATGGCGCAGAGTCCTGCACGGGTTCGGGTACCCATGGGTGACCCGCAGATTTTCACGAAACGGGTGAAAAATGTTGTGCTGTGTCAGATGCGGGTTCGGTTCGGGTCGGACGTGGGTGATCGCGGGTCTAATTTGCGGTTCATAGGCTAAAAACTGTTCTTTAGTTTGGACTTGTATAGCTGCCCCCTGTCGGCTTCCTTCTTGATGCGTTTTTCAAGTGTGTGTGTGTGTGTGTGTGTGTGTGTGAGCTCACGGATAAAACTATTTTTTGAGTTTATTATTTGTCTGCTACTGACTAACAACATTTTTATTTGGTTCTGCCTTGGCTATGTCACTGTTCAGTATATTCGTGGCAATAAATGTTTGTATTTAAGTTTGGCTATCTGACATTTTCTTTCAGGTTCGGGTCGGATATCGGGTTCATTTATAGCGGGTCGGTTCGGGTGCGGATTTTTTATTTTTTTTTCGTTGGAAAACGGGTCGGATACGGGTTTGAACATGACGGTACGGGTGGTTGCGGTTTGTCAAAATCAGAACCGTGCAGGACTCTGTGATGGTGTCTGTGTACTAGCAGAGTACCCAGTACTATGTTGGCATCTTATTTGTCTTAAAAACTACAAAATGCCATCAAAGGTAGTGGAAGTGATTTCTAAGGACATGTTTGGAGAAGCATTCGAATGACATTTGTGGAAGGACGCACATGTCCACGAACCACTAGGGGCGTCTTAACCTGACTCGCGTCATCTGGCTGCGTTTCGCTACGATCATACAACCATGTGAGTATCATGTGGTCCAAGTTTTCTTCAAAACGAAGGAGCCAATCAGTGTCGCCGGACTACCCCAAGAGTGGGCGGTGTTGTGGCTGGTGTGATGTAAAGCATCACAGCTTGAGTTCAACGTGAGTGGCTGAAGCGGCGAGTCAGTCAAGATGACGGACGGACATCTAATCACATGCAAGGATTTTAGATCAGACCCGTCCTTTGAAAATGGATCGGTTGCGGAAGGGTCCCAGATGGTATCATGAGATACTATCTGGGGGGTAGTCCACTGTATGTCCACCTCATATTTGGGCGATTTCATGAAATTAAAAAAAAAAAAACAATGGCCCTAAGGTTTTAGTGGTTAAATATGAAATGAATCCTATATATAACATTCTTTTACTGTTAATGAAAATGTGTTTTTTTCTTCCACATTTAGTCATTTTAATGCATTCTACTTTTATTTTCCACTTTTTTATACATTTTCTGGACAAATGCTCATTACTCAAATGTGGCCCGACCAAGATGTCTGGTCTTTGAATGAGGGGAAAATATAACAATAAATATATACATAAATAAATGTATGAATACAACTACGAGTACATAGTTATGTCAAAAGTTTCATTAACAGATGTTTTTTGTGTTATTTTAATAATGAATATTCATAACATATCAAAAAAAGATCATGTCCATGAGTCATTATTCTCATCACCATAATATATTTCAGAACTGCATTGAAAAGCTATAGGAATTTGAACATGAGCTGAAACTACCCACAATGCATCTATACTAACAGAAGATCCAACATGGCTACAGGATGAGTCACCTTTATTTGATCCTCCTGTAAAATTTTATGATTTGTCTCAAAACTGCATGAACACGACAAGACTGATTCTCATTATTAGTCACATTTAATCCTGAATTTATTTTTTTTTATTTTAAATTTGTTTGGTACAGTAATATGGTATTATTTTTTAGAATGTAACAAATGGTCTTTATTTAGTTCAAGGTCATAATAGTTTCATGTTTCGTGAAAATCACCCATATGAGATCATGAAAAATGCACAATTAATACAATGCCTTAAAAGGATTATAGAACTAATCACTTTTTATTTTCTGTAATTTTTCTTTGTAATTTAAAAACTGTTGCGTCAATGGTAAAGTTAAAGTTCGTACTTCACATTAAACTGTTAATGTACAGCACATTCTAGCCTTGATTATAATAATAGATTTCTTTTATATAATATAATACAAATAAATAAATCATATATATATATATATATATATATATATATATATATATATATATATAACAGACTCCTGTATTGTGGTCCACAGAAGCTCCACTCCTCTCACCTTACATGTTCACACTGACTCATACACTTGTCTTTTTTTTTCCACATACTATTAGCCAGTCCCACTGAGGGCTTTTTGTGTTATGTCAAAACAGGATTTTTTTCCGCTGCCTGATGGACTGAGATTGGCCGTTTGTCATCATAGTTATAGACCTTTATTGCATAAACATGTTGACAAATGGTCCTTTGTAAACTTTGTTGCAGGCGACATTTATTCGGTAACAAAGCAGTTACTTGAGCTGGCTCCCTGGGCTTGCTTTCTATTCATGCTAGTGATCAGTTGTCTGAACACCAGTGGCCCCTGGGCTGCTAGCCCACCCATGACGGGGGGCTCCATGAAGGAACTTATTTATAATTGCAACTGAGAAAAAGGTTTTTTAAAAGCATTTTTCCTTTTAATGAAGTTTACTGGCACCCGTATGCTGGTGCAAAGCCAGAAGGTTTTAGTATTCTTTAGTAACGTGTTAATATGATTTGTCTTGGCAACAAGCAAAAAAGTGAAATTGGCACAGAGAGTAGCCATGAGCTGGAATCCCAATGCCAAATTTGTCATCCGTGTTTTTACTTTGAGGTGGGATTGCTGGGGAAAAAAATGTAATTAAGGCCATTGTTGCAGTTCTCTGTGGGGCGGCATTTGCTTTAGCTAAGCCTTGTAATTATGAATGATATCCTCTTTGCCCTGCTTTGCTTTCTGTCTGTGCTGCAAAAATTGGATTTGTTCCACACAACCCTTCAAGACGTAAGATAATCTTTGACCCGGATTGTCGTCACCTGCATTCGCCGCTCGGAGCGAAGCTTTCCCCATTCACTTAAAAGCCTGCCGTCTCATAAGCCACCGTGCTAACACGATGATCACAAAAAATGACCGCCCTGCCTGCAGAGAGGCTGAGTGATCCCATCAGCGTTGGGTTACCTGGCTGCCCTCCTGCTCACTGTACCTGTTGAGAAAGACATTAGTGGCGTGGTATAGTCAGGCAGGAGAGTGGGCTGACCTCTGAGGGCTCGGTTGATGGTGTGAAGGCTCTCTCTCTCTCTCACTGGGTGTCTCGTCTGGCCAGTTGGACCCAGCACAGACCAGGCTTTCATTCCGGCCAGTCCTGCGTCTTCAGCTCCTAATAAAGCTACCATTTGATCCCCTTGAGTTTCTAAATCGCTTTCCTTTTGATTCCCTCTCAACTCAGCCAGCATTTTTCCACTGTGTTCTGAATAGAGGCTCATGTTTCTGCCCTAAATGATAAGTGTTTGGTCAACTGTGTTCAGATGGATGTGTTTCGTGGCCTGTCTACAAGGATTACGGACAACTGATGAGATCACATCAAGCTAACAAGAAGATAACCGATATTTAATATTATGTTCCAGGTTTCACATTTTTGAATTCTACACAGTGGTGCAAAAAAAAAAAAAAAGTTTCGGACACCCCATTAGAGCTGCACAATATAATGTTTGAGCATTGATATTGCAATGTACGTGTGTGTGTAATAGTCACATCATAGGTCCTTTCATTTTTTATTCATTTATTTGTGTGTGTGTGTATGTATGTATGTGTGTGTGTATATATGTATATGTATATATATATATATATGTATATATATGTATGTATGTATATATGTATATATGTATATATATATATATATATATATAAATGTATATATATATATATATATATATATATATATATATATATATATATATATATATATATATATGTGTGTGTGTATATATATAATTTTGTAAAAAAAAAAAAATTCATTTCATTTTATTCATTTATTTTCATGTCTTTTATTTATTTATTCATTATTTTTTGTTTATTTATTTTTAATTTATAATTCCATTTAATTCACCATCAAGATAGATGACACTGAAACGTATGTTGACAGTTTTTTCACTTGTGGAAAGTCGTAGGTGTAAATCGAACTTGTAATTTTTGACAAATACCCACAGGTGTCCAATCTGTGGACATTAATCTATTAACAGTTTTCTTACACCATAACGGTTGTTCAGGTGTTTCCATGACCATTTTTTTTTTATAGATATTTACACAAATTACAAATTTCCAAGGGTAATGTAAACACAGCTATTCTTAAGTCACTGAAAACTGCCAAGTATTGTTCCCTTTTCCAAACCCACATGCTCTGTTCTGTTGAGGTCAAAAGTGAAAAACATCCACAACATAACATGTTGAAGTTGTCAATAATGTATAAACAAAAACAAAATATTTGCATCCATTTTTTTGATGCAGCCACATCTTCTGAAACTAAAAAAAATATTTTCCTGCTATTATTTCATGCTAATATTGAACAAATTTTCCACTACTGTGTGGGACTTTAGTAGAATCACACACATCAGTAGCCAAGCACTCACTCACTCACTCACTCACTCACTCACTCACTCACTCACTCACTCACTCACTCACTCACTCACTCACTCACTCACTCACTCACTCACCTACAGTACTTTATCAAAATCATGAAAATATTTATTTTATTTTCCTGAAAACTCGAATATAAACCCAGCTAATGACATGTCTGATCTTCTTCACTTCTACTATTTTTTAAAGTGATCAGTTTTAACACAGACTAACTTAGAGCCCTGGAGTGTAAACCTAGTTGTTGTTATTCTTCCTATGTGGTGAAACTGCAAATAAAAAGCACCATTAGACATATAATTAACACTACAAATAGGTGTAATAAATAAGGAAAGACAGAAAGGAATGCTTGTTTGACATTCACAGCTGAATGATATGAATAGACCCGTGTGCTTCAGGGGCCCAGAAATTATAGGTTTGTTTTAAAAGACTGATTATTCTCTAGTATAATGAAGAAAGTACACCCATAAATTTGCATAGCTGCCTTAAGGCATGGCCCAGTGTGTCAGGACTGCATAACGTTTTAGTGCTAAGGATAGTGTTTAAGAAAATGACACCCCAGGTTGTAGGCATTCCCTTGCTTTGTTAATTGAGTACCTTTTTTTTTATCACTGTTGTCTAACAGGGTCCTACTACCAGCTGTATTTCACAATTATAGCTTTAAAAACACAAATGACTTGTAGTTTGACAGGTTGAAAACATGTTTGACTGTCGTCTTATCCTGTGCCTTGAAATTCTACAGTGATAATAAACTCTATTTGTTACCTACTTTCCTATCTGCTCATTTGTTTTTAGTTGTTTTGTTTTTTTTGTATATATGTCTATGTTTAGTACTTCAATTATTGATTATTGGTATTGTTATTATTGTTATTGCTATTATTTTATTCATCATCATTTTTGTACTATGCACTATATTACTATAAGATGAATTTAGGTTATTGGGGAAGTGAAGAAGGGGTAGAATTAAATAAGCTTATGCTTCATCCTACTCGTTTTCAGACATGTCATTGTTATTATTATTATTGTTGTATTGATTATTGTTGCACTTTGCACATGTTCGAAATAAATCATTCATTCATTCATTCATTCATAATGTACACTTTTGATATTTAAATGAATTAACACTAAAATGGTGCTGACAGCTAATCTTGAATATCTAAGACATAATACAGTGGTTCCTCTACTGACCACAGACCCAGCTAAGAAATAATCCAAGTAACGAAAAACCTTTACGTCAATTTTTCGTCTCTGAATACGAAAGAAAATTCTATTTACGAACTGAAACCCCTGTGACATAAACACTATGTACATTACTGTACGTCAGGGGTCTCCAACTCCAGTCCTCGAGAGCTACTGTCCTGCATGTTTTAGATGTTTCCCTCTTCCAGCACAGAAGACTGAGAATGACTGTCAGGTGTGTTGGAAGAGGGAAACATCTAAAACATGCAGGACAGTAGCTCTCGAGGACTGGAGTTGGAGACCCCTGCTGTACGTACTGTATCATCCCATTGGCTATGAGGGAGCTACCCATGATGCTTTTCGTTACACTTTGACCCTCATTCATTTGTACCCGTGTCGTCCCAGCATCAGAACCCACATGTAAAGGACAGAACCACCGCTGCCTCATCAGTCCCTCCCAGGGCGTTCACCCAAACCCACCACAGCACGTATTCATGATCCATCACGAGTCCAAAGAAAATGATTCTGGTGCGAATGAAAAGAAGAAGCATCTGCGTTATCAACAGAAGTGAAACAGGAGATGATTAAAAAAAAGGAGGAGCCATCACTGCACCAGTACCAACAAAAACAACCCCACAAACTGCCCCGCCCACCCCAGGAAGATCACGAAAAGGTGTCAAAGTCAATGGTCTCTGGATCTACACCCACCAAACATCTGTCAACAAACACCACTGAGGGGGAAAGTGACGAAACAAACCCAATTGGATGAAAATGACCCACATGTGTGGTTCATTTTAATGGTTTTTATGTTTAATGTTCAGTCAGTGAAAACACCAATACATTACATCTAAAATATACTGTTTCTAAAACTGAAAACAGATATTTCATCCAAAATTGGTAAATTTTTATAATTTTTAAAGGGTTTAGGGGGTAGTATTTGGGGACTTGGAACCAATCAGACCTTTTACATGTAAAATGCAACTATTTACGAAAAGTGGGCCCAAACTGGGCCCAAACCAGTCCGGTTTGAGCCCAGGGTCCTATACTGACTTGGGCTCATACCCCAGCTCCAGTAGTACACAGCTGTAGTACAAAAGTACTACACCATGATATATACCAACTACTGCCAGTGGCTCAAATTATACCGTAATATACATTTTTGGCAATACCGCCCAATCACATTTATAAAACATGTCAGTATACTGGTGCAAAAAATTAAAATGAATGTCCTCACTCTGGAATGTATGGATGATCCATATCTTTCTAACATTCTTTGCAGTTTTCACATTTGTGTCCAAATGTCAAGGGAGCGTGAACTCAGGCCCCGCTCACTCAGATCACAGAGAAAGTATTTCCTGACATGTGTTGGTGCCCTGGCCTGTACCCGTGCCCGGCTCTGTGTGTGTGCCCATGGCACTCAGCAGAACAGGGGGAAATGAAAGAGCTCTAATGCCGGTGCCAGTCACAGATGCCCAGCTCCACCACCCGCCCACGTCACCGCCTGCTCTGTCTGCATTCCCCTCTGACACTGTCCGGCCGGGGCCCAGCAGACCCGCAGGTGTCCCCATTAGCTGGGAAAGTGTGTCACTGCGCAGGGAGTGTGAATGGAGCGGACTGTTCTGGAAGTTTCTCTCCTCAGGAACAACATGAATTAGTTCATACTGCACAATGTTAGAGAAAACTGACATTGCAATTTTTGTAATCCTGTGATTATACATGAAAAAAAAAATAACAGTGTGGTGCCGAAGCAAACGGTCAAACAGATTAGTGTTTGACACAGAACATATGTTTCAGTGTCATCCTTCTACTTAATACTTAAAATTCAGCATAAAATAAAAAAAATAAATGAATAAATATATAAAAAAGACATGTACAATTCATTCATTTATATATATATATATATATATATATATATATATATATATATACATATATTTATACACACATAATTGCCTGACCTGTGAAGTGACTATTGTGCACATGTACATTGTGATGTCGATGCTCAAACTATATTTATCTCTAGTTCAGGCTCAGCTGTACATTTTATTGCACAGGGAAGTTTGGGCTTGTTTTGTCAACGTGTGTATTTTTGCTGTCAAATCACAGAAGTAATTTTTCTTTTTTCAAACTCTTCAGCGGTTACGTCATACAGACAGCAAACATAGTTTATTACAACACAAAGTTTTGGTTGTATTTTGTCCGTACTAAACAAAGATAGTGGGACTGAGCGAATAATGACAAGTGGCTCTAGAGTGTGTGTGTGTGTGTGTGTGTGTGTGTGTGTATGTGTGTGTGTGTGTGTGTGCGTGCGTGCGTGCGTGTGTGTATGTGTGCGTGCGTGCGTGTGTGTGTGTAGCATCCAGACGTCAGCATTACTAGATCCAGGCCCAGCCTCACAGCTATCTGTTCCACAAGCTGAGATCAAAGTGCTGGTGCTGGCAAACCCGCCTGGGCTCCGGTACAGCTTCGCTCCAGCAGCTGCTGAGCAGGAACAGCCCCAGCATGCCTTGTTGAGGTTAGGGAAAGGAGCTGAAAGATTCATGGGCTGGATGTGTCATTAACTCACTGCATGATTGATGTCCCACATGACTTATAATGTCAAAACTCAAAAGGAAAAGAAAAAGGCAAATATTTTCAAACACATAATTTTCTTGTTCGTTTTCACTCTGGCAAACGCAGACAGCAAGAGTTCACAACACATACTATGGAGGGATTTTTGGGACAAAATATAAGCATATTCACAGGAAAGTAATCCATGCATCTTTGGTTGTAGTTGAGCATAAAATAAGTACAGTGGTACCTCTACTTATGAAATTAATTCATTCCAGAAGTGTCTTTGTACTGTGAATGTTTCATAAATAGTCGAATTTTACATGTAAAAGGTTTGATTGGTTCAAAGGCCCCAAATACTACCCCCTAAACCCTTTAAAAATGATTTAAAAAATGACCAATTTTGTGTTAAATATGTGTTAAAAGTAAAAGAAAATGTATATTTTAGAAATGTCAGTGGGTAAATGTGTCTTCACTTCATTAAACCATTCAAATGAACCAGACATGTGGGTCATTTTCATACCATTGGGTTTGTTTTGTCGCTTTCACTCTCAGTGGTGTTTGTTGACAGACGTTTGGGGGGTGTAGATTCAGGGACCATTGACTTTGACGAGTTTTCCTGATCTTCCTGGGGTGGGCGGGGCATAATTTCCATGAATTCAGATGGTTTGTGGGGTTTCGTCATCATGTCTTTTGTTGGTGCTGGTGCAGTGATGGCTCCTCCTCCTTTTTAAAAAAAAAAATCATCTCTTGTTTCACTTCTGTTGATAACGCAGATGCTTCTTCTTTTCATTCGCACCAGAGTCATTTTCTTTGGACTCGTGATGGATAATGAATACGTGCTGTGGTGGGTTTGGGTGAACGCCCTGGGAGGGACGGACGAGGCAGCGGTGGTTCTGTCCTTTACATGTGGGTTCTAATGCTGGGACGACACAGGTACGGATGAATGAGGGTCAAAGGGTAACGAAAAGCATCATGGGTAGCTCCCTCATAGCCAGTGGGATGATACAGTACGTACAGTAATGTACATAGGGTTTATGTCTCAGGGGTTTCAGTTCCGTTTCGTAAATAGAATTTTCTTTCGTAGAAACATTGAGGTAAAGGTTTTGCGTTACTTGGATCCTTCCTTAACTGGGTCTGTGGTCAGTAGAGGAACCACTGTGTATTAAATCTTGTCTCTGTAAGTTGATTGCGATGTTCAATAAAAACTAATTCTAAAAAAAGAACAAACTGATTAACATGAACTATTGATGGACTTTCCTTCTGTTGATGATGCCTGTGGCGTCATGACTAAAGACAGTGTACTCGTAACTTTTCATTTTGTAAATGTAATGTTTCATGTCGTAACTTTTCGATTCGTTTTCTGACAAATATCAAAAACAACACATAAGTACAAATGGACTCATTTTAGAGTTTGACAATATTTATTTTTATGCTCAACTACAACTAAAGACACATATCCCAAATATACATCGATTACTTTCATGTGAATCACTCCTTATGCTTCAGCCCACTCTGCAGCGAATGTGTAATTAAGGTTGTATTTATTATGGCATGATACATTATTATTAAGGCTGTCAAAATTAATGCATTAACTCGGGTTAATCCATCATTGTGATTAATCTGATTAAAACATTTAGCTTCCAGCTGTTGAAACTGTTGAAGGTGTTGAATAAACCTGTTAATTTAATTTATATTAATATTTTTTCATATGTTTGGGATATTTTATCACACTTTTTTGGTGTTTTTTCTGTATTTTTGTACAGTTTTTGAATATTTCATGACTTTTGTTAGTTTGGTTTATTTTGTGAATTTGATTTCATTTGAATGATTTATTTCGAACATGTGCAAAGTGCAACAATAATCAATACAGCAATAATAATAACAACAATGACATGTCCGAAAAGGAGTAGGATGAAGCATAAGCTTATTTAATTCTACCCCTTCTTCACTTCCCCAATAACCTAAATTCATCTTATAGTAATATAGTGCATAGTACAAAAATGATGATAATAATAATATAATAACAATAATAACAATACCAATAATCAATAACTGAAGTACTAAACATAGACATATATACAAAAAACAAAAAAAAACAAATGAGCAGATAGGAAAGTAGGTAACAAATAGTTTTTTTTTTTGTTTTGTTTATTTTCTTCTTTTTTCCTTCCTTCTTCTTCTTTTCCCTTTCTTTTTTCTTCCTTTTTTTCTTTCCTTTTTCTAAATTGTCTGCATTTAGTGGATTGTAGAATTACGTTGTATATTTTTCTCTCTGCACTTTTTGTGTTTCAGTTATTTTTGTGGGAAATTTAAGTAAAAAAAAAAAAAAAGAAAAAACCTGAACAGGGACAGAACAGTCAACTGACATGACGTGTTCTGATCACAATTAATCAAAGTTAATCCAAACCAGCCTGTGATTAATCGGATTATAAATTGTAATCATTCGACAGGCACAATTATTATATAATATAATAGTATATAGACTATTATATATTATTACTATTATATATTATATATATATTTCACTGTCTGTGCCATTGAAGCGGTCCTGATGAATTGGTTAAATTGAAACCTATTCAGTTGAATTCATCAAAAACTATTTGACATGTCATGCTGTTGGTTCGTACATTCTGGCACACTGATCTAATTTATTTCCCTTTTCAATAAAAGGCCTCCTGAGGCAGCGTGGTGCTCAGAGACAGACACGTGAGCCTTTTGGCCGTCTGTGAGTGTCTGCTCATTAATTAGGCCAGGGAATTCCACCGGCCCACGTTTTGAGGGGGAGCAAAGGTACCAGATGGACTCTGTGAGGGGGGTTAAAATGAGGGAAACAAAATGGACAGAAAAGGCAGAAATGGACAGGTCTGAAAGACGAGACACAACCATGGGAGTAATCATCATGTCGACATTGGTGGGACATAATTTGACGACTTCCTCGTAAGAGACGGCAACAATAAATAAATAAATAAATAAATAAGAACACGACTGAAAGAATTAAAATTACGTCTCATTTTGTTTTTGTCAACAAAGAGTAAGAGACATTTTAGGAATGTTTTTTTATTTTTTAATCCACATTTTGTCTTGTTTTTATTGTTCATCTATAACTACATTATATATTTAATTATAGTTATCATCATTAGACCCACATTTATGTCTAGTTTGGTTTTTGTCACGTGATAAAGGTTCATTAATGACAATATTTAGTCACTATAAGACACACTGTCAATGAATGGATTATTTTATAGATTCTTCATATATAAGGTGAAGTGAACATTAAGAATAAAGATAACATAAAGAACATTAAGTCAAGTCAATATTATTAGATAAAAAGTCTAAATCATGAGAAAAAAATGCTTTCATGAATGTAGCATCAACTGGACCAAAAAGTCATGTTCTATTTAAAATAAACAGTTGGTAAAAGTGCCCCCATGTAATTCATGAGGTGTTTTTTTCCCCTTTTCAATTTTGGTTAATTGTCGACCTGGTCTTGAATTTAATTTCAAACGGCATTAAAAAAAAGTTTTCAAAAGTCTTGAATTGAACTTTCATTGAGCTGTAGGAACCCTGTAATGGGTTTAAAACGGTTCATCTTTTACACTAAATGTAATGGACTTAAATTATTAAGTAGAAAAGACTAAAAGACAAGTTATTTGTATTATAAATGCTCAGTTGAAGGTCTGGATACTGGGGTTGATTTTACAACAGATTTGAAGGTAAAATAATTTTTTCAATTGCAATCTTATCTCTTGTCAAAATACTTATTTGTGTTAATAAAAAATATTTAATAAACACAAAATGCAAGGATTATCACTGTAGGAACCCTGATAATGGAGATTTTAATTTGATATAGTAGAATATATTTTGTGGTTTAATTCATATGAAAATCTTTACGTCAAAGCAAACACAAACATGCCCCCCCCCCCTCTGGTCTGCATCACTTCATCAACATTCTGACCATATGACCTAATAAAACCTGAATTAAAATGCTATAAAAATATTATCAAACTGAATTTGTGTTCCTCTGTGAAAAAAACGCTGTAATCTGCCATAAAACCAGCTAGGCTGTGTTTGACCTATAAATACCCTGTTTGCATTTTGCCACGGTAAATCCTCCAGCCTCTCATCGTAAATTCTGAGGCAAAGAAGCTTAAGAAAAGATAGAGGAATGAATTTTCCGCTCATGAATACAGTTAATGTTGTTTTTTCATGTTTCATATGCTATTTGATTAGATTTTCTGTTATTGTTATTTCAGCTCTTAATCTTTGGGCTTTAACCAGTGAATAGGATGATGGACAATACAATTATCACCTGACGTGGTCCTTGAACCAAAGATACTCACATGTTTACTGCTTTTACTAGATGTGATTCCAACACGGACACTTGTTTTTTTTTCTAGCTTATCCGTCTCCCTCAAACAACACAATTCCAAATGTTAAGATAATGTTTTGAAATAACAACTCTCGCTTAATGCACGCGTCGTCGAGCTTATCCGGAATCAGACAAATCTTACAAACTTGTTTTCCTCTTTATTTTCATGATAGTGTTTCATAAAAATGACAAAAAAAACATTTACAAGTATTTGAGATACAGAAACATAATTTTAGGTGAAAGACAAGAATAAAGGAAAAGAGTGAGCAGCTGATGAAGTGTGAATAAGTAAACACTGAAAGATTTAGAGCACTGGTGTCAAACGTGCGGCAAGGGGGGCCAAAATCGAGCCACCAATAGGTCCAATCTGGTCCTGGGATGAATTTGTGAAATGTAAAAAAAATAAATAAATAATTTTTGCTTAAAGGTGCTTACAAACAAACAGACTCAAAAACAATACCCCTCTACCCTTCAGACGGGTGGGGTAAAAATAAACAAATAAACAAACAAATAAATGATTAACCCTTTGATGCATCCTGGACAGTCCAGTGGACAGTTGTTCTCTTGTATATTCAGTTGTTTTAGTTCATATCATCATTTTAACTGATCTACACGAACATGTTTACATGTAAATCAATTTCTTGTTATTATTCGACTGTAATAAACAGTCTCTTCTTAAATAAAAACTCCATTAAAATGGTTTCATTTCATAATGTTCTGATAGTGTTTCAAATACATGTTTCTTTACTTCAACGCCTAAACACAAGTTTTCCAGCTGAGTGGACATTTTTCTAACTCCATAAATGATAAATGGACTGAGCTTTTATAGTTTTATTCACCAATTGGTTCCCAACGCGTTTTACAATTTCTCACATTCACACATTCACACACACTCACACACCAGTAAACGGCTGCTGCTTGTTCCTACTGGGAGCAGCTCGGGGTTCAGTGTCTTGCCCAAGGACACTTGGATTTGAACCATCGAACCTTTGGTCATTAGACGACCTGCTCTACAGACTGAACCACAGCCATCCAAAAAAATAATAGCTTCATTAAAAAGATTTCAATCACGTTACTTTTTTTCAGCCTAAAGGGGAATAAAAACACTTAAGAAAAAAATCTTGACTAATATTTAGGAATGGGTTGTATGTCCAAAAAATGTCCCAGTATAATTTGAGCCACTGGTGGTATATGGTATATATCATGGTATCGTACTTTTGTAGGATACTATACATAAATAATAAAGTATAAATGACAGCAGAACAGTTTGTTAGTGGTCATATAACCACAAGTGTAGTCTTTTATATTAGTGCAGACTGTCTTCATATTTATAACACAACACACATCAATCACTGTAGCAGCAATTAGCATGCTAACATTAGCACAATGGTTAACGAAATTGTAACTCTGAACAGTCATTTTAGTTGCTAACACCAGTCAGATACCATGACTAATAGTAACTTAACTGGATACAGTAACATACAGTTATTAAGGCTGGTGCAGCGTGTTAACTTTCAGGCAAAGTTAACGTTTAACACAATTGTTTTGTTGTCATCATAAACTCTATGGCTGTCATGACATTGGCTGTTAGCTTGTAAGCTCACTTTTCAGACATGCTGAAAATTAAATTGTAGAGTCCTGAATGTAAATATGTTCTCATCACATACT
Source organism: Siphamia tubifer (assembly GCA_020466265.1). Lineage (NCBI taxonomy): Eukaryota > Metazoa > Chordata > Actinopteri > Kurtiformes > Apogonidae > Siphamia > Siphamia tubifer. The sequence continues at coordinate 58,623,180 of CM035785.1, read as the reverse complement.
ATTATAACCAATAGTACACTATATAGACTATATATTTTATATTTGTAGATTATTTAAACTAAATGCTTCTGCTAACACAACATCTAGGAAGACTGTGGTGCTAGCTGCTAATGCTAACACAACATCTAGGAAGACTGTGGTGCTAGCTGCTAATGCTAACACAACATCTAGGAAGACTGTGGTGCTAGCTGCTAATGCTAACACAACATCTTGGAAGACTGTGGTGCTAGCTGCTAATGCTAACATAATATCTAGGAAGACTGTGGTGCTAGCTGCTAATGCTAACACAACATCTAGGAAGACTGTGGTGCTAGCTGCTCATGCTAACACAACATCTAGGAAGACTGTGGTGCTAGCTGCTAATGCTAACACAACATCTAGGAAGACTGTGGTGCTAGCTGCTCATGCTAACACAACATCTAGGAAGACTGTGGTGCTAGCTGCTAATGCTAACACAACATCTAGGAAGACTGTGGTGCTAGCTGCTAATGCTAACACAACATCTAGGAAGACTGTGGTGCTAGCTGCTTCTTAGAGGCAGCCGGTGGAATGTTGTAAACTTTGCATTACTGCCACCTTCAGGATGGACAGTAGAACGGTATGACAAACACCTGTACAAAAAACCCTCATAAGGAATGATACCTTACATACTGCCCATTCCTAATAATATTTCATGCATCAAAGGCTTAAGCATTTTTGCGATATGAATATTGCAACCTGCGTTATTGCGATAACAATATTTTTTGTGATATATTGTGCAGCCCTGGGTGTTAGATTCAGAGAGTCTGGAAAAAAACTAGAAAGATAAGAGTTGGAGTGGAAGAAGAATGGAGGAGAGTTGTGATGGATAGATAAAGAGGGAGTGAAAGAGCTTCTTGATTGCTGGTCTCAGGCAGTTTGACTGGTGGGTGACAGCATGCTCCTGCTCCGACCATACGGCCTGTCTCCTTAGCTAACAGCCCAGCTGCACAGGGAATGTCCCCAGGCCTGACATTTTGACACGGGCGCCACGTTGACAAATAGCTGGAGTTTTCACCTCCTGCTACACTGTCTGCTTCCTGCTAAACCAGCCCTCACTGACTGTATGAAATGAGGGAGAGGAGGGGGGAGGGCTGACAGATCTGCTGTCAGATGGGGGGGGGGGGGGGGGGGTGCTGATCGGGGTCTCTGTGGGTGGCAGACTCGTACAAAAAAAGGAGGGTTGGAAAAGCACTGGCCATTGACAGAACACTTCAGCCGCATTTGGGGCTTTTTGCACAACGGTAACTGCAGTTATCTGTCCCCCTGCCCCCCACCCCCCCACTAACACCATGCCCCTTACACTCCCAGCTGAGAGGGCTTGTCAGTTTAGGTGTTGGGGAAGCAACGGTGTAATCACAGCACAGTGTGGCGTTGTAGAGTGTGGACTCACGACGCAGATGAGGTGTGGTAGAGAGAGAGAGATTTTATATTTTAATGTGAATATTTTACTGTTTTTATTATTTAAAATATTTAATTTTGTTTAATAATTTGTTTAGCAACAAGCAGCTTGTGGAGCAGTCCTCCTAATTTCATTAGATAAAACAGTTTTATAATAACAATAAAAGACTTTGACAGTTGAAATAGACACTGTCAATTAGAGCTGCTGTTGTTTAAGCTTCGACATCATAATGTTCATTTGTGCTATCAGAATCAGAATCAGAATCAGAATCAGAATCGTTTTTATTCGCCAGATACATTTGCACATACATGGAATTCTATTCCAGCAGGTGGTGTCACTGTCAGAATAGTAGAGATATAAAATATAAAAGCCCCATAATAACAGTCACATCACAAATATTATTTTATTTTCTACTTTTTTATTTATGTTATTTAATATTTATTTATTCAATTAACAAGCTTAAAAAAGTTGATAGGATCCATAGTTATCATTTCCAAATGTTCAAATTTTATCCAGTTGCCCATACATTTTCTAAAAATAAAATTCTAAAAAAAAAAAAAAAAGAGCATATTTTGAGATAAAACCACATGACTGGATTTTTTTGTCCCCACTTCTGAAATGATGTGGTACTGTATGTCCTAAAATGAATCTCTATAAATGTTGGTGTTTTTATCATTTCTGGAACGATTCTTCCAAATATTTGGATTAAGTTACCCCACTAAGCAGGACACAAGTGTATGTTTTTTTTCTTCGGTGTTGGAACAGTCCGAGTGCGTGCTGGCTTTGGCCTCCGTCTGTGATGGAGTGTATGAGTTGTTCGTGGTGAGCGTGTTGTGCTTTGGTACCGGTGGGGCTTTAAGTGCTGGTGGTTGGCTGTTATTATGGGGCTGTATTGATTAATCCCCTCGCCTGTATAACCTCCAGCTCACTTTGAGGTGTCCCCAGTGTGCCTGTGCTCTCAGCAGAGGCACACGCTGTGATTAATGCCCATCTCCTGAGTCTCCCCACTACAGAGCATCATGTCAGGCCAGATTTGTCAGCTCACAACTATAGATTAGTCTACGTCTCCTCTTCAACTTTCGCGTCAGTCGTGCCCCTGTAGTGTAAATCTGTCCCCTTTCTCCCCCGACTCAGTTAGCATCCGTCCCCCGGGTGCGAAGAAGACGGTACATGCTTTAAACAAAGTCATTTTATTTCAGGGGCAACATTCAGCCCAGTATGATCTGAAAAGAACCAGACCAGTAAAATACTAACTGTGAAAAGAGTCCATTTTCATTATGATAATGTTTTACATGAACACAATAATCAAGGAAATGAACAAAAATGACCAAAATAATCCACAAAATGGACCAAAACAAACAGCAAGTGTGTAGAATGAGAACAGTCTTAAGGAAAAATGAAAGAAATAATGAATAAAATATTCAGTAAAATTAACAAAAATAACCAAAATAAAGGAAAACTGAAACAATGCATCATTATCTGTTTGTTTCATTTTGGTTTTGGAAACAAATAATGAAGAAACAAATTGTTTTTTCATTGTCTTATTTTTGGTTTTATTTTGAAAAATGAATGAATGAATGATACACAGAATATTAATGATCATTTTAATTCAGATTTCATATTCAGACCAGTTGAATCTGTAGTGGATCAGAACCAATAAAATTCTATCATAATAATCTTTAAATACAACAGAAATGTTTGTCTTTGTAAATATTTTCACAAGATAAGTTTCACTTCCTGTTTGTGCTTCAGTAAACCCTGAGGTCGAATAACACTGGTCAAATGCTTCTGGAATAAAACTAATGAAATGTTCCCACATGTGTCTTAAATGATGGTTGGTTTAAGTTTCCAAGATAAAGTCTTTGGTCAAAATGTGAAATTTTAACTTTTATTCATTTGTATTTTTGTTCAGTTTATTCAAAATTTTGTTCATTTTTGTTTAATAATTTTCTTATTCTACACATTTGCTCTTTGTTTTGGTCCATTTTGTAGATTATTTTGTTCATTTTTGTTAATTTCACGGAATATTTTGTTAATTTTTGTTCAGTTTATTCATTATTTTGTTCATTTTTGTTCAGTTTATTCATTATTTTGTTCATTTTTGTTGAATTTTCTCATTCATTTTATTTTGAAAAACAAATGAATGAATGATACACGGGTCATTAATATATTAATATCTATTTTTTCATTTCACAAATTCATCCCAAGGACCTAAGGTGGACCCTCTGGAGGGTCGGATAAGGCCCCCGGGCCACATGTTTGGCACCCCTGCATTAAACAATTCACTTAATAGATAAGCTACAATATGCTCGACTTTCTTTTCTCATGCCCTCCTCGTTTTCCCCCCACGTCCTTCATCCTTCCTCCCTCTCTTCCCTCATATCTCCCGCTGCCGAAATGGAATTGGATCAAAGAAGGAAAGAAGGGGGGGTTGGTGTGGAGGGAGGGGTCCTCATTGGGTTTTGTTGAAATATTTATAGGTCAGGGTTGACTGGTTAAATTGAATATCTATGCTGATCTCACTTGCCTGTTTAACTTGCGCCTAGGCAAATATGTTTCCTAGGTGATAACCTTTTATGTACCAGTCTGACTTCATTGAAATGCATAGAGATAAAAATGTGTCACACTTCACAGCCAAGCTCGGGCAGCCACTGATGCTCGATTATTCAAATGATAATTGACCCCCACCTGTAGCTTGCTTATATTCAGTAGTCAATCACTCCATCCGCTGTTAAGATATGGAGGAAATACGTTCTGTCATTTACATTACAAACCACTGGTGAATGTCAAGTACCCCAGGCGAGTCATTTATGTGGAGAAGAATGGGAAAAAATATATGGCCAATTATGATTTCCAATCTTTTTAATAATTTAAATGCTGTTGATATGTGAATTACTGGCAGCATAGCTCTCAGTGCTGTGCCCTGTTTATTTCCTAGCAGTATTATTTTCTCCCTAACAAATGACTTGATGTTAATCTTCATATATAATTTTCATTTGTCTGATATAATGGCTTCTAGTGGCTTGCTGTCAAAGGCTGATAAATTGACAAGCAGTATCCTAGCACTAGAATTGACAATGCTGAAATGTTTGTTGGCCAAGACAGGGGGGGGGGGGGTTTCAACCACAGGGCACTCACGGTAATGAATGAATGCATATTCATGCGTGCACAAACACACACGTATGTGAACACATTGAATCATCTGATACTTTGATCCTCATTGTACGTCTATGGTACCTGTGCAGGGTACTTCCTCCAAACCACCAACGGGTTGTCATTTTTTTCTCCTCAGCACGACTCTCTGTTACTGTCTGATCTTTGTGAGCATGAGCAGTGTGCGTTAATGTTGTCGGTTTCATCTAGGAAAACACACGATACGGGGACTATTTGCATAAATTTCCAAATGGAAGGCGTGAAAGCATGCTCGGCAACTGTGCCTGTTTGTTTAAAGTCAGCCAAAGCTCTATAATTAGCAGTGTTTAATTATGGAAATGGCTGCCGAGGAGAATTTCAAACACACTTCTTCCCTGGATCATTAGTCACAGGGGCAAAAAAAAATGAAATGCTTTCAGCAATGAAGGGTTCATATTTCAAGCTTATAGCTGCTAAAAGGGTGTACTCAGAAAATCAATTTTATGAAAGTCCGTTCAGCACTAAAGGGAGTTCCATGCAACTAAGCAATTTTGAAATAATGTCGGCGGGGGCCTGATTCATGGACGGTAACAGGACTTCACTCTCCTTGCCTGGGACATTATCCTCTAAGCCCAGGTCAAAGGTCAACCTCTGGTTTAAATCAACCTGTGTTTAGCATAACTCAATTCTTAAAGCGCTGCTGGCCGTCCCGTCCTGAATAGATAAGTAGATTTGTACAGAGTGTGCAAATGACCAGATGAAAGGTCTGAGAGCTGTCTCTGAAGTTTGACTGGAAGGAAACTTCAGGAAAACTGACCTTGACCTCATGAAACACTCGTTACCCTCTTCCACAACAATGATGTCTTAACCTCACACGCTAACTGTAAACACGGGCGACAGTTTGTGCCTCCCAGCACACACGCCCTCCCTGCTATAAATCCACTTCTTCTTTGATAGCCCCCCCCCTCACATCAACCTGGGTGTCATTCCCTGGAAACAAGGATATGGACAACACATGTGCGGGGGACTGCACCAGACACATGGGAACGTCAGGTCTCCCAGGCATCGCTTTAAACCACATCATCACCATGCGGCGCCCACACACTGTGTGGGAGGCGACTGCACTAATGGTTTGTTGTGCGTCTTTAGAGTCTGGATAAGTAGAGATTACCTTAAAAATGTGAAGCACGTGACTGCACTTAAATTATGTGACTAATGATCAACTAATTAATTGGTTTAAATAGGTTCAACTTTAATGCTAAATATAATGAACTTAAATTATTAAGTAGAAAAGACTAAAAAACAAGTTATGTACTAGAAAGGAGGTAAAAAAAAAAAAGATCTCTTATCAAAATAGTCATTTGTATTAATGAAAACATTTAAAAACACAAAAGGATTTAAATGAACAATTTTATTTAACATTGACAAATAAAAAGTAGCTGTGTAGTAAAAGACGCTGCATGAAAATGTTTGAAACTAAACATTTTTAGTGAAAGTTTTCATTTCTCAGAACTTTGAGTTCATTCTATCAACACCTTTTATACGTAAACACCTTTTATACGTAAACACCTTTTATACGTAAACACCTTTTATACGTAAACACCTTTTATACGTAAACACCTTTTATACGTAAACACCTTTTATACGTAAACACCTTTTATACGTAAACACCTTTTATACATAAACACCTTTTATACGTAAACACCTTTTATACGTAAACTTCACTGAAATCCAACAAAAAAAAATGTATTATTATTATTATTTAGGTATTAAATACGAGTCAGTTTGTTTGTTTATTTCAATTTGAAACATTAAGACTCGTTCTCTTTTTTTAGTTCTTTTTTTTTTGCAAATGTTCCCATGTTATTTATAATTTTGTAAATATTTATTAGTTTTTCATTTTGTTTATTTTTCTACTTTTTTCTTTTATTCTTTTTTCTTTAATGTTGCTCCATTTGTGTCTTAATTTCTTCATGTTATTGATTATTATTGTCAGTTTATTATTCATTTTTGTTCATTTTGTTGCTTCCACCAAGTAGGTATTAAATTCGAGTCTGTATGCCTGTCTGCCTGTCTGCCTGTCTGCCTGCCTGTCTGTATGCCTGTCTGTCTGCCTGTCTGTATGCCTGTCTGCCTGTATGCCTGCCTGTCTGTATGCCTGTCTGCCTGTATGCCTGCCTGTCTGTATGCCTGTCTGCCTGTCTGTCTGCCTGTCTGTTTGTCTGTCTGCCTGCCTGCCTGTCTGTCTGCCGTCTGTCATCAAAAACTTCTGAACAGATTTTGATTAAACTTCCAGAAAATTATTTAAAAAATGGGTCAAGGACGAACCCATTAGATTTTGAATAACGAAGGTCAAAGGTCAAGGTCAGACTAAAGGTCAACAGCTAAAACACATCAGTGATAATATCTCAGGTGTTTTTTGTTTTTTTTTTCATTCACATGGTCTGACCTTCAGACATCAGATGGGTCGACACCTTTGGCTCCGTCTCGTGAATGTGAATAAAAACTCTGGCGCTGGTGGAGGTCTGCTGTGTTTTCATTAAACCTCACTTAGAACATGTGCTTATTAAAACCTTGTGGGTTAACAGTGGTGTTTGTCCCCTACTCTGTGATAGAGACGGTGGCAGGGGGGACATTTGTGTTGGGAGGTCACATATAAAAACAGCTCCAGCTGCAGTGGGACGGCTGGCCCACGCTCCTCACAGGGGATTCCCATTAGGCAGATTGATTGTTTCCTCTCTTCTCCTCCTTTGATTCATGTCTTCCATCTGAGCTCTAATGAGCCGTCGGCCGTATGGCGGCGCTCAGGGCATCTGTGTGTCGGCCCCCGTACTGTACGTAGCTAATGGGAAGCACATCTTGCACTGTAAATACACATATACAGTACAAAAACACATCTACACCTGGGACTTGTATTGTGTTTCCATGGTTTATTTTTTTCATCTGCTTGAAAATGTTAAACCAATTTACGGGAAATTGGACTAACTTGAATTACCGTATTTTTCGGACTACAAGTCACAGTTTTTTTCATAATTTCCCCATATTCCTGCTGTGTACGAAGAATGTGGACAGTGTTTTATAGTTTCACAGTGAATAGAGCAAGGGTGCCAAACATGAGGCCCAGGGGCCAAATCTGGCACTGAAAAGGGTCCAGTCTGGCCCCTGGGATACATTTATGAAATACAAAAATGATAGTGAAGGTACTGATAATTTAATTTCAGGTTCCACATCCAGATCAAAATGGGTTACATCAGTAAAATACTATCATTGTAACCTCTAATAATAATGTTTCTGGTGACGTCTGTGGTGTCCATCTTCCCTTGTGTGTTTCACTGCAGCTTTTCTTCACTCCACACTGTTGCAGTTAGTGCCATTAACTACCGTATTTCTCGGAAGATAAGTCTCGTTTTTGGTTTTTTTCAAAATTTGGCTCATACTCGACTCTGGAATGACTTATATGTGAAATTATTGACACATTATTTTATAATTTCACATGTTATTTTCACACTGAGAACCTCAAGAGGGCGCTGTTGAGCTTGAACATGCCCTTTATACTATAATTATCTGAATAAACTCTTCATTTGTTACGTTAACATACCAGGCACGTTCTCACTTTGTTGCTTATGCATCATGTAACGTTAGCTGAATGTGTTACGTTAGCATACCGTACACCTATTCTTCCTGTTGTTCTCTATTCTATTTTTATTTTAAATTGCATTTCAAGATGTAATGTGTGTTCATGGTGTTGGATGTTATCAAATAAATTTCCCTAAAAAATGCAACTCATCCACTGCAACTTATGTGTTTTTCCTTCATTATTATGTATTTTTTTTAGCTGGTGCGACTTATAGTCCAGAAAATATGGAGCTTTAAATGTTTGAAAACTCATCTCACATGGTTGTATGTACTTATCAAACACATATGATCTTTATTATCGCACAGAAAAGAAGGGACAGTTTTACAGCCTTCTGCCACAGCTGTTATTTATCGCCTGACGTACCTATCTGTCTCTGCTTTTATGCTACACTCTGAATGATAATTATGATAAGAATAATAACTACCTATATAATATATAAATACTTTTACTGCATTTGTTATTGTGAATGAGCTACATATACTTACTGACTGTTTCTGTGCAAAGTTAAACTGTCTGTGCACCCCTCTAATAAAACTCAGCCCACATCTGATACTGATTCACGGGTGTTTTTGGAACATTTTATTCATAATTTTCTATTTAAGAATTTTGGTGTGGAAAGGATCCGTAGCGAATCACACTGGATGTTTGAAGATGCTGTAGTAATTGTTTCTTCACCTAGAGTCCCTCGACTTTCATAGTGCAAATGAAGGTAACACTCTGTCTCAGCGTGACGGTTTTGCACCTCAAAGTAAGATGAAAATATTCATATCTACATCTGCTTCCTGATCAAAACATTCTACATTTGTTATGACGAACCATAAAATACTATTTGGACTTCACTCTACTCCATGGGTGTGTGGGAGATTTAACTTGAGTGTCTTGACAGATCTATTTGTTTTGCCAATATAACATTTTTCCTCCTTCTTCTGTTTAATTCCAGATCATCTTTATTGAATATATTTTTTATTTTTTTATATATATATATATATATATATATATATATAGGGGCGGCACGGCGGTGCAGTGGTTAGCACGGCGGTGCAGTGGTTAGCACGGTGGTGCGGTGGTTAGCACGGCGGTGCGGTGGTTAGCACGGCGGTGCGGTGGTGCAGTGGTTAGCACGGCAGTGCAGTGGTTAGCACGGCGGTGCGGTGGTTAGCACGGCGGTGCGGTGGTTAGCACGGCGGTGCGGTGGTTAGCACGGCGGTGCAGTGGTTAGCACGGCGGTGCAGTGGTTAGCACGGCGGTGCAGTGGTTAGCACGGCGGTGCAGTGGTTAGCACGGCGGTGCAGTGGTTAGCACGGCGGTGCAGTGGTTAGCACGGCGGTGCAGTGGTTAGCACGGCGGTGCAGTGGTTAGCACTCGTGCCTCACAGCAAGATGGACTCTGGTTCGAATCCCGTACCAGACCTTTCTGTGTGGAGTTTGCATGTCCTCCCCGTGTCCGCGTGGGTTTTCGCCGGGCACTCCGGTTTCCTCCCACCATCCAAACACATGCACTGATAGGTTAATTGGTTAATCTAAAATTGTCCATAGGTGTGAATGTGACAGTGATTGTTTGTCTATATATGTTCAGCCCTGAGATGAACTGGCGTCTCATACAGGGTGTACCCCGCCTTCGCCCATTGTAGCTGGATTAGGCCCCCAGTGACCCCCGCGACCCTAGTGAGGATAAAGTAGGTTCAGATAATGAATGAATATATATTATTTTAATGTCTTTATGTTGTTTTTGCTAGAAAACATTAACCCGTTGATGCAGGGGTGTCAAACATGCGGCCCGGGTGCCAAATACAGCCCGCCAATGGTTCCCAATGCGACCCGTGGGATGAGGAGCAAAATAACTACGGGTGTGACGAGACACTCGGTTCATGAGACAAGACACAAGATTGAGTTCATGTTATCGAGACGAGATTTTTAGAAAAATAAATTACAAATAGAGGAAATTGTCCATTTTTAACATGGACAGGACCATGGTGACCTTGTTTTATTGTGCTTTTATTGAATCAGTTTCAACTTTGTCTTGTTTCATGGTTTGGAAACGTGTCTTTGAAAAAACGAAAAATATTTAAAACAAATTGTGAAATGGTCTAAAGCGAGCTGATGGGAGAGTCTCAGCTTCACCCAGAGTCCCTGTATGTCCTAAAGAGGATAAACTGTTATAACAGGTGACCCCCACCCTCTTCATGGGGAGGGTCAGCTGCTCCCATCAGGTCAGAGGTTCATGGAACCTGCTTGTAAATCGAAACGCTACAAAAACAGCTTTTTATCAACAGCCGTCAGTGCTATCAATAAGAGTTGATTTATTTATTTAATGTTTCTTTTATCTTCTTTTTATGGGTGACACATTTTTATCCTTTATTGATGTTTGAACTTGTCTTGCCTTTTATCTTGGGGTCTGTCCTCATCACTGTCCTCACTTTGTCTTGTCCCGTTCTGTCCTAATTGTTTACAAATGTGTTTGTATATCACATTTCATGTGCAGGACAATTCAAGGTGCTTTACATAAAACATATAAGAAAATGTAAATGATTAAAATACATTAAAAGACAATTAAAATAAGAGACATAAAAACATTTAAAAGACAATAATTATCAGTCAAAGCTCCAGTGAACAGTAATGTTTTCATCTGATGTAAATGAACTCAGTTTTTCTCAGACCTCAGGTATTAACATTAGTTAACAGTAGTTAACATTAGTTAACATTAGTTAACAGTAGTTAACAGTAGTTAACAGTAGTTAACATTAGTTAACATTAGTTAACATTAGTTAACAGTAGTTAACAGTAGTTAACATTAGTTAACATTAGTTAACAGTAGTTAACAGTATTCCGGTAGTTTGTTCCACAGGTGAGGAGCAGAACAACTGAATGATGTTTGGCACCTGTTCCTGTTGACCTTTGACCTCAGGGTTCTGGATGCTTCACATGGAACCAGCAGGTCTAGGATGGATTTGGGTCCAAGGTTGTTTACTTCTTTATAGACCAGGAGGAACATTTACAACTGTGACCTTTGACCCCCAGGCAGACAATGTAAGGATTTGAGGAGGTGTGATGTGGTCCAGTTTCCTGGTACTGGTCAGTGTTTTGGATCAGCTGTAGCGGTCTGGTTGATTTTTAGTTCAGACCAGTGAAGACATCATTACAATAATCTAATTTAGTGAAAATGAATGGATGAGTTTTTGTGTGTCTGGTTTGAACAGAAAACCTTTGATTCTGTCGATGTTCTTCAGATGCTCGCCTTACACTAATTCAACCAATCAGAGGCCGTTTTCAAAAATAAAACATTGAATCAACTAAAATTATTCTTCAATAGGTGACACATAAAAACATCTAGTTAAGTGATTCAAATTAAATTAAAATAACTATGCAATTTAATTTGGTTCAGTCAATTATATTTGTTTATGTGTGACCAGAAAAAGTCAAAATGGAAGAAGAGTTGATTCAATGTTTGACTTTTTTCACCATAGCAACAAGGGCTTTAGTTTAGTGTAGAAGGCTTTGTTCTGAGGCCTCCCATTGGTTCAAATCTATAATTCTGTAGATTTCTATTTAAGGGTTGTCTAGAGGGAATCCCCATCTTTCCAACGGTACCAAACATGACGGGGAAATACCTAACGCCAGCGCCAAGGAAAGTCGTGTTTGGAGTCGATTTGTCTTAGTTTTAGACTTTATTACTGTCAGAGTCAGTTGTTGTTCTTCCTAAAAGACATGATTTGAAGAAGTTACGCTAGGAATTTAACAAACACTCATAGTTAGAAGTGTTCAGGAGACATTTTACTGGGATTTTATCAATAAACTTTAAATTAAATCATTTTGACCCATATAATGTATGTGAGGCTAAAGTTAAAAATACTGCTGTGACTGAACCACTGCTTTAATGATGGACGGACACACACACACACACACACACACATATATATATATAAATTCAATCACATTGTGTTTTTCAGCCTAAGGTTTTCATTGTTCATGCACCAAAGAGTTAAAAAACATTTTTAAAAATACACAGAAGAGAAACAGAAAGACTGGAGGAAATGATAGAGCGACAGGACTGACTGGGAGAGAGAGGAAGGTTGTTCAGTGTCGAGGCTAGAGGCTGTTTGTGGTGTTGGAGCTCAGATGAAGTGCACATGAAGTGAGTAAATGTGAAGTCATAAACACGCTGCTGTGTGTTATTGATTGGGGAGAATAAATGAATGTTTGCTAAACATATTAGATCAGAGAAGACATAGTTTGGCACTGATGGTGGGGATCTGCAGGGGGGCCTGGGGTCTCATCTGTTTGTGTTTGTTTAACTGGGAGAGCGTGCACGAGGGGAGGCTTGTGCACACTTCCAGAGGTGAGTGGTACTTAAGTATGAGTACTGTGTTTTTGTATTTAAGGCGAATTTTCAGGGATCTGTATTTTACTTGAGTATTTATTTTTATGGAAACTTTTTACTTTACTCCCTAAATGTTTTCATAAATATCTGTACTTTATACTCATTATATTTATAGAAATACCTGTACTTTATACTCATTATATTTATAGAAATACCTGTACTTTATACTCATTATATTTATAGAAATACCTGTACTTTATACTCATTATATTTATAGAAATACCTGTACTTTATACTCATTATATTTATAGAAATATCTGTACTTTATAGTCATTATATTTATAGAAATACCTGTACTTTATACTCATTATATTTATAGAAATACCTGTACTTTATACTCATTATATTTATAGAAATACCTGTACTTTATACTCATTATATTTATAGAAATATCTGTACTTTATACTCATTATATTTATAGAAATATCTGTACTTTATACTCATTATATTTATAGAAATATCTGAACTTTATACTCATTATATTTATAGAAATATCTGTACTTTATAGTCATTATATTTATAGAAATACCTGTATTTTATACTTATTATATTCTCAGATTAGAGATTGTGACTTTCTATAATTATGATTTTTTTACTCTCATAATTTTGACTTTTTATCCCATATTTATGACCTTTTTCTCTCATAATGATGACTTATTTTTATCTCAATTATGCTTTTTTTTTTTTTCATTTTTTCTACATTTCTTGTCCATACCGACAGAACTGAGTACCGTGACCCAATCATCTACACAGTAAACTCACTTTTTAAGGATTTCTTTTTGAATACTCCTGAAACCTTTATGATTTTCCTGGTTTAATAAGTATTACTTTATTACAATTGAGAATTATTACTTTTTTTTTTTACTTCAGTAAAGGAATTGACTCAGTACTTCTACTTTTACCAGAGTATTTATTGTACTTCTACTTAAGTCCAGAATGGGTGTACTTTTACTATCTCTGTGTACTTCTGATGCGTGCACTTTTAGTGGGTGTTTTTTGTGTATGCAGCTCTACACACAGTGATGTTTTTGCATGTGTGTGTGTGTGTGTGTGTGTGTGTGTGTGTGTGTGTGTGTTTGTTTGTGATCCCACACTTTGAATCTCACCTGGTTTGTGTGAAGACACCCTCAGGTTGCCTCCACACTGTATGTGGAGAGAACTGTCTCTAGAGGTCACTGCAGTTCCATGGGTGACAGACACAGCTGGGGCCCGGACAGACCATCCTTTAACACAGACACTTACACCAGGGGTCTCAAAATGAGTTTTTTAGGGGCCATATTCAGCCCAATTTGATCTCCAGTGGACCAGAGCAGTAAAATCCTAGCATAATAACCTGCACATAATGACAACTCCAAACATTTGTCTCTGTTTTAGAACCAAAAAAAAACTATTAAATTATGAAAATGTTTACTTTTATAAAATATCCAAACAAAAAAGCTGTGAATAACCTGCAAAAACTGAAATTACATGAGAACAATACGTGCAATCTTAACAATGTTCTGCCTGAACTTATCATTTATCCATGAGTGTTATGGATCTGATCAACAAAGACACTAAACACTTATGAAGACAAGCGGAAAATGCTTCAAATTGTGTTGAATCTTCTTTTGACGTTTAACATTTGTTCAGGTTATTATATATTTGAAATGTATTCTCCATTTACCGCAATGTAAAATTTCAAAGTGATCCAGAATCCAGGATCTCTTCCAGATCACAACAAAACTGTAATCATTTGTTACAATATAGATATTTTTTTATAGATGTTTGAGAGAAAACTAACTAAGAAGAAAATGCAGAGTCATTTTTTTTGTAGGTTGTTATATTATGCTCTTCATCCCTTGGGCCACATTTGAACATTTGGCGTGCTGCATTGGGCCCCTGGGCCGCATATTTGAGACCCCTGCCTTCTAAAATAGGCATGAACTGGAGAAAAGAGGCCAAATCGGACAGAAACCAGAGAATATCATAGCGAGTGTCACACTGGTGGATAGCCACACATAGACATGCCCCTAAAAAACAAAGCTTGTCAATAAAAGCTGCAGATCCAAACATGTATGAGTCTGTGTTGGCTGCTAATATCACTGATTTCACACTGACACCCAAACACCAGGGCTGTACCTCCTGTCCCTGCCGCTGGATGAGTGTGTAATATATCCAAATCCCCATGCTCCTGCCGTGTACAAAGAATGTGGACAGTGTTTTATAGTTTCACAGTGAATAGAATACTATTAGACGCTTTCCCACTGGAACCAGGGTGTGTTTTTAGTTCCCTAGGACAGGGGTTCTCAAACTTTTTTGGCCCAGGTCCCCCTTGGAGGGGTGAAATTTTTCCATGTCCCCCCTCATCCTCGCGATACTGAAAATGATTAAAAAAAAAACACTTCAACAATGATTATTATGAAACAATGATAACCTTTTTTAATAGTGCGTTTGTGCAAACCAGCCACATTTTCAGGTATTATAATATAAATGAACACTTCAGAAACAACAATTTTAAATAATTTTAAAATAATAAACTGAACAAAAGACACACAAAACCGTGTGTGTGTGTGTGTGTGACAGACAGACAGACAGACAGACAGACAGACAGACAGACAGACAGAGACTTAATGAGAGGGATGAGCTTGTCAAACTCAATATAACTATCAATGTACTTTCTCTTTTTAGGGTTAGGGCGTTTGTTTTTGTCATTGTCATTTTCATTGTCATTTCTTTTACCACTTCTTGAGGAACTTGGCGGACACAAAAATCGATCCATGTTCGCTGCAGGGTGGCTAAAAATAGCCTGTGACTCGCTCCGTCTCAATTTAGTCAAGCTGGCGTCAAACAGCGCTGTTACTTCCGCCCGCTCGCTACAAAATAAAACTTCCGCATTTCAAAATAAAACAGCAAAAAAAAACCCAAAAAAAACGTGAATAATTTCGCGTACCCCCTGGACATGCGCCATGACCCCCTAGGGGTCCACGGACCCCAGTTTGAGAACCGTGGCACCTAGGAAGTATATGACATACTGTAGGTGTTTGGTAGAGAACAGACCACGCCTCTTCCCACATCGTGCAGTACCGCTATCTTTAAAACCATCTGTGTAGCATCAACTGTGTATTGGAAAAAAAAATGTGGAGAAAACATGTGGTAAATGGACGGACGACACGGTTCTGTTTTTTGGGTTAATAGGGATGTTGGTTAAAGCTATGAAATGATGTCGTAGCATCACCTGCTGCTGGATCCTTCATGTCCTATGACATTAGACGCTGTATTTGACCATAATTAACATTCCTGTGATAGAGAACATAAACGCTTTGGCCTCATTATTATTTTATTCTCCATTTACCGCAATGTAAAATTTCAAAGTGATCCAGAATCCAGGATCTCTTCCAGATCACCACAAAAATGTCATCACTTGTTCCTTGTGACACTCCCAACACATCCTGAAAATGTGATCAAAATCCAACCATAACATTTTGAGTAATGTTGCTGAAAACATAACGTCCTTGGTGGACCTCTCTTCATTTGGGGTCAGGGGGGGGGTCTGCCTTGGCGGAGGTTTGTACTGTCAGAGCCCTTTTCTAGTTCGTGTTATTCATATTATTTTAAAGGATAGTTGGTAGATGTGAACATTTTCATCATATAATTTAACTTTGTTTTGCTCTAAAATGTAAAGGAAATGTTTATTTATTTTACCTCTACCTATGAAAGACCCAGCTAACGAATAATCCAAGTAACGATAAACCTTTACCTCAATTTTTCGTCTCTGAATATGAAAGAAAATTCTATCTACGAAAGGAAACCAAAAGCCCCGAGACATAATTACAGCAGTGCTCTATGTACATTACTATACTTAATGTACGTAAATACTTCCCGTACCTACTGTACGTATCATCCCATTGGTTATGAGGGAGCTACCCATGATGCTTTTGGTGACCTTTGACCCTCATTGATCACAGACTTCCTGTTGTTTCCTGAGTTTTTCCCAGTGTGTTCATATAAACTTTATTACAGAACGTATTTATCATGAGTCCAAAGAAAGTGATTCCTGGTGCAAATGAAAAGAAGAAGCGACTGCGTTATAGAAGTGAAACAGGAGACGATAAAAACTATGAAAGTGTCACGTGGTTGAGTAACAAAGGAATATGACATAAACCTGTCTACCATCAGTACAGTACTGAAGCAGAAGGATGCATTAAAAGCAACGAGCCATTCCAAAGGCATCTGTGTGATATGGAAAAAGAGGTCAGAGGTCATCACTGAGGAGGACATTAACCAGTTGGTGGACAATGAAGGAGGAATTAAAGGAGGAGGAGGAGCCTCCATTCCATCAGCACCAATAAAAGACATGATGATGACATTTAATAAACTTTCTGATTTCATGGAAAAAAAAAACATCCTGAAAAAAGTTCATAAGTCGTGCTTTCGCCCACGTTGATAAATACGAGCTTTGTGCATTTTAGAAAGATTATGAAAAGTGGTCAAAGTCAATCGTCTTTGGATCAATATTTCACCAAACGTCCGTCAACAAACACCACTGAAGGTGAAAGTGACAAAACAAACCCAATGGGATGAAAATGACCCACATGTCTGGGATGAAAATGACCCACATGTCTGGGATGAAAATGACCCACATGTCTGGTTCATTTAATGGTTTAATGTTCAGTCAGTGAAGACACATTTACCCACTGACACCAATACATTACATCTAAAATATAAATATACATTTTCTTTAAACACATATTTCATACAAAATTGTCAAATTTTGTATAATTTTTAAAGGGTTTAGGGGGTAGTATTGGGGGCCTTGGAACCAATCGGGCCTTTTACATGTAAAATGTGACTGTTTACGAAAAATTCACGGGACAAAAACAGTTCTGGAACAAATTAATTTCTTAAGTAGAGGTACCACTGTGGTGTTATTGGTGGAGCGGTACGGCCCAATTCAGATCAGATTTGGTTTATTTTGGCCCCTGAACTAAAATGAGTTTGACACCCCTGGACTAGATACACATGCTATGTAAACTGAATTTAACATTTTTAATTGTTCGCAGTCGTAAGTTTTAAAAAAGCAGCAAAAATTCCCAATGGTTTTTTTCCAGCCTCATAAAATGGTATTGAGATTTTTTTTAAACAAAGAAGCAAAACTCACCCTATCTTTAGTTTGACTCTACTCTTCAAACTATGGGAAAACACGCTGCCAGGCGTTTCTTTCACACTAATTCTATTACACTGGGTTATTTTTAAAAGTTCCTTTTCTAAACATTTACTGTCAGTAGTACACTGGGAGCTGCTGTTCCATATGCTTTGTTTGTATTGTGGTTGTGGTCGCAGTGGGCTCGAACTCGCCTGCTTCCAGTGAGCCTGTGGCAGCTACGTGGTCCGCTATGCCAAGTTTAAAATTAGTAACAAATTTAATATGTACTGTGCTGGCATCCGGTGCCTTTTGCAGAGTGCAAAATGCTCTGATAGTTTGTCGTGGGGTCTTTCTGGAACACCACAACCAGGCCCGAAATAGAAAGTGCAACTGGAAGAAAGATCCAGAGCAGATGCGGATAACGTCTACACTGATCAGGCTACACTGTAAAAAAAATAAAATTAAAAAGAATGACACTTTTACAGTAAAATTCCAGCATCTGTGGTTTATTTTGTTCAAACTGTTTGAAAGACTGTATTAAAAAAACATGATGTTTTTACATCTGTTGAAAATGAAGGAATAAAATAAAACAGCATCATGAAGGTCAGTGCACTGAAAAAAATAAAACATTCAATCTACTTAAAAAAATCTGCAATTTTGACTCTTTATTTACAATTACCTCCGCCAAGCAGGTCATGTTTCTGCTGGTGTTTGTTGGTTGGTGTGTTTGTTTGTTTGTTTGTTTGTGTACAAGATAACTCAAAAACTTATGGACGGGTTTTGATGACATTTTCACGATAGGTTGGTAATGGGGAGGACTGTTAAGGATTAGATTTTGGTGGTAATCCGGGGGGGGGGGTCTACCTTGACGGAGGTCTGCGCTCTCAGAGTGCTTTTCTAGGTTTGACTTTTTATGGTAACACGTAAAAAAATCTAGTTGCATGAACCAAATTGAAATGCAAAGTGTTTGAAGCGTCTGTGTCCACAGCAGCTACTCTGCTTCCTTAACTGTCCATCAAACAAATAAACCAATAGTAATCCACCAAAGGAAGTCCCGCCCCCACCAGGCACATTTGTGTCAAAACTACAATCAAAAAGTCAGGGAGCTCAAACAAAAAGACTGAAGTCGTAATAAAGAAAAACATGTTTTACATGATCTGGACACTTCTTTCATTGCAGTCTGATATTTTTCATTTGAATAATGTTTTTGTGTTTGATTTTTTATTTGGTATTTTGATTTGATATTATTTGCTTTACTTTTAAAAATCTTCTTTGAACTTATCAACACAAATTAAACACCATAGTTTAGGGATTTTTTTTTCCATAAGAAAATGTGTTAAAAAAATAATATATATATGTATATATAAAATTTTTCATGATAAACTTTTTTCACAGTGATTCCGTGTCATATAAACAATATCAAACTGTTTTTAGAGTTTATATATTTCCACTGTCATGGTTTGCATTTTTCATTGTAAAATTGACCAACATTTTTTACAGTGTAAAAAAGATGAAGCACTAACACAGGTCCACCAACACAAACTCGGCTCTCGTAATACCTCCTATTCTGGCAGAAGGAGAACATGTATCGCTCCATGCTCCTTCCCCACGGCCACAACCCAACTATTAGCATGACCTAAACGACAAAACCATGCTTCTGTTAATGGTATAATCATGGAAGGAAATGATTTATGGCTTTCATTTGTAAGGATCACTCTCCTCATAATTCCTAATATGGAGGAAAATATCTGTTTTCACTAAGGGAGCCCTCCCATAATGCCTTATGGGCTGTTAAAGCATGGAAAAGAACATATTGGTGTCATAAATCTATGTTTCAAACAAGACGGTATAACACATAGTGTGGGATTACAGACAGGAACAATGGCGAATACTTACCAAAGTAAAGGATTACGTCCTGAACAGCTTTGGATGTGAAGCCAAGAAGTTTGAGGTAATTTCTATAAATACGGTTTCATCAATAGATCTTCTCTTTGATTTTATTGCCATTCATCACTTCCTCAGCTGCAGAAAATTTACAACTTGTTTTAAAAATGAATGAGACCTGACTTTACTTTTGACTAATGTTGGTTAATTTAAGTTATCCACAAGTTTTAAATAGATTTGGGTTTGGAAGACATGGTTTGTTCCTGATATAAATGCAATAGATCATGTTTTCCCCATGTTTTACATTTAGCCCAATTTGTTCTTCAGGTGGCTACACCAGGAAAATATTAGCATCATAACCTAGAAATGATGACAACTCCAATTCTGTGTTTTTGTTTTAGTACAAAAAAAACCCATTCAGTTCTGAAAATACTTACTTTAATAAACTATCCAAATAAAAAAATGTGAAATAGATCAGTGGTAGAGTTCAGACCTCAGTGAAGCAGCACCAGTCTGTGCTAACGCTAATGCTAACACATTAAACTGGATCAGTGGTAGAGTTCAGACCTCAGTGAAGCAGCACCAGTCTGTGCTAACGCTAACGCTAACACATTAAATCTGCCAAGGTTTGGATCTGGATGTTCTAACTTCTTTATAAACTAGTGTTCTGTGTTCACTAACCATTTATTTTATGGATCATTAACAATCCCTTAGAGGGTTTAAAAACATTCCGAGAAATCCTGGGTCCTGTTTTTCACATATGTCCATTTGAATATTCGACCACGTATGACGTCACTCTGACGTTATGTGACGTCGCACAACGACCAAATGTCACATGTTAGATCTAATGTTAAATATGAAGCACAAGATATTGTCTGATTTAACTAAATATGTCAATAACCTGCTTTGAGGTAAAGGTCATACATTTGGCTTGACGTCATATGACGTCTTTACGTTACGTCATGGAGCCTATGGGTGTTATCTCATCTGAGGTCAGAAGGTCAGACAAAGTGAAGGAAAAAAAAAACACCTGATACTATCTGGTCTGGATTCTGAGATATCACCACTGATGTGTTTGAACTGTTGACGTTCACTGTGACCTTGACCTTTGACCTTTAGATTCTGAGACATCACCACTGATGTGTTTGAACTGTTGACGTTCACTGTCACCTTGACCTTTGACCTTTAGATTCTGAGACATCACCACTGATGTGTTTGAACTGTTGACCTTCACTGTCACCTTGACCTTTGACCTTTAGATTCTGAGACATCACCACTGATGTGTTTGAACTGTTGGCCTTCACCGTCACCTTGACCTTTGACCTTTAGAGCTCAAAATTTAATGTTTTTTTTCCTTGATGCATTATCAATCATCTCTGAAAGTTTCATCAAAATATGTCCATATTTTTTTGAGTTATATTGCTGATAAACAAACAAACAAACAAACAAACGTGAGGTCAAACAATCTCCTTCATGGAGGAAATAAACGGGAAGAAAGTCCATTTCTTCAGAGAAATAAGTGAAATTTTAACAATATTCTGCCTCAACTTATCATTTCTACATGTGCATTATGGATCAGATCTACAAAGACACTAAACACAAAAGTAGAAAATTGCTAAATTTTGCCTAATTTTCTTGAAATTTTGTGTTGTTCATATTTGTTTAGGTTATTCACATTTTTATTATTTTATTATTTTCTTACTTTAATGTTATTTTTTCCACTAAAACAAAGACAAAAACTTGAAGTTGTCATAATTTATTTATCTGTATAATGTAATCTAATTTTTTTTACATCACACCGAGAAGAAAATATCTATTTTTTGTTGTTTTTTTCTGCTCTTATCATTGGTCTGTATGTGGAACTACAACTAAAATGAGTTCCACAACCTTGACTCAAATTTTTGCACTGTACAAATTAAATCCAGAGGCTGCACTGGAAACTTTGGAGGGCTACATTTGGCCCCCGGGCCGCATGTTTGAAACCCCTGTTTTAGGACAGTTTTATTTTCCCATTCTTAATCTGCATTTTGGTTGATAAGGTGTGGGTTTTGGCCCCTCCCCCACAGTACAGGTCATTTTTGTTAGAAAAATTCAATAATTTTCTAATTTTTTTGTTCTAGGAGTAATTTAGTCGTTCATCAATGTTTTCAACATGCATTCATGTAATGTTTATAAAATGTAATTGTCCCCTGATTTCAAGTCAACCCTGTTACTGACATAAAAAAAACCTGTAAAATGATGGTTCATTCCATCAGTTCCAGGATGTTACATCATCACAGGAAACAGAAGTTTTAATTCTCATTAGTGTAGTTTCTGGGAGACCCTCTGATGTGTTAGACTCCTGTGTTTCCAGATGGGTCAGGGGGGTCAGGTGGGTCAGGGGGGGTTGCCAACGTCGCACCTGACCCTTGGCACCTATTGCACACAGGTCCCCGCCTTAGCAACATGGTTGGCCTGCCGGGGGAAAAGGGGTCCCGTCCCGCCCGAGGCCTCTAACCCTAACCTGGGGGAGAGAGGGCGCAGTGAGTCCAGGAAGCAGTGGAGTCTGTGCAGAGGAGCTGTAAAGCTCGCTGCAGGAGCCGTGAGCCACCTTCAACCCCGGACCCTTTCTAGCTGAACTGGTCGTAGCGCACCGCACCCCTCTGGAGGAAATGCGCCTGGTTGGGTAACAAGCCAGACCTGAGGGGAGGTCCTGCAAGGGGTTCCTCCCAGCACTGACCCAGGCCCACTGAGGTTGAATTCCTCTGTTTGGGAATATGATTACAACTGGGAATGAGCGTCATAACATCCAACTGCAGCTTTTTTCTGTGAAACCCCCACCCTCAAAAAATAACCTCCCCTCCCTCTCTTTTTTGATAAATCATACGCTGTATATATATATATATATATATATAAATGTGTGTGCGTGCGTGCGTGCAATGTCCTGAAAATTAAAGAAAGAATGAATGTGGCCCCTGGAAGAAGACGACTTTGAGACCCTCGTTGTGCTGTAGTTTGGCCTGTGACCAGCAGAGGGAGGTCATTGATTTATTTCTGCCATTTTGCAGCAGGGATCTTTTACATTTGCCTCCTTGGGGTTCTTGATTATGAGTGATTCTAAAGAAATGTGTCAGTTATTATTTTTAGACAAGCGCATAATGCAAGCACAGTGGGTCCTTTGAAGGCTCATTTATTACGGAGGAGATAAGCATGTTCCAGCAGCCAGGATTCTTCAGGAACAGGTCACCAGCTCTGATTAAAAGTGACTTCACACCGGGTCATAAATATTTGTCAGCCCACCTTTGAAAGGCAGGCGAGCCGTGGCTTCTCTGTGCTCGTTTGCCACATGAAAGTGCAAATGGAAACACTTAGGGTTGGGAGCTGCATCAGTCATAGCTGGAATAAGATGGCCAATAAAAA
The DNA here is from genome assembly GCA_020466265.1 of Siphamia tubifer. Lineage (NCBI taxonomy): Eukaryota > Metazoa > Chordata > Actinopteri > Kurtiformes > Apogonidae > Siphamia > Siphamia tubifer. The sequence goes on along the minus strand of CM035785.1, from coordinate 58,600,209 downwards.
GGGCGTAATTATGATGCTCCATCATTTGACACAGCTCCAGGCTTTGGGCTGTTTGCCTGGTGCTATGAAAGAGAGACCAGAGACAAATCCCACCCGTGAATAATGGGTCCTGTACTTTTATGAGCGTACTGTGTTTAAGAGTGAACTTTAAAAATGTGTGGTCTGTGTGTCACCCCCCACCTCACCTCTTTCACCCTCAGCTGTTTACCTTACTGCTGTCTTATGTGGAGCGTGTTGTGACTCGAGCTGCACAATATAAACTGTGTGAGCATCGACATCACAATGTACGTGTTCGCAATAGTCACATGATTCTGTTCATGTACGATAGAACCTGACAGAACCTGGCAGTTTGGACTGAGTCACGACTAACAAGACTGAAAAATGAGCGACCAACAACAGAAAATCACCCAAAACCAACTAGAGAAAATCACCCAAAACCAACTAGAGAAAATCACCCAAAACCAACTAGAGAAAATCACCCAAAACCAACTAGAGAAAATCACCCAAAACCAACTAGAGAAAATCACCCAAAACCAACTACAGAAAATCACCCAAAACCAACTAGAGAAAATCACCCAAAACCAACTACAGAAAATCACCCAAAACCAACTAGAGAAAATCACCCAAAACCAACTACAGAAAATCACCCAAAACCAACTACAGAAAATCACCCAAAACCAACTACAGAAAATCACCCAAAACCAACTACAGAAAATCACCCAAAACCAACTACAGAAAATCACCCAAAACCAACTAGACAAAATCACCCAAAACCAACTACAGAAAATCACCCAAAACCAACTAGAGAAAATCACCCAAAACCAACAAGAGAAAATCACCCAAAACCAACAAGAAAAAATCACTCAAAACCAACTAGAGAAAATCACCCAAAACCAACTACAGAAAATCACCCAAAACCAACTACAGAAAATCACCCAAAACCAACTAGAGAAAATCACCCAAAACCAACTAGAGAAAATCACCCAAAACCAACTACAGAAAATCACCCAAAACCAACTAGAGAAAATCACCCAAAACCAACTACAGAAAATCACCCAAAACCAACTAGAGAAAATCACCCAAAACCAACAAGAGAAAATCACCCAAAACCAACAAGAGAAAATCACCCAAAACCAACTAGAGAAAATCACCCAAAACCAACTAGAGAAAATCACCCAAAACCAACTACAGAAAATCACCCAAAACCAACTAGAGAAAATCACCCAAAACCAACTACAGAAAATCACCCAAAACCAACTAGAGAAAATCACCCAAAACCAACTACAGAAAATCACCCAAAACCAACTAGACAAAATCACCCAAAACCAACTACAGAAAATCACCCAAAACCAACTAGAGAAAATCACCCAAAACCAACAAGAGAAAATCACCCAAAACCAACAAGAAAAAATCACTCAAAACCAACAAGAGAAAATCACCCAAAACCAACAAGAGAAAATCACCCAAAAACCAACTAGAGAAAATCACCCAAAACCAACTAGAGAAAATCACCCAAAACCAACTAGAGAAAATCACCCAAAACCAACTAGAGAAAATCACCCAAAACCAACTACAGAAAATCACCCAAAACCAACTAGAGAAAATCACCCAAAACCAACAAGAGAAAATCACCCAAAACCAACTACAGAAAATCACCCAAAACCAACTAGAGAAAATCACCCAAAACCAACTACAGAAAATCACCCAAAACCAACTAGAGAAAATCACCCAAAACCAACTAGAGAAAATCACCCAAAACCAACTAGACAAAATCACCCAAAACCAACTACAGAAAATCACCCAAAACCAACTAGAGAAAATCACCCAAAACCAACAAGAGAAAATCACCCAAAACCAACAAGAAAAAATCACTCAAAACCAACAAGAGAAAATCACCCAAAACCAACAAGAGAAAATCACCCAAAAACCAACTAGAGAAAATCACCCAAAACCAACTAGAGAAAATCACCCAAAACCAACTAGAGAAAATCACCCAAAACCAACTAGAGAAAATCACCCAAAACCAACTACAGAAAATCACCCAAAACCAACTAGAGAAAATCACCCAAAACCAACAAGAGAAAATCACCCAAAACCAACTAGAGAAAATCACCCAAAACCAACTAGAGAAAATCACCCAAAACCAACTAGAGAAAATCACCCAAAACCAACTAGAGAAAATCACCCAAAACCAACTAGAGAAAATCACCCAAAACCAACAAGAGAAAATCACGCAAAACCAACAAGAGAAAGTCACCCAAAACCAATGCTTGATGCCAGAAAGAAAAGCAAAATTAGTTATGTGGATTTATTTTTATTTAGATTTATTTATTTTTTAAATTTTTTAAAATGTATTTGTATTTATTCATTTATTTTTAATTTTACTTTTGTATTTAAAAATGTATATTTTATTTTATTTTTGTAATTAATTATTTATTTTTTATTTCAACTACAGGTATGTCAAAATATTTCTTTTTATTTATTTATTTCTTTTTATATTTTTTTTTTACATTTGTTTTATGTGTTTATTTGTGTTTACTTATTTATTATTTTAATTAATTGATTTTGATCTTATTTTTTACATTTGTTACTTTTTGAAAATTTCTCTCATTTATTTATTTATTTTTAATTATCAATTTTATTGAATTCTTTCGACTACAAGAACTACAGTAACCACTAACCTGTTTGACCGTTTCTGTCGTCACCACACACTCCTGAATAATTTTTTTCATATCGTAATACATATCGCAGAGTTAAAAAAAATTGCAGTGTCATTTTTTTCTAGTATCGTGCAGCTCTAGTTGTGACTGCTCTTCTTTGAGGCTATTATCAAAGCAACATCACAACAACAAGGCTTTGTTTGCAGCCACCACACTTCTGCGTGTTGTGGGACGCTTTACAGCCCATGCATTGATGCTGCTTGATGAGCACCCATTGGGTTTTCCTTTGATAAACAAAGACATTTTTCACATTTCACAGACTCTATACAACACATTTTTAATGGATGCAATTTGATTTACAGGCCGTACGATCTCTGGCCACTGTGGTTAATTGGTTTTGTTTTTGATCAGGAGCTTTCTGTAGGTACTCAAAATGACATAATTGCTTCAAAGTATGCTGATGTCATTTTTAGCCACTTTGCATGCATAGGTTTTTGAGGTCAGCATTGTTGCAGAAGTGATACTGTGTAATTATGGAGACACCGAGTGTTCTGGGAAAAGCCTCCACATTCCTTGGTGTGTCTTCTTCAGTAGCCCTGTTTATTCCTCTTTCATTCTGAATAAAAGTTAATTCCTCTTTATGATGACAGGGTTCCTGCGAATCCTTGAAAAGTCTTAAAAGGCATTGAATTCATTGTTCTAAAAAATAAGGCCTTAAGTGTCATTAAATTGTCTTAAATCGAATTTTCAAAAGTCTTAAAAATGTGGAGACATGAGTCAGATTAATGTTAGTTTGAAATAAAAAGTGTCACTCACTAGTGTATGAATGTTTGGTCAGAAGGACTGGAGGCACAAAATGGCTGCCACACTTCTGTCAGACTGTGGATACATATGTAGTTTACCACCATCAGAGGGAGAATGTGAGAGTGAATGAATAATGAGTCATTAATGTGAAGCTGTTTGAGTGGCCAAAAAAGTTCAACTGCTATGCTAAAGGTAGAGAGACAGTGGGTTCAACCGCTATGCTAAAAGTAGAAATACTGTGGGTTCAACCGCAATGCTAACAGTAGAAATACTGTGGGTTCAACCGCTATGCTAAAGGTAGAAATACTGTGGGTTCAACCGCTATGCTAAAGGTAGAAATACTGTGGGTTCAACCGCTATGCTAAAGGTAGAAATACTGTGGGTTCAACCGCTATGCTAAAGGTAGAGAGACAGTGGGTTCAACCGCTATGCTAACAGTAGAAATACTGTGGGTTCAACCGCTATGCTAAAGGTAGAAATACTGTGGGTTCAACCGCTATGCTAAAGGTAGAGAGACAGTGGGTTCAACCGCTATGCTAACAGTAGAAATACTGTGGGTTCAACCGCTATGCTAAAGGTAGAAATACTGTGGGTTCAACCGCTATGCTAAAGGTAGAGAGACAGTGGGTTCAACCGCTATGCTAACAGTAGAAATACTGTGGGTTCAACCGCTATGCTAAAGGTAGAGAGACAGTGGGTTCAACCGCTATGCTAACAGTAGAAATACTGTGGGTTTTTCGGACCATATGTTGTGAACTTAACCTCCTGTTCTTCTTTTCTTTATTTTTTACTGTACGTATTTGTTCTGCGGTAGTGGTCTTATTTTTTATACTTAAAGATCTTAAATAGTTTTTAAAAGTATTTGTTTTTCAGATCCTGAACTTAACTCTTTGCACTAGATGCAGACAGAGGCATCTTAGCTACATGTTCTGGTCCTGTCAACTTTTGGGGGAGACCATGTCCAGTATATGATCCTGTTGAACCCACTCCCCATTCTCACTGTCTTTGGGTTGTTGAACAACAAACAGGAGCTGGATTTTCGGAGCTGTCCCTGAACGCATCGTGAGAGTTGCAGCAGCTGAGACGCTGCGGCGTCGCGTCTGGTGAGTGTATTGTTTTCCTCTTTAATCTTCGCTAGCCTAGCTTCCCTTAGCATGGCTAGTTCTTCTTCTTCTCGTATTTTCTGCTCAGTGTGCTGTATGTATAGTGAGTCCCCTGCCTCCTTTACCGAGGATAGCAGTAGCTGTTGGAAGTGTAGCTTAGTGTCAGGGTTGGAGGCCAGGGTTTCTGAGTTAGAAGCACGGCTCTGCAGCTTGGAGGCTAATGCTAGGCCTAGCTATAGCGAGATAGCTGCAGGGACCGCAGGCCGTGCTAACAGCAACAGGAGCGTGGCTAGCCCCTCAGCAAGTCCCGTGCAGCCGGGAGAGTCGAGAGACGGATTTGTGACAGTACGGAGGAAGCGTGGTGCTAAACGCACAAACGTAGCGCACCAAGAGCTTCACGTCTGTAGCAGACCCCATGGCAGAACACTGGCCAAACCAGACACTCTCCTCATTGGAAGTTCTATTCTTAGAGACGTGAAGCACCCAGCGGTGTCTGTCAGGTGTTATCCAGGGGCCAGAGTCGGTGACATCGAAGGAAACCTTAGGCTTTTACAGCAGAGCAGGGCTAGCTTCCGCCGCATCGTGATCCACGCTGGTGGTAACGATGTCCGACGGAAACAATCAGAGGTTCTTAAACTGAACGTAGCATCGGTGTGTAAACTTGCTAAGTCGATGTGTAACACCGTAGCATTCTCTGGACCCCTGCCCAATTTGGCCAGTGATGAGATGTACTCTAGGTTCTCATCATTTAACCGCTGGTTGTCTAGGTGGTGCTCAGAAAACGATGTTGTTTTTATAGATAATTGGCGTGCATTCTGGGGAAAGCCTGGGCTCATTCGCAGAGATAGCATACATCCCACTTGGGAAGGTGCTTCTCTCTTAGCACAAAATGTGGCTTCCAAATTTAGCCTGTCAAAATGACAATCCAGAGTGCGGGCCCAGGCGCAGAGTCGTAGTGTAAAACACTTCTCTGTGCATCCACTTTACTCTGAGCTGTCACAAACCCACCATGTAGTAAATAACAGAAAGACTGCGTCTATTCCTTGTGTAGTTAATAATAAACCCCGTATAGTTAAAAATAAGCCTAATATTAAAAAACCTATAGGAGTGAGATCAAATAATTTAATAAAAATAGTTTTAAGGAACAATCAGATTAAAAGAACACCTAACAATTTTATCCAATGTGGACTGATCAATATTAGGTCTATTTCTTCCAAATCTCTGTTAATAAACGATCTAATTAGTGATTACAAAATTGATATTTTAGCTCTGACTGAAACCTGGCTGCAGCAGGATGAATATGTCGCATTAAATGAATCCACGCCACCAACTCATGTGAACTATCACACAGCCAGAACCAGTGGCCGTGGTGGAGGAGTGGCAATAATATCCCACTCCAGTTTAGGTCTTAGCCCTAAAATTAATCATAAAATTAATCCCACTTACCACTCCTTTGAAAGTCTAGTTTCATCCATTACTTTCCCCAACTGCAGAAACCAAAAACCAGTCCTTTTTGTCATAGTCTACCGCCCTCCTGGCCCTTATTCACAGTTTTTATTAGAAGTCTCTGACTTTCTATCCAGTGTAGTGTTGAACTGGGATAGGATTATAATAGTTGGTGATTTTAACATACATGTCGATAACAACGCTGACTCTCTTAGTAATGCATTTAGTGACCTACTAGACGGATTAGGCTTTATCCAAAATGTTAATAAACCAACCCACATTCACAGACATACTCTCGATCTGATCTTAACACTTGGTGTTGAAATTAATGACCTTGTCGTTTTTCCCCATAATCCCATACTCTCAGATCACTTTTTAATGACCTTCCAGGTTTTATTTGAGGATATTTCTACCTCAGTGATTAAAACGCAAATGAAAAGGATACTATGTGACCGTGCTGTCTCAAAGTATAAAGAGTTAATTCAGTCACTATTTGTGCCTGTGTCATGTGATTATGTAAAGGACACATTTAGTCCCAGTATAAGTGATGAGTTAGTCGATAGTACCATGCTCACACTACAAACTACGCTAGATATAGTTGCCCCCCTTAAGTTAAAAACTACTAAGATTAGATTAACCTCCCCATGGTACAACGCTGACACTCGCTCCATTAAACAAGCAACACGTAAATTAGAGAGGCAATGGAGGCGATCCAACTTAGAAGATTCTCTCAATGCCTGGAAAAATAGCTTAATAAAGTATAAGCAAGCTTTGCGTACAGCCAAAACTAGATATTACTCATCCATAATAGAAGAAAACAAGAATAATCCTAGATTCCTCTTCAGTACTGTAGCCAAACTGACAAACAGCCACACCTCCGTGGAACCAGTTATTCCATCCACGCTCCATCCTGATGATTTCCTGCAGTTCTTTAACAATAAAATATCAACTATTAGAGAGAAAATAGACACATTTCTCCCAAATATTAGATCAGAAAAAGTAGCGCTTTCAAACCTAGGCCTTTTTAAAAATCCCTCTGTAACACTAAATAATTTCACCACTGTAGACCAAACTGATGTCATTTCTATTATCATGTCTTCCAAGTCAGCCACCTGCCTCTTAGATCCAATCCCAACAAAACTCTTTAAAGAGATTCTGCCCCTAATTATTGGCACTGTCCTAAATATAATTAACACTTCATTAATTACTGGATATGTGCCACAGTCATTTAAATATGCTGTTATTAAACCAATTCTGAAAAAGCCTACCCTAGATCCTGACATTTTAGCCAATTATAGGCCTATATCCAATTTGCCCTTCCTGTCAAAGGTTTTAGAACGAGTAATAGTTAAACAGCTGTGCCAATTCCTGCAGGATAATAGTTTATTTGAACAGTTTCAGTCTGGCTTTCGTGCCCATCATAGCACTGAAACGGCGTTAGTTAAAGTTACTAATGACTTATTATTAGCCGCTGACATCGGACTAATATCGGTCCTGGTGTTATTAGACCTTAGTGCAGCCTTTGACACCATTGACCACAGTATCTTAGTGCACAGATTAGAATATGATATAGGTATTAGAGGAGCAGCCCTCTGCTGGTTTAAATCATATTTATCTAATCGCTACCAATTTGTTCACATCAACAAACAATCATCGCAGTCCTCCAGAGTTAATTATGGCGTTCCTCAAGGGTCAGTCCTTGGGCCTATTTTGTTTACACTATATATGCTCCCTTTAGGTAACATCATTACAAATCATGGCATTAATTTTCATTGTTACGCGGATGACACACAGCTATATTTATCGATTAAACCTGACCAGACCAGGCAAATAGATAAACTAAGTACTTGTGTACAAGACATAAAAATTTGGATGAGTGCCAATTATCTTTTACTGAACCCTGAAAAAACTGAAGTCGTTATAATTGGTCCTAAAGATGCGAGAGACTCCCTAACTAACCAGATAGTTACTCTGGACAACTTAAGTGTAACACCCAGTGCCACAGTTAAAAATTTAGGAGTTTTATTTGATCCAGATCTTTCATTCAAAATGCATATCAAACAAACTTGCAGAACAGCCTTCTTTCACCTGCGCAACATAGCCAAAATTAGGAATATTCTGTCTAAAACGACTGCAGAAAAATTAATTCATGCATTTGTTACATCACGATTAGATTATTGTAACTCCTTATTTGTAGCATGTCCTAAATATTCCCTAAAAAGCTTGCAACTGGTTCAAAATGCAGCAGCAAGATTATTAACAGGATCAAATAGAAGAGAACACATCACGCCTGTGCTCCAAACCCTTCACTGGCTTCCAGTTGAGTCTAGAATTAAATTTAAAATCCTCCTCCTTACATATAAAACCATTAATGGTATGGGCCCCTCTTATCTTAAAGATGATCTGGTTCCGTACCAACCCAATAGAACCCTTCGTTCTCAGAATGAAGGTTTACTGAAAGTTCCTAGGGTTTCTAAAAGTACAGTAGGAGCTAGAGCTTTTAGTTATCAGGCCCCTGTCTTATGGAATCAGCTTCCCTTTAATATTAAAAACGCCGAAACAGTCTCTACATTTAAAATTAGGCTTAAAACATTCCTGTTTGAGAAAGCCTATGGTCAGGTTAGTTAAAAATTATGTGACTCATACATCATGTATACATGATGTATGAGTCACAGTTCAGTCTAGGCTGCCCTAGGAGTTAGAATGCTGGGGGAAGTACAGACACTGAGTTCTTTCTTCTCTTTCTCTTCCTCACATCTGTTTCTGTAATTTTTATAACCTATCTTTCTTACCAAGTCTGTTCATGACTAGTCACCTGGTGTCCCCTTTCCCCCCTCCCCCCCTGGGGGGAGTGGTGGCTCTCCTGACAGTGCCTGCACGGGAGCCATGGACGACAGGATCTGGAGTATCTCGCCTGTGCTGACCTGTGACCCCGGACCACCGCCCCTGCCTGTCTGGACCAGCCCCCCTTCCTGCATTTATACATGGACGTTCATCTATAGCCTGTCCGTCCATGGGAGTGGATCTCTCCTTCAATGTGGTTCTCCTCAAGATTTCTTCTTTTTCCCACTGGGTTCGGAAGTTTTTTCTTGCCGAGAAGGAGGGTCTAAGGACAGGGGATGCCTGGGACTTTTCATGTATTTCTGTAGTTGATTATGTTTTTGTAAAGCCCTCTGAGACGACGTTGTTGTGATTTAGGGCTTTATAAATAAAATTGAATTGAATTGAATTGAAACACATTGACCTTATTATTAGCTCGGTGGCTCATCGTAGTGAAGTGGCTGCAGGATGTCATGTCCTGCTTCAAGTTAGAAAAGATAAGATATTCATTCAAACTAACTCCTTTTGAGGACACATGGAGTTCTCTTCTGAAGGTTTCATATGAAATCACTTCCAGTTTTTTTAATTATGTAAGTAATGCAACACCACACTTCATTATCAAACAAACTTCAATTGAAGTTGAACATGACGTTTTTGCAGATGTGTTATGTTCCAACACTGTTTTTTTTTTTTATGAGTCCTAATTTATTTAATTGTGGACAATTGACTGTTTTGTTGTGTACAATAGTCTACACAAGTTTCTTTTCAGGTCGCTGATTGGTTTCCACCGCAAGCGACTATATAAACTGGACCTGCGGGTCTAGAGGGGAAACGCTTCTCCTCAGAGTGCCTCACTTCCTCCTGGGACGCCGGTTCTGGAGCGCGCACTTGGGCGAAGCTCTTTCCGGCTGCGAGATGCCGGTTGGCCGATGACTTTCTGCTTCTTAGTGTTTTCTTGTATTATTTGGCCGGTGAGTTTGGACGTCCTGTTTTCAGTTAATTTCATTTAAAGGGTTTAGTTTGCGGGCTGTGATCATAGGACAGGGGTAGCGGTAGGTGAGCAGGTTCTACGACCCTGTATAGGGTTGGTTTGCGCCATCTACCGTCTCTCAGTCGTCCTCAGACGAGTTTCCATCGGAGTCTCCAATCCTCCCGATTCTCCATACACCCGGCCAGCTCAGAAGAGCTTTCAGCTCCCACATCTTTCTTCAGGATGTCCACGTACGTTAGCGCGAGACGTCCTCGTGATCGATGCCCATGTGTTGGTTCCCATAGGACCAGCCTGCTGGCCGGGAGCTCCCGATGTCTGTGGCAGTGGCCGGCCAGCCTCATCCTCCTAGCTGCTACCTTCTTGCTGAGCCTTGGCAGTTGCCCATACAGGTCCTCGTTGGTGATGTGGGTGTTCTGGTCCACATTCAGAACAGCTCGTAACATTCTGGTGTAGCACCCATCCAGGGACTTCTGCAGGGTGTGTGTCAGGGTCCAGCTTTCACAGCCATACAGGAGGACAGACTCCACAGTGGCGTGGAATAGGCTCAGCTTTATGTGTCGAGGGAGATTCGAACGCCACACTCTTGACATGCCGTTCAGGGCCCTCCACGCTAGCGCCTTCCTGACCTTAAGGTCCTGTTCTGTGGAGTTCATCCAGGAACCCAAGTATTTGAAGTCATTGACCTCTCGCAGAGCGTTGCCGTCTGATGTTGTAATTGGCGGGTGGTCCATGTGGATGTTATAGGTGATTACCTCAGTCTTCTTTGTATTCAGTCTGAGGCCAACCTTAGCACATTCTGCCTCCACTCTGTTCAGGAGTTCCTGTGCCTGCTCCACGCGGTCAGACACCAGGCAGATGTCGTCTGCGTAGTCTAGGTCTGCCAGGGCTACAGCAGGGTTTCTTCTAGACTTCCTTGGTGTTATTGTGAAGCCAAGCTCCTGCTCTCGCCCGTTGATGGCTTTCCTGAGCGCGTAGTCCAGAGCTATGATAAAGAGGAAGGGGGCAAGAGTGTCTCCCTGACACTCTTGACACTCTTGCCCCCATCTACCGTCCTCTTCTTTATTTGGCCAACTCACCTGGGTCCGACTTTCTTTTGTACTTTTTGAGATTGTTTTTTTTTTGGGACGGGAACGTGGGGGTTTTACCTTCAATAACTTTGCGTAATAAAATCTACCTTTTACACTTTCAATATACATGCAGCCATTTTGATTATTCAATAAATGGAAAAGTTTCATGAACCACTGCTGGTGTACACGTATGCTCATCATCACACTGAAAAGCCAATAAAGAAATATTTTGATTAAAAAAAACAAAAAAAAAAACACCATGTAAACGTAGCTAATGAGGCCATGAGCTCCAGTAAGCAAAGCTGATGTCGACATCAGGCAGGTGTAGTGACTTCATTAGAGCTAGCAATCATTTGACTTGCACACCAGTGTCTAATTCTTCACAGGAGCTTCACACAGAGCGGCAGAGCGCTGTGGAGCAGAGCGCTGTCGACACCATACTGTTACACAACCCTGCTGCGAGTTTTACTCTTACCCGCATGATGCCAATGAAGCTAATGTAGTGGAAGTACTGTGTGTGTGTGTGTGTGTGTGTGTGTGTGTGTGTGTGTGTGTGTGTGTGTGTGTGTGTGTGTGTGTGGAGGCAGAGGAGGGGGGGTGTTCATTATATAGGTGCTCCTCAAACTGCTGCAGCCACAAAAACAGTCGAAGTGAAGAGTCTGAGAGAGACAAGCTGCCGACTTTAAATACTCAACTTCATGTGTCAAACGTGCAGTGGTTTTGGCACAGGCTGAACTGTGGATATTGGCCACGCAAAGTGAAGAAAACTGATAGTGCTGCTGTAGGTTTGTAGAACCACTGTTTCTGTCTGCAGTTCAAATGAACTCCTGAAAAAGGCCAAACACGGCACAGTTGAACCCAAACACATCCATCCTTCCACTTTTTTTTCAAATCCCTCTCATTATTCCTGAGGTTTGACCCTAGAGGAGTTATGTGTCCTTGTAATGTGAAGTTATTAAATTGTGTGAGTTTTGGGGTTTGCACACATCATCATATATGTATGAAACTTTTCATAATAAAATACACTTAAAAAAAAAAAAAGCATTTAAAGCTAAATAAACTATGATATAGAATAATAATAATAATATTTCTTTCCTCCAGACTCAAAAAGAGGTCCATTAAAACAATAAGAAGAAATAAAAAGACAAATAAGAAAAATACATTGTAATTATTGTCTATATAATCATCCTTTCCAAAGTAAACAGTTGTATCTGACGTGACTGTGTGAAACAAAAACTCTGTCATGTTCTGAGTCCATGAGTCTCATCATTCAATTCAGTTTTATTTATAAAAGTCAAATCACAACAAAGTCGTCTCACAGGGCTTTACAGAAACAGTGGAATCACACCTTTAATGTAAAACATTAAAATATATACAAATAAAAAAATTAAATAATAGCAGGACCTGTGACTATTGCTACACGTACTTAGTGATGTTGACGTTCAAACAACATGTTGTGTATGTGTGTGGAATATAGACATAGAGAATAGATTTGAATTAAGATCACATTAGCAACACTAGAGGAAAAAAAATCTTTAAGTGCTAAATTAAAACTGCAAATCCACTAACAACTGTAGGCCATGAATATTACATTATTGTGGTGAACATGTTAGTGAACACATGCATTACTGTTTCCTCCCACAGCACAACGCTTACATTACATCTGGTTTTTAAAGCAGGAGTGTCAAACATGCGGACCGGGGGCCAAATCCGGCCCTCCAAAGAGTCCAGTCTGGCCCCTGGGATGAGTTTGTCAAATGCAAAAATGACACTGAAGATATAAATAATTTTATTTCAGGTTCCACATACAGACCACTTTAATGTCCAGTGGGTCAGATCAGTAAAATACTCTCATAATAATGTATAAATACTTTGTAAATGTAAAAATATTCAAATGATTTTATTGTATTTATAATAAAATGATCATTTCACAATAAAACAAGTAACTTAAACAAATATGAACATTTATTAAATGTCTGAAGGAGAAGTTTAACAATATTCTGCCTGTTATTAAATGTTTTATGTGTATTTTGTTGAAATACTGTGATCTGAAAATGATCATTTACAATAATAATGTGAGACATAATATTGTTCAAACTGCTTTGTTCATATTATTCATATTGTTTTAAAGGATGTAAACATTTTCATCACATAACTTAACTTTTTTCGCTCTAAAACACAGAGGACAGTTTATAGTTGACATTATTCTTTATATTATTCTGATCATATTTAGCTTCATGTAGCCCCTGAACTGAAACGACTTTGACATCGCTGTAATAAAGTGTTTGATTGTATGTTTAATGTCCCTTATCTTCTGAAAATGTCCTCAGCTCTACTCTACAGCTCGACTGAACATTTGGACCTATGGTTTAGCAAAACCAAAACCTAGGACAAGTTGTGACTCATTGTCATAATCTGATACTTGTTATTTCCCATCTGTTGAAATACTTTTCATTGAACCACATCATTTTGAATTACATCCATTATGTTGTGAAACTATAACCTGACGGTGTGTTTGAAAGACAGATGCTTAATATAAACGAGAAGAAAACCAGAAGGAAAGAGTGAGATTAAATTGAGATGGAGGGATTATTACAGGGCATTAAAATGGCACAGAAGATTATTTTGACGGTGGTGACGCCAGCCTTAGGTCAGCAACAGAAAACTGCCAGTCCACCAGACAAACAAAAGAACAAACAACATAGAAACAAGAGTTTAACAATATAGACTGAAAATGTCCCAGGGGTCATTTAGGGCCACGGTTCTCAAACTGGGGTCCGCGGACCCCTAGGGGGACGTGGCGCATGTCCAGGGGGTACGCGAAATTATTCATGGTTTTTTTGTTTTTTTTTTTGTTTTTTTTTTTGCTGTTTTATTTTGAAATGCGGAAGTTTTATTTTGTAGCGAGTGGGCGGAAGTAACAGCGCTGTTTGACGCCAGCTTGACTAAATTGAGACGGAGCGAGTCACAGGCTATTTTTAGCCACCCTGCAGCGAACATGGATCGATTTTTGTGTCCGCCAAGTTCCTCAAGAAGTGGTAAAAGAAATGACAATGAAAATGACAATGACAAAAACAAACGCCCTAACCCTAAAAAGAGAAAGTACATTGATAGTTATATTGAGTTTGACAAGATCATCCCTCTCATTAAGTCTCTGTCTGTCTGTCTGTCTGTCTGTCTGTCTGTCTGTCTGTCACACACACACACACACGGTTTTGTGTGTCTTTTGTTCCGTTTATTATTTTAAAATTATTTAAAATTGTTGTTTCTGAAGTGTTCATTTATATTATAATACCTGAAAATGTGGCTGGTTTGCACAAAAGCACTATTAAAAAAGGTTATCATTGTTTCATAATAATCATTGTTGAAGTGGTTTTTTATCATTTTCAGTATCGCGAGGATGAGGGGGGACATGGAAAAATGTCACCCCTCCAAGGGGGACCTGGGCCAAAAAAGTTTGAGAACCCCTGGTTTAGGGGTCGTTCACACCAGGACGATGGCGGCTAAAGACGACTTTTATTTACACAAAGTCATCGTCAGGGTGTGAACACACACAAATGTTCAGACTCCTTCCACAGTGGGACGTATTTAAGACGCACTGGGTCACGTCTGCATCTAAACAAAAACAAACGCACATGTTCACGTTGTGTCTTTACGTCACATACACTTACATTCATTCACTGAGCAGGTAAAGAAACAAACATGTGAGACAACCTGGATCCCACAGATCTTCCAGCTGCATTAGCATTAGCATTAGCATTAGCATTAGCATTAGCAGCTGTAGTAAATGTACAGTAGTGGTTTCAGTTAATGTTCAGACATTACACACATATCATAGATGAACAGAGACAGGTGGACAATTACAGACGTCCAAAACAAAAAGACATGTGGGCGGGTCTATCACAGTACCACATAGCGGCCTGGCAGGACTATCCAATCGTATTTCTCCTACTGTTGCGTCTTCGTATAAACAAGGTTTTCCTCCTGGACACACTCGTCTAAACACGGATAAAAACACTGAAGATGAGACGACACTTTTGCGTCTTCTGTTTTCATCGTCTCTGTTTAAACAGATTTATATCATGGTGATTTTTTTTTATATGTTGGCCTTTTTATTGTGTGATGGAAGCTTCTTGACCTGTTTATTTCTGTATGTGTTAAAAGTAAACATGGCAATCCTTGCTCATATAATCCCCAGAGTACCATTTGTGCTCTTTCCAGTAGGTACAGATGGTCCAAGGAGTAAGCTTGACCTTGCCCTCTGGTTGAGCAGTTGGAATTGACACCAAGGGAGATTGTAACAGGCGAGCAGCAGAGGCCACGAAAACAAAGATTTAAAGCTTTGTTACAGGGTCACTCTCACCTTCATACCATCACTTCAACTATAGGGGCTTCAGATCCCCTTCACATTTAAGTAGTGGCTGTTTGGCACTGAGCTGAGAGGGTAGTTAGGGGGGTGGGTCCCACCAAAAAAAAAGAAACGATGCCTCTGAATTTCAGTTGCTATCTTTTCCCACACTGACGTGACCAAGGTGTTTTTGAAAACTGCATTTACTCCAACAGGAAGGAGTCTGCAAAAAGAAACAAGGCCCTGGGAATAGGCGGTGTTGGCGTGGGTGTAGGGCTCCATGATATTAGAAAAAAACTCACATTGGGATTATTTTTAACCCTACGAGATTGATTATATATATATATATATATATATATATATATATATTGTAAAGGTCAGAATAGTAACCATAGCAACTTCACAAGCTGTAACTGCTATATTTCATTCGCAGAAGAACACGGTGAACAAATGTATTTTACTCATATTAATATACCAGTATTTATAGAAATCCTTCTAACCGCCAAGCTTTTATTTTGGTAACTTCCTGTTGAGAGGAAAAGGAGAAAGGAAACAAGATTGACATAAAAGAAGCATAAAGTATAAAAAAAAAAAAAAAAAAGTTTTAGCTTCAGTCAAAAGGAGAACAAGGTTTGTATATGTAAAATGAATTGTTTTAAAGCTATAGGAATTGTTTATTATTAAGGATGTAATGTGAATGTGTTTATATAGGAAAGTGAATAATGTAGGAGCTAATTTTGCCGTTAAGGTCATGACCCTTATTGTGATTGTACATATTTGTTCTCGTTCTAGCTCTTACGTTGGTTGATGACGAAGGAAAAAAAACAATAAAGTCATTAAACCATCAGTTCTGGCCTTCTCTAAAGTTGACTGGATGCTACATATATATATATATTTTTTTTTTTGGGTGATTTTCTCTTGTTGGTCATTTCTTAGTCTTGTTACCATAGTGACTCAGTCCAAACTGCTCAGTCTGTGTCAGGTTCTATTGAAATTAGAAAATGTTGATCTCATTCATCTCCTACATTAACAGAACGTGTCATGTGACTGTTGTTGAACACGTACATTGCGACATCGATGCTCAAACAGATCGTATGGAGCAGCGGTACCTGGATGTTTGTTTGTTTTGTGCAGGTCAGACACAGGCTATAGTGAGTGTGCTCTCAATGCAACATCTACCCAAACTGTACAAAGACACCTTTTTCATCCCCGCTCTGACCATTCCACCAAAGTCCATAATTATCTTTGACAAAACTCATTAGCGCAGACCTTGTAGCAACATCGGCAATCAGAAATTCCATGGAGGGAGACATGCACAGAAACAATGTCCCACACACATTTCATTGCGCCTTTTGACAAAATGTAATGAAGTGTATATATTGTCCCCCTGGTCTGGCACAAAGACTTTGTTTTATGAGCCCCAGTTGCCCAGCGTGGGACTCATCAAATGGCACCTTCATGCTGGCTCCTTTGTCGGACTCGAGGAGGGAAATGATTGTTTGGGATGTTGTTGGTGTTGTTGTTTTGGCTCTTATTTATACTAACAGGCCTTTGCTATCGTGTCACTATAATTCATAGTCTTGTTCATCACAGGCACGAACTCATTAAGCCTAAAACCATCATGTAGTGGATTGTTCTGACCGTGCGTTTTCAAACGTTAACCCCTCGTTGACCTGCAGTTACATTCAGGGTCCTACAGCCCAGGGCCAGTTACATTCAAGAACTTTTTAAGACTTTATTTGTGCCAAACACTGATGAAAGGGTAGATTGGTAATGGGGGGGGGGGGGCAGATCTTGATGACATGTTCAGGGTAGGTTGGGAGTGTCACAGTGATTAGATTTTGGTGGTGATCTGGAACAGATCCTGGAGTCTGGATCACTTTGAGATTTTACATCTCTGTAAATGGAGAATACATTTCAAAGTGATCCAGAATCCAGGATCTCTTCTACATCATCACCAAAATCTAATCATTTCCAGATCCCCCCCCCCCCCCCCATCATCAACATACGCTAAAAATGTTATCAAGATCCATCCATAACTTTTTGAGTTATCGTACTAACTAACAGACAGACGGACAAACTCATAACTTCCTTGGTGGAGGTAATGCATTTATTACAAAATAGGTTATGTGTCTACAATATAAAAATATAAAACATTCAAAAAAATGTACACATTAATATAAAAACAGTGAGGTCTAATAATCTGTTATAATTAGTTGGTTGAACCCAAAAGTGTCAAAAATGTCATATTTAAGAAGAAAAGTTTAAAACTAGAAAGAGGAAAAAAAGACAAAACAATATATTAAATATTTACATTTTCAGGTAACTTTTTTAGTTTTTATAGAAGAGTGTGGGGGGGGTGGATAAGAAGAAACAAGCATTTTCTTACTCAGGATTTCTTTATAAAAGTCCACATTTGTGTAAACTATGGACTTGACACCTGTAATTCCTGAACAGCCGGTCGTCATGGCAACTGGAAAAGAGCAAAGGCTGCGAACGGCAACTTGACCCTGAAAAGATCAATGATCCATGACATGAACAGAGGGTGTGAGGGGGGGGGGGGGTGACTGTACATTTATGGACAGGCTTCCTAATAACAGACATATAAATATAAATACACCCTCAGGTTTGTTCCATTGGTGACAGATGAATGTTGTCATTATTTCACATCTTGTTTTTCTCTTTCTTGTGTTTGTGTCTCATTCACAGATTATCTAAAAAATCTGTTTTGGATTATGTTCTCATAGACACCCCCCCCATTCCCTCCTCCTAATGAAAAATGTAATTTACCAAGACCATTTCATGTATTAGGCAGATTAAATTGTGCATATATAGGCTACCTAACCATAACCTTGTCTTCTGTCACAGATTTTATGTCTGACCTCGGATTAGACGTCAGACAATGTTTGGCCCAAACCTCTCCCTTCCCCCTGTAAAAGCCCAAACATGAGGTTAAAAACCTGTTAGAGGTGGTAAAAGTACTCACATTATGTACTTAAGGAGAAGTACAGTTAAACATTGAATCAACTTCAAAATTCTTTAATTTTTACTTTTTTTCTTGTAATTCTGACTTTTAATGGTCACACACAAAAAAATCTACTTGAATGAACTGAATTGAAATGCATAGAGTTAGGGTAATTTTAATTTAATTTAATTTAATTTGATTCACTCAACTAGATGTTTTTATATGTGACTTTGTGTATTGTGGAAGTGTGTGGAAAAAATACTCTGATAAAACTACAAATACTGATTGAAGTAAAAGTTAAAAAGTACAACTGCTCAAATAATAAGTAATATGTAAAAAAAATCAAAGTAAAACTTATTTTTATTACTTATTATTATGTATTTAATGCGGAAAAATCTGAAAAGTTTCCAACAATAAAGCATTTAAAAATGTAGATAATACTGTGATGACTCTGTGTAATGTTTGATCAGGTCACACTTACTCAGTTTTGTGGATATAGACAAGAAATTATGGGGGAAAAAAAGTCACAATTGAGATTAAAAAGTCAATATTATGAGATTAAAAGTCAAAATTATGAGATTAAAAGTCAAAATTATGAGACAAAGTCATAAATAGGAGAAAACAAATGCATAATTGTGAGAAAAAGAGTCAAAAATCATAATTATGATCCTGAAAATCACATTTTCTGTCCTCCACTGATTTTCCTTCTAAAGTAACTGACATCTGTTTAATTAGAAAATATACTGAGTCTATTTGAAGAATGTAAGAAGAATAAAGTACAGATATTTATCCAAAAATGTAAGGTGTAAAATTAAAAAGGTGCCCAAAAAATAAATACTCCAGTAAAGTACAGGTACCCAAAAATCTACTGAAGTACAGTAATGGAGTACTTTTACTGAGTATATATAGAGTTGAATTGACTTAATATAGAGTCAAATGTTTTTATTGTAGTCACATTTATTTGATCATTTATTGCAATTGACTCATTTTAATAAGAAGCTACAGAATTGTATTTTTTAAAACACTGTCGTCACATGTTACTATATGAGCCACAGTCATATACTCTCTCCTTTAGTGGTAATCCCATTACACATGCATCATATATATAGCATATATATTTATTTTATTATATCCTTTATCTTTTAAATCTTTTTTTTTATTCTATTTGAAACCTAGAGCTGCTACTCAGAATTTCGTTATGGCTGCATAATGACAATAAAGATTCTTGATTCTTGATTACCTTCAATGGCATAAGGCAACTGTTCTTTACACCCCCCCCCCCACCCCCCCCACCCCATGTAATGACATTTGCTTGTAAATATTTGATACTCCTCCATGTTAATGTAAAGACAGAAGCTCCTTCAGATGATCCTGGTGAGTGATATATGTTTAGTTTTATATCACAGTGGGTTTAAAAAAACAAAAACACCTCATACCTGCCTTAAGGTGGAATGAAGATGTACTTTTTTTTCAAATGTTCTTCTTGTTTCCACCTAATTATTCAATAGTTTTGGCATATTCTTGCTAAAGGGAAGAATGTCCCTTTGAGCCGCGAGACAAAAAAAATCAATACCTGAATAATTTTACGCAGCGCTTTTTTGTCAACTCTCTTGTTTCAAAAGTTCCCAAAATGTCATAGAAATACCATCATTCGACCTTCAGATTAAGAAAACACTCCCGGGTGTCAATAAGAGACAATAAGAGTCTGAAAGGACCTGTTTTAATGATAGATTTTACAGCCTTTGTTGCTTTGGTCTCGTCTTTACGCAGATTATTTTCATGATGATCATAGGATGAAGGCTCAGGTTATTATTATTCCTGACCTTCTTCATTCTAATCCTGCAGTAGGAATATTTACCTACATGTACCAGACCAAGGACACATAGTATGACCACGGTACTGCCTCTGACGTGAGCCTCAGCTGCCCTAATACATACTTTTACGCAGACTAATCCTACAAATACGAGCATTAATGAGGTTTGGAGAAGATTAAGACTATTTACAGTTGGTGGATTGCAGTGAATTTTTAGTCATTAATTGTAAATATGTATTTGGTTTTTTTTAATTATATATATATATTAAAATCTCTAATGATGCGAATAATTACTTTGAGGACGCACGTGGATGAGTCGCGAATTTCACTTCGAAGTAAAATTCTGGTAATAATTTGACTGAGGCACAAAGTTTGAAAGACTTGACCGCGTTTGTGTTAAGTTAATAAAGTCAAATATAGTCAGCAACTTATAAAAATGAATGTTTGGTGGCTGTAAAAGCAGTGCGTAAAATCAATAGAACACGGAATTATTTTAACAGCATCGTATTTTATAAAAAAAAAAAAAGCCAAATTAAAAAACAAAGAGTTTTCCAATCCTCATAGAACACAGAGATGATCTTATTTCTTATTCCAACTGTCCCTGCCAGTCAACACAGATAGTCCATAACGAGATGGACTTTAGGCAAAACATCCGAATCAAAGGGACTTTGATGGACCATGTGAATTTCTCTTCTGGGTTTGATCCTACAAATGACCTTTTAATGAACACAATGTTAAGTTAGTGCAGCCTCTCTGTGCTCAGGGGACAAAGCTGCATTCATCCTCTGTTCCTGCCTCATTGCCTGGTCTGAACAGTAACAAAGTGTTTGATGCCACTTCTGATTAGATTCGAACAATAAAGAGACGATGTCCCCTTTATTCCACAACTTGTGTATTTCACTCACGTGCTCCTCTTGAATTATGACCTTCCATCAGAGCTGCAGCTTTCTGCTTCCACTCATCAACATGATCAACTTTGATCAAATGCACGTCCTTAACTCTTTTTAATTGGCCGAATGTTAAGTAAGTTCAGTTCTATTAATAGTAAATGACTCCACAACACGAACAACTCCTGGAAAAAAAACAATGTATTTTTAGAAAAAAGAATGTCATTAAGTGGTAAACACAGAAGAAGTTCACAATCCAACACAATGACAACGACCTCTGTCCAGGTCAAGTCCGTGCGTAAAGTAGAGGACACGGAGTGATCCAGTCATTTAACAACTGACAAGAATTAGTCTTTTACATCAGGCAAAACATACGAAGCCACAGTAAAACATGGAACAACATGTAAGAAAAAGATTTAAAAGGAAATCCAACCAATAAACACATGAAATCAACACAGAGACGAATACCCAAATAATAAATACATATAAATAATAAATAGGTTTACTAACACTACAAGATTGCCATACACAAATTCGGCCAAATATTAACCCTTTAACACCTGAGACTTATGCACAGAAAAATAAACTAAGCAACAAAATGAACAAAAACAGCCAAAGTGATCAGTAAAAATGAAGAAAATAATATGTAACATGAAGAAAGTAAGACACTAACAGAACACACTGGAAGAAAAATAATAAAATAAATAAACAAAACATAGAAAAAAATAAGCAACATCAACAAAAACTAAGAAATATTCACAAAATAACAAATGATTGGAAAAAAATGAAAACAAAAAAAATAAATAAAATGAAGTTTTTAAAAATAATAAGAAGTGACTAGTGTTGTAATTTGGTTCCAGTCGTTTTAGTTTCAGTTTTTTCTTTTTATAAATCTGTTGCTCTTTGACACCTGTACATCAGTTCCATCAATAAAATACTCTGTAAAATAACACTTAAAAAACCTTGAATTATTCAGAATTATTAAACTGAACCATCAGTTCAGAACGTGTCATCGCTGACGCATCAGGAGTTAAAGGGTTAACGGGTCAGTCCTCAAACCTTTGCATCTAGAATTTTTTGCATAAAGTCTTTGAACACGATAAAAACAATGTTGTGCAAAATGAAGCCACATCCACAGTTTGACCGTCCTCCCTGTGCAGCAGCAGCCTCAGCAGCAGCGGCAGCCTCAGCAGCAGCAGCCTCAGATGCAGCCTCAGCAGCAGCAGCAGCCTCAGCAGCAGCAGCAGCCTCAGCAGCAGCAGCCTCAGATGCAGCCTCAGCAGCAGCAGCCTCAGCAGCAGCAGCCTCAGCAGCAGCAGCCTCAGCAGCAGCAGCCTCAGCAGCAGCCTCAGATGCAGCAGCAGCCTCAGCAGCAGCAGCAGCCTCAGATGCAGCGGCAGCCTCAGCAGCGGCAGCCTCAGCGGCAGCCTCAGCAGCAGCAGCCTCAGCAGCAGCAGCAGCCTCAGCAGCAGCAGCAGCCTCAGCAGCAGTATCTCCAGTGTGTCATTCTGAGGTCGTTACTCGGTCAGTGGGTCCTTTTTAGTGCATAAGAAATGTCCCTTTATTCTTTGTGGAACATTTTCCAACAATCTAGAAAAATCAGAACAAGAAATAAAGATTAGATTATCTTAGAAAAATGAAAAGAACTGCGTTTATATCAGTTAAGTGTCATTAGTAGGGATTTTAAATCAATATATCTGTATTAAAATTAGGGCTGCACGATATTAGAAAAACAAACTGACATCGTAATTTTTTAACCGATATATCGTGATATGAAAAAAATGCTCAGGAGTGGTCGACACAGAACATATGAAATATATATATAACTGAAATAATAAAATAAAACAAATGAATGAATGAATGAATAAATATGTAAAAAAAAAATACACAAAAATAAATGAATAGTAAATAAATTTAAATACATTAGAAAAAATACAAATAAATAATTGCAGGACCTGCAGTGTAACAATAACACAAACAAAAACTATTAAACACATTTAAACAACATATTGTGCAGCTTTAATCAAAATGCTGCAGAAATTTTGCAAAAATTAAAAAATAAAATACTTGACAAAAACCATGAATGAGTGTGTGTGTGTGTGTGTGTCTGTGTGTGTGTGTGTGTGTGTGTGTCTGTGTGTGTGTGTGTGTGTGTGTGTCTGTGTGTGTGTGTGTGTGTGTGTGTGTGTGTGTGTGTGTGTGTGTCTGTGTGTGTGTGTCTGTGTGTGTGTGTGTCTGTGTGTGTGTCTGTGTGTGTGTGTGTGTGTGTGTGTGTGTGTCTGTGTGTGTGTGTGTGTTTGTGTGAGTGTGTGTGTGTGTGTGTGTGTGTTCTTCTTCTTCCAGGTCAGTGCAGACTCACCTGCTTCATCTCTTCATCACTGGTCTGAACGCAGTGACCTTATCATCCTGTAACGTCCCACAGGTTTCACTGAGGTCAGATGACTGTGACTCTGCTTTGTCACCAGAGAACCCTGCACGTCCCAAAAAAAGAGGTACGTCTGACAAAGGCTTATGACGGGTCACTGCATGCAACTCAAAGTTCAATATTTATGACAAAACCAACTTTATATATATAAATATATATATATATATAGATCCAGTTATGGAAAAAATAATACACCACCAAAAGTCATCAAAACAATGTAAGTATTAATTCCTGTTTGTATCATGTGACTAAAAGAGACATAAAAGGAAACATGAAAAACCAAAAACTACTGTTTTTTTTTTTAGTATAATGACACATACACTGAAAAAAGTTAAACATTGAATCTACTTTAAAAAAATCTTCAATTTTGACTTTTTATGGTCACACATAAAAACACCCAGCTGAGTGGAACCACATTAAATTAAATTGGGTTGTTTTAATTTAATTTCATTTAATTTGATTTGATTCACTCAACTAGATGTTTTTATGTGTGACCTATTAAAAAATATTTTTTTAAGTTGATTCAATGTTTTTTTTCAGTGTATTTTAAAGAAAACAAAGTCTTATTCATTCATTCATTCATTCATTCATTCATGCACCAGAGGGAGCATGTGAGAGTGAATGAATACACTAATGTAAAGCACTCTGAGTGGCCAAAAAAGTGCTATATAAATGTAATCCTTTATTATTATTATTATTATTATTATTATTATTATTACTCATTAACTCAGATTAATCCATCATTGTGATGAATGTGATTAAAACATTTAACACCAGTAAATAGAAACAGCTGATTCCAGTTGTTGAATAAACCTGTTAATTGTATATAGTAAATGCATAGTTCTACATATGTTTTGAATATTTGTTTTTTTTGTATTTTAGTACAGCTTTTGAATATGATTGGAAGATGTCATGCATTTTTGTGTTAGTTTATTTGTTTAGAAATTTTCTATATTTTTCTCTATGCATTTTTTGTATTTTAGTGTATTTAGTGGGAAATGTAAGTATAAAAAACCTAAACAGAGACAGAACAGTCGATTACATAAAGTGTTCTGAGTTAATCTAAAAAAAACCTGTAATTAATCTGATTAAACATTTAATCATTTCACAGTTCTATTCTTCTTCTTCTTTTGTTCATATAAAAACATTTGACTTAAATGACACTAGTGTGTGTCCTTCACTTCCTCCAGTTGTTGACAGTATTGACCTTGTTTTCTTTATTTTCTAGATCATTTTAATCCCTCTTATAAGTAAAGGTTCATTTCTTTAAACAAATATCATAACAACCAAACTATCTGATGACACTTTCACATCCTATCTGTCCATGTTGTCTTTAATAAGAACCACTTCCCTTCTTCATTAACAGTCGTTAAATGAGTCGTACCTTCGTACTGATACGTGTCTGCTAGTGCAGCATAGGATGAACAGTGCAGTTGGACGCCCTTGTGACTGTAGCCGCCAGTGCCGTAGACTTTCGAGTGTAATGACGAGCTCTCAGGGAAGGAGTTCTCAGCAGCGTTGACACCAGAGGACTCGTGCAGAACCCTCATCCCAGCGCACTGTCCACTAGCGGCTCCAGGAAGTCTGCTGCCGTCCAGCTGGCAGGAGGACGTCCCCGTCCTCAACTCAGAGCCTTGCTGCTGGGGGCTCAGTATGACCCCCGACGCCGCCGTACGAGCCAGAGACCAAATCCGCGGTTTATCCGAGGACTCGAAGTGAGACAGGGACACAGTCCCCGTTGGGCCGGATGAGGACGTCGCCTTGGATACCACCGGATCCAGGAAGTCAGACGGGAGAGGAGGGAGGGTGGTGACATTTTTGACGGCGCAGGGGAAGGTGTGGAAACTGTTAGTTAAACTCAGGTGCAGTTCGGAGCCGCAGTCTCTCTTTTGGGGAGGGGCTGTGGGTAGTGCCATGACCCTCTGCAGGTCCTGCTCGTCTCCAGCCACTTTTTCACAGTCACTGTCCAGTTTGTCACAGTCGTCCTCATCCATGTCCTCCAGGTCGCTCAGATGTAACTCCTTTTCCTCCTTGCAATCACTCGAGTCTTAATATAAAAAAAAAGAAGACAGTTGACACCAAGGACAGACACAGGAAGTGTCCCTGACTGAAGGGTTTTCAAATTAAAATAAACAATAAACATTCGAGCTCTTCAAACACAATAGTTATTTATAGAGTCTCATTATTGAGTCACATCTATTGTTTTTGTCTTTGACTCAGTGTTTACTTTAGTGAAGCGGGTTCTGACCCACTTGTGTTCATAGAACCTTTTACCTTTGGTCAAACAGTCCTCGCTCTTGTTCAACTCGTCCTTCCTGTCGTCACCGGCCTTATTCTTTGGTGACCAGGTCATCTTGTTCTCCTTCTTTAACCTCCTCCTGGCGTTGGCGAACCAGGTGGACACTTGGGTGAGGGTCATTTTGGTGATGATGGCCAGCATGATCTTCTCCCCCTTGGTGGGGTAGGGGTTTTTACGGTGCTCGTACAACCAGGTCTTCAGGGTGCTGGTGGTTTCACGGGTGGCGTTCTTTCTTCTGGCTGTCCCATTAAAGTCCACCGTCCCGTACCTGGAAGGGACCACACACAGTTAACGCTGTCGGTGAAGGATGACAAAACTGACACCCTACACCAGGGGTGTCAAACATGCGGCCCGGGGACTAAATCAGGCCCCTGAAAGGGTCCGGTCCGGCCCCTGGGACACATTTGTGAAATACAAAAATGATGGTGAATCCACTGAGAATTAAAATCCAGGTTCCACATACAGAGCAAAATGGGTCAGATCATAATAACATATAAATATTGACAAGTCTACATTTTCATTTCAACATATTCATGTAATTTTACTGTATTTACAATAAAACAAACTATCATTTCACAAAAAAAGTGTAAGTTTAAGGATGTTCTGCCTGTTTTTAAATGTTTGTAGATGCACTAATAAATAATCTGTACGTTGTAAAATGACAAAGACAAATGATAATGTTAAAATTGCATTTAGTTTTGTGTAGAAGTGTCAGTTTATTCATGTTATTGACATTATTTTAAAGGACAGTTGGTAGAAGTGAACACTTTCATCACATCATTTAACTTTTTTTTTTTTTTGCTCTCAAACAGAAACATTTGGAGTTGACATTATTTATATGTTATCTTATTATTTTAGTTTTACAACCCAAATTTGGTTTAATGTGGCCCCTGAACTAACCTGAGTTTGACCCCCCCCCCCCCCCCACACACACACACACACACACACACTCTCTGCTGTTTGTATTAAATGTTCTAAAAATATGAGTTAAAACATGACGTTTGTTCTGACTGGAGCATTAATGGCTGTTTTGTTTTTTCTCATCACTCGTAGGATGTTTTTCGTGCGGTCGTCTTGGACATAAATGAAGGTCAGTGACATCGATAGATGTGAGTCTTACCTGTCGTACTGATACTGTCCCAGTGAATGATCATAAGGATAATATGCAGCAGTCTGAGTGATGCCTGTGCTGTCCTTAATGTCATACTGAGGATTCTGCAAAAGAAAAAAAAAGGACTTGTTTAAGATTTGGAACATTGATTAAAAACATTTACTTTGAATAATTTTCAGAAAATTTTACAAAAATATATTTTTCATCCATTAAATCAGTCAAAAAAATTAAGCCTTGTTTTATCCATGTTAAGTTAAAACACAGACTTTGGGACTGAACTGTTTTGTTTGTTTTTTTTTTCATTTATTGAATATATTTTGGAATAGAATTTATGACTCACTGGTGCAGGAGACGACATTTTAGTAGGAATTTGTATTTTTAAAAAGAAAATAAGGAGAATAAAATAAACGTACACCTGCCATGTGAGCAGTAAACAGGCAGGACATTATTATTATTTTATTCACTATAAAATCTAACCTTTTGGAGTTACATTGAGTCACTTAGGATGAAAAATACAAATTAATTTATATTTCTGTAATTAAAAGTCATATTAGTTTACAGTATGAAGACTGTTAATGGACGTAAAGGTAAGAATAGATGCTACATTAGACACTTCTGGACATACAAATATTTAGTGTGATATAAATTAATTAACAAAAGGCAGTTAATTGATCTGCCCAGTTTAGTGGAGACGACATGTTAGTAGGAATTTGTATTTTTACAAAGAAAGAAAGGAGAATAAAATAAACGTACACCTGCAGTAAACAGACAGGACATTACTATTATTTTATTCACTATAAAATCTAACCTTTTAGAGTTACACTGAGTCACTTAGGATGAAAAATACAAATTAATTTACATTTCTGTAATTGAATCTTGCTAAAGGCTCATGTTAGTGACAGTATGAAGACTTTTAATGGAGGTAAAGATAAGAATAGATGCTACATTAGACACTTCTGGACATACAAATATTTACAGTCATATAAATTGATAAACAAAAGGCAGTTAATTGATCTGCCTCAGCCCCCCCTCCCTCCCCCCTTTTAGCATCAAATGAGTGTGAAGTGAGCCCACCAGAGTGGAGTAGATCGCGGATGGGTCGGTGCTGTAGGGGAAGTAGTTGGCGTAGTTCTGACTGGCTGCAGCCGCGGCGGCATAAGGGGAGCTGTAGACCCCCAGAGCCGCGTTCAGTTCCGTCCTGCTGCTCAGGAGACGGTTCTCATAGGACGGACAACAGAAGGAGGCGGCGGGGGTCTGGGATCCGCCTGTCCCGTCAGAGACAGACCTGGAAATCGAATCGCAGCAAGTCGTACTGGGGTTTGCCGACACGAAAAACTGCATGAAGAGAATCGTGGACAGACACTGTCATTGTTCAGCTGTGGAGGACAAGTGGACGGGACTGTGTGAGACACTGGTGCAGCTTCAGCCAAAAAAAAAAAAAGACTGTTGACTTGTTTGTTGTTGTCATAAAGCAGGTGTCATTATTTGATCTTGTCAGCCTCAGGTAAGTTACTTTTATAAGAATTCATAGAATGTGAGAAACTTCATAAGAAAACACTTGTACCAACTGTGCTTTTTGTCCTTTTAATAAAACAATTATTTGTTATATTAAAGTGAAGTGTTTGTGCATTTGTTGTAGTTATTGTAAATATTTGTGCGTAAATGTGACCACATCCATCTTATAATTCAATTGAATATATGTTAGAAGAAAAGTCTGTAGCTGAATAAATGTAAAGTAGTCCATCACATATTTGTAATTTATATATATACATATAAAAACACACACGTGTGTTAATTTAATAACATATAGAAAGTTAATAGATAAAAGTTGGATGACAACTTTCCTTGCACACAAACTTCTGTCCCTTCATCGACTTTAACTTCTTTTAAACTTGTCACTGAGTCGATAATCAGACAAATCATGTAAAAATATGAATGCACCACAAGTTCTAGAAGCTTCCATCACCATCCCAGTTGTCAGACAGACGTACAACACGTCGCAGTAATTGAAATATGTTTAGAATGTGTTCGTTGTGCGTAACAGCCCAGTGTGCAATAGGTGACATTCATGTCTATTGTCATCAGAAAAAACACGTGAGTTCATTCATAATTCAGTGTAATTGGACACGAGTGGGTGTATATCGATATTTGGTGAAACAACAAAAGCATCACAAGAAAAAAAAAAAAAAAGCTGTCAATAACAGACACTCGTGTGTAAAATGTTCCTCATTCTATTAAAGTGTTGTGACAAGTGAAATAAAAAATAAAGATGCCTCCAAAACACATGTAGACAAAAGTTAAAAGGATGAATTAAAACATTTCTTACCTGTGAAGTTGCATTGTAAGGATATCCAAACTGAGAGAAGGACATAGCTGCTTCTTTTGTTACCATCAGCAATATTCTTTCTTCACCCTTGATCGATTGCAACCAATTCTACTTCAAATCCACCGTCTTCCACACATTTCCACGCACGGCCTTTCGCTCAATAATAGATGACTTCAGTCATAGGAGGGAGACTTCAGGCTGGTACCAGCTGAAGATTGTTTTATATGAATGAATAATCCCCCCCAAGGACCCGATAAGAAATGAAATTAAGCGTCATTAAGAGCAAAAAAAAAATAGTTGTTGTGTTAGCTGAAGGAGGCTTAAAGGATAACGTAAGACTTGCAAGATATGGACTCTGCTTGTGCTATTATTTGTGCCTCTATAGTTCTTTAGCATTCATCCATGCAAGGGTATCAGCGTGACGTCACTGTAAATCCCGGAACGGCAGGGTACCAAGGATAGAATAATGTCTTTGCCAATCACGTCCAACGCAGGCTTTTCTTAAGGTGCTCTGTACACATTTATTTACTGCTTTACCAAGAAAAAAAAGTGTAAAATAATGGTATTATAGGTTACACTTCTACACTTCTAGGGTTGTCAACACATAAAAAAAACACTGTGAAGTTAAATAAATGAGAGGAAATTCTGAAATAAAAAAGAATGAAAAATACAATAATCTGATGATATGATTTAGTGCATTAAAACAGACTTTATTTTATTTTTACACAGTAGAAAAGAGAAGCCTGTGAAAAAAAATATCTGAAGTTGATTCTTACACATCACATTTATATATATATATATATATATATATATATATATATATATATATATATATATATATATATATATATATATATATATATATATATATATATATATATATATATATATATATAATGTATAATATGTGTGTGTATATAAAAGTACTTTCTTCTTCTTCTTTTTTTAATGTCGACCTCTGTTCCTCTCTTGGCCAGAGGTCCAGCCCGGAGTTAATGACGATGATGTTTCTATCGTTGTCTATTAGAGAGAGGGGCAGTCCCAGCAGGAACAGTTAGAGGGGTTTTTGGCAGGTCAATAGACCAGTGATTGATGCGCGCCTGGAGACCTACGTGACCATTACGCGTAATGCGTAATTGTATCAATTAACAAATGGATACATGCCCTTGTTTAACCAACGACTAACAGAGTGAAAATATGCCTTAGAGGTGAAATCCAAAGAGCTATGCTGGAAAAAAAAAAGACAGTGGAAGCCTTACTCCCCAGTCTAATTAAATATCCGTGGATGGGGGCGACGAGAATTGCATTTTAATTGAATGATGCTCATTTCTTGAAAGATGGGTAAGGAATGATGCTGCCTCACGGTGAATGAAAGCAGAAATAATTTTAAACTTTATTACATCAACATTCCAACTATTATCAGCTGTTGTCTTACCCTGTCCCATAAACATTAACCCTTTAAACTTCCAAGGGTCCACATATAGGCCGGAAGTAATCGCTCCCCCCCCTGTGTGACGCTCAGATATATGTGCTTAAGGGGAGGGGGTTCTTTCTGACCCCCTCCCCCCCAAAGTGCGCATCATTTTTTGTTTAGTGAGTGACAGCTATGAACAGTTCTACTGAGTCACGTGACCCGCCTGTTTTATATTATCAGGGGTTGTGTCAGGTTACCATTGTAAGGGCTGAGTCTTTTTTGGGACACAGTCCTCCCTGCTCTGTCTTTGCAGGAGTCCCCCTCATGTCCTCTGGAGACACTGCTGCCATTACAGGCTTCCTCTCAGAGGGGCGCTAAAGAGCTGCGAGTAGCACATGAAGATCTGCTGTGAGAGATTTTCCACAGAGATAAAGTGGACACAGTGGACTCATGTGGTCCAGACGGGACTGTCCCACACAAAGACTGTGGTTCTGACATGATCAGTTACCAACAGCAGAACCTGTTGGTCCTCATGGTGACACTTCCTGCAGAAACAAAAATATATTTATCCATAAACTAATATATTACTGCCTGAAATTGAACATAAAAATATAAATGTATATAAAATACAGTAAAATATATAGTGTCAGTATATTACAATATATTTAAAAAAAACATAAAGAATTTACATTTTCCATGTATTGAGACATATATGACAATTTATGTGTAAATGTCCTCATCTTAATATATAATGTACTTAATACTATACACAATACACATACACACACACACACACATATATACATATATATATATATATATATATATATATATATATATATATATATATATATATATATATATATATATATATATATATATATATTGAAAAAGTAGATTTAATGATGTTCTGCCTGTTATTAAATGTTTTGTGTATTTGTAGATCCACTCATAAATAATCTGTACACTGGAAAAAGTCAAACATTCAATCAACTTAAAAATTATTCTTCAATAGGTCACACATAAAAACATCTAGTTAAGTAAATTAAATTAAAATAACCCTAACCCTATCCCATTTAATTTGATTCACTCAACTAGAATTTTTTATGTGTGACCATAAAATAATCTAAATGATATATAGTAGTGTATTACTATTGTTTGTTTGTATGTTTTATTTGCACATATAAACATATACAGAAGGTAAAAAAAAATCACATACATGAATAAAACAGAATATAGAAAGTAAATGACTTATACATAATAAATGTGCTGGAAGGTTTGTTCTTGTCCACCTCCATTCCAATTAATGATAATAATATTAATACAAATATAGGGAAATATAATTTGTTATTGATATGATAATAAAGATGCAAACTTATGACCTAAAATATTGTTAATGCAATGAGATAATGGGACTTAGAACTTAAATATAATAACTTCACCTAATTTTTTAAAAAGTGTAAAACCTAACTTTACATTAATGTAACCTAATATAAGTCAAATGGGGGTGGGGAAGAGAAGTGAGTGATAATAATAATAATAATAATAATAATAATAATAATAATAATAATAATAATAATAATAATAATAATAATAATAATAATAATAATAATAATAATGGATTTATACAACACTTTTTTGGCCACTCAAAGCACTTTACATTAGTGACCCATTATTCATTCACTCTCACATGCTCCCTCTGGTGGTGGTAAACTACATATGTAGTCACAGTTGTCCTGGGACAGACTGACAGAAGCATGGCAGCCATTTTGTGCCTATGGTCCCTCTGTGTGTTCTAGTTCTGTGTGTTCTAGTATTGTGTGTTCTAGTATTGTGTGTTCTATTGTTGTGTGTTCTAGTATTGTGTGTTCTAGTACTGTGTGTTCTAGTATTGTGTGTTCCAGTATTGTGTGTTCTATTGTTGTGTGTTCTAGTTCTGTGTGTTCTAGTATTGTGTGTTCTATTGTTGTGTGTTCTAGTACTGTGTGTTCTAGTACTGTGTGTTCTAGTATTGTGTGTTCTCTAATGTGGCGTCAGTAAACTGATGTTAAGAACCTTTACCTGATTGGATGTTTGTACTGACATGACACGCCCCCTCTGGGTGACGTTCCAGACACTTCCGTCAGGTCGCAGGTACAGATGTCCCAAAATCAGAACTAATAGAGTGAAGCATACATTCATTGCCATGGCAACCACACTGTAAATGTAAGGCAATCGATTGTTGATGAAACTTTAAAAATACAAGTTTCTAGAATTTAAAATGTAGATGATTATTAAAGTATAATTAAATTAAAACATTAACTTATTATTCTAAGGTTCTGTCAGTCCTACTGGGGACGAAGTCTGGGTTCAGTGTCATATGGACATATGGACATGTGGACAGACAGAGCCAGGACATGAACCTCTGACCCTTCAGTCATTGGACGACCCTTTCTACCAACTGAACCACAGCTTTAACCCCCTAAATAAAATAACTGTTTAGTGATTAGAATGTTTTGGTCTGATCGATAATTGGTGTTTTTTGTTCTGAAGTGATATTTCATCATCTCCTACATCAGTTAAGTTCATTTTCTTCAATCATCCTCATTTGAAACAATAGATATGTAACCCCCCCCCCCCCCCACACACACACACACATCACCACAAAATTCTAATAATTTCCAGATCTACTCATTACTAACCTACCCTGAAAATTTCATCCAAATCTGTCCATTAGTTTTTGACTTTTCTTGATAAATAACAAACAAACAAACAAACAAAAACATAACATCCTTGGCAGAGGAGTTTCAATTAAACTATCTGTAAAAATATTCAGTGCAATATATGTTTTATGTTTGTCAATATATGATCAAATCATATCTTGCTGTATATTGTATTTTATATATATATATATATATATATATATATATATATATATATATATATATATATATATATACTACATTTCCATATATGTGAATATATATTTTGAATATAATGCATTCTATTTGTAAATATTTTTTCATATATTTGAATTTCAGGCAGTTTCAGACCTTCTAAAACAGGACTGTTCTTGGTAAACACATCATATTTTTATTTTTACAGTTTGTTTTTTTCTTTCAGTCTTTTCACCTTGGCCTCAATTCACAGTTCTTGTTTATTTCCACTGAAGCAAAGTTTGACAGTAACATTTGTGGAATAATTATACTGCATAAGCACACATTTGGGAACCTAAACTACAAATTAAAAACTTCATGTATCATTTGTTTGTTATTTAAAAGGTTGGTTTATATGATTTTTTTTTTTGGTGTGTTTGTTTTTTGTGGTTGTTTGGTTTTGAAGGAAAGTAGAAACACATTGAACTCCTTTACAATATGTGGCTGTATTAAGTAAAGAGTTTCCTGCCTTTCTGTGTACGGGATAAAAGTGAAACAAGCTCAGTGTAATTGCATGACCGTGGTTGATGCTTTTCTACAAGGACATGCATGATGGCCCAAGTGCATATGGACACACTCATGCATAATGCATGTCCAGCAGTCAGTGCAGATCTCACTGAATCAGGCCAAAATGAAAACTAATTGTCATGGCGGAGTGACCACTGCGCCCTTCCCTCCTCTGTGTGGGACATAAAAAAACCCTCTTAGTTAGTTTGTAATCACACTGGGACAAACTCCTCCATTTCTAACTTGTGTCTGCGGCTCCTATAACTATAACTGTTACCAATCAAATAGTTTGACCTTTTCTATAAAATAATCAATTAATCAATCAAACAAACTTTATTCATATAGTACTTTAGTTTGACTGTGATTCATTTTTAACACATAAAGTGAAACTGATTCAATTAATGTGTCTGAAAAAGAAATTATTCTAACTTTATGAGCAACTGTGTGTATATTGAATTATTAGTTTTGCTAATTTTACACTTTTTTACAATTGGTTATATTGCTATATAAAATACTCCATCTACTTATACTTTTTTTCTTGATTTTTAATTGGAATCACAAGAGCAGGGGCGGTTTATTGTCACCATCATCACATTTAGAATACGTGATTTATTAGATAAGATAACATAACATAACATAACATAACATAACATAACATAACATAACATAACATAATATAACATAACATAACATAACATAACATAACATAACATAACATAACATAACATAACATAACATAACATAACATAACATAACATAACATAACATAACATAACATAATATAACATAACATAACATAACATAACATAACATAACATAACATAACATAACATAATATAACATAACATAACATAACATAACATAACATAACATAACATAACATAACATAACATACATAACATAACATAATATAATATAACATAACATAAGATTTTATCCTTTATTCCACCATGAGGAAATTGAACAGTTTACAGCAGCAACACACCAGTGCAAAAGAGAAGGCTGTTAGAAATAAACATTATTAAAAGTAAAAAAAAAAAAAAAAAAAAAAAGCACAACAACCAAAAAACAGAAAACTACGTATAAAGTTTGTAAAGTACATATTTAAATAGTGATTGCATGTATATGTGATGTGTTATGGAGGTGGTGGAGGGTTCTGTTCTACTGCTATTCAGGTAAAAACAAAACAGTTTTTAATTGTTCTTATCCATAACATGTTTATTTATTTACATTTATTGTAAGTATATGCTGTGTCCATCTGTCCGTCCGTCCACATTAAATGACTGTATTCACATAAGTTTTTGATTTGGTCAAAATAATAATAAAACATTATATTATTGGAGTTCAAAATAAGCAAAGCAAGTGCATTTAAAACTTTCTTTTAGGGTAAAAACTATGTGTAAAACCTAAAACCAAACTGTCAGAGTTTGGAAAAAATGCCATTTTTAACCAAATATTATTTATATACTTTAAGTGAGTATATAAATACTACTCAGACTTTATAGTATTTTTTTCAGACCTAACAAGTACAAGACTCTATTATTTCTAGTTCTACCCAGATCTTGTGGTTACTAATGAGTCTAAGTAATGCACGCATCCTCCATTAAAAGCATCACTGGGTGGAAAGAGGGGGAAAAAATGGAAAGGTTAAGTCAACACTCAATAGCTCCCAGCCGTATTCTCCTACTTAATACATTTCCTATGCTGACTTAATGAACCACACAAAGCCTTTCTGGTTTTTCATCAGATGGGGGGTTGGTGATGGCAGTGAAGGGAGGGTGTATGAAATGGTAATAAGGGCAGATAGACGGGAAAGATGGAGGGAGAACCTCGAGCCGAACAGTGGGATGAAGCTGCACCTACCTGGAGGTGTGCGATCTCATTAAAGCCAAATTGGTATATGCCAATAAAACCAAGGCACTTGGAATTATTACATACGCACATACGCTGCTGCGTACTCACAAACTTCCCTCATGGAGAACATTATTAGTGCTGCTAAATTATCCAAAACGGAAAAAAAGTAATAAATATTTTTAATGAGATGCACATAATAGAGCAAAGTCAGATGTGGTCACAGCAGTGGCCGTTACCACCAAAAACAAACATCTGCAGGGTTAGAGCCAATAATTACACAATACAAAGAGTCATTAAAGCTTCATCAAATGGAGACACAGGAAAAAAAAAAAAAAAAAGACCAGGAAAATATGATTTAACTATGACTTGTTACTGTGTGACTCCATGTAGAACAGACAGAAAACAAAAGGAACAATAACTGTACATGATAAGAGTCAAGTTTACTGTGTATTAGAAATGTCTGAGCTGCTTTGACTTTTATTTATCCATCTATCTATCTATCTATCTATCTATCTATCTATCTATCTATCTATCTATCTATCTATCTATCTATCTATCTATCTATCTATCTATCTATCTATCTATCTATCTATCTATCTATCTATCTATCTATCTATCTATCTATCTATCTATCTATCTATCTATCTATCTATCTATCTATCTATCTGTCTATCTATCTATATTTATATCTATCTATTTATATATATATATATATATATATATATATATATATATATATATATATATATATATATATATATATATATATATATATATATATATATATATATCGTAGTGTTAAAAACAATCATAATGTTGTTGTTTTTTTGTAATGTCGTGCAGCCCTAGCATGAATGGACAAGCGTAATTGAGTTTTCATTTGCAGTCTAATCACTTTGATTGTTTCTAGTCAGATGTTTAAGTCAAACAAACCCAAGGCATTTCATGTTGGGAGCCACACATCCCAGAGGCCCCTGGGGCTCCTGGGAGACAGGGTGAAAGAGAGGGAGAAAGAGACACACAGGGCGAACGACAGACAGAGAAAAGAGAGTGTTGTTTGTGTGCTGGCAGAGTCCCCTTGAGGCTCTACTGTAAAGCTATCATCAGTGGTGGTGTCAGGGATTTGTAGCTTGTCACAGAGAGAGAGAGAGAGAGAGAGAGAGAGAGAGAGAGAGAGAGAGAGAGAGAGCTGGCAGTGACTCTGGGAAATAACTGCTTATAGAGAGTCTGGCTGTGTACGAGAAATAGAGCAATGGTGAACAAGTGGGAAGAATGTGTGCCTGTTTTCTCCCTGTGTGTGTGTGTGTGTGTGTGTGTGAGTGTGTGTGTGTGTGTGTGTGTGAGTGTGTGTGTGTGTGTGTGTGTGTGTGTGTGTGTGTGTGTGTGTGTGAGTGTGTGTGTGTGTGTGTGTGTGTGTGTGTGTGTGTGTGTGTGTGTGTGAGTGTGTGTGTGTGTGTGTGTGTGTGTGTGTGAGTGTGTGTGTGTGTGTGTGTGTGAGTGTGTGTGTGTGTGTGTGTGTGTGTGTGTGTGTGTGTGTGTGTGTGAGTGTGTGTGTGTGTGTGAGTGTGTGTGTGTGTGTGAGTGTGTGTGTGTGTGTGTGTGTGTGTGTGTGAGTGTGTGTGTGTGTGTGTGTGTGTGTGTGAGTGTGTGTGTGTGTGTGTGTGTGTGTGAGTGTGTGTGTGTGTGTGTGTGTGTGTGTGTGAGTGTGTGTGTGTGTGTGTGTGTGTGAGTGTGTGTGTGTGTGTGTGTGTGTGTGAGTGTGTGTGTGTGTGTGTGTGTGTGAGTGTGTGTGTGTGTGTGTGTGTGTGTGTGTGTGTGTGAGTGTGTGTGTGTGTGTGTGTGAGTGTGTGTGTGTGTGTGTGTGTGTGAGTGTGTGTGTGTGTGAGTGTGTGTGTGTGTGTGTGTGTGTGTGTGTGTGTTTTTGTCATCCAGTTGTGTTTACATATCTTCTACCAGTTGTGTTAAAGTTGCTGTGGAGTCGTTGCACATGTTGTCTCTTTCTGCATTAATCTTATGAAATGATTTTTGGGACATAATTGAACACATTCACAGGAACTCATCCATATGTGGGACGTGTGTCTGCATCGTGTTGTGATTTTTTTAAACTTTACAGGTGTCATTCTGCTGAAAACCACTTTTACACCCTCCTCGTGTCTCCATCTAAACGGCAACAAACGCACATGTTCACATTGCGTCTTTACGTCACATGTGTTTACGTCACATAACCTTTGACCTTACATTCATACACTGAGCAGGTAAAGAAAAAACATGTGGGACAACATGGATCCCACAGATCTTCCAGCTGCATTAGCATTAGCACTAGCATTAGCATTAGCATTAGCGTTAGCATTTGCATTAGCACGAGCATTAGCATTAGCATTGGCATTAGCACTAGCATTAGCACTAGCATTGGCATTAGCATTAGCACTAGCATTAGCACTAGCAGCTGCAGTAAATGACATTACACACATACCATAGATGAACAGAGACATGTGGACACTTACAGACGTCAAAAACAGAAGAGGACATAGTATAAAAGAACCACAGTTTGGTCTAGATATATAAAACTGATTCATTTGTATAAAATCTGTATTTTCTTATTCTTGGTTGTTTTTTCTTTTAGCATCCCTATCATTTGTACTTCTCACCATGATCTTTATATTATTATGATCACAGTTTGACTTTTATTTGAGGTCACAGGCATGTACCCTAATGTTACAGTTCTACAGTTGTTTTTCAAATATATCTTGTGAATATTATGAAAATATGCAAAGAAAAAGAAAATGGATAAAAAGAAAAGCATTATAGTATATATAAGGTGTATAAGTATATATATTATTATTGCATCATTTTCTAGTTCTTCTAAGAATAAAGTTGTCGCTGATGGTTTGAATTCGATCTGTTTTCTGTGTTCAATGGACAAAAGCCATGACGTATTTTTGACACTTTCTTCCATATTTATTTGATGCTCAACTACAACCAAACACACGTGTATATCCCAAATATGCACGGATTAGTTTCCTGTAAATACGTTTAATATTGTCCCAAAACTCGCTCCATATAATCTACACCCACGGTCCTCAAACTGGGGTCCGCGGACCCCTAAGGGGACGTGGCGCATGTCCAGGGGGTACGCGAAATTATTCACGGTTTTGTTTTTTTGGTTTTTTTGCTGTTTTATTTTGAAATGCGGAAGTTTTATTTTGTAGCGAGCGGGCGGAAGTAACAGCGCTGTTTGACGCCAGCTTGACTAAATTGAGCCGGAGCGAGTCACAGGCTATTTTTAGCTTTTGTTCCGTTTATTATTTTAAAAATTGTTGTTTCTGAAGTGTTCATTTATATTATAATACCTGAAAATGTGGCTGGTTTGCACAAACGCACTATTAAAAAAGGTTATCATTGTTTCATAATAATCATTGTTGAAGTGGGTTTTTTTTTAACATTTTCAGTATCGCGAGGATGAGGGGGGACATGGAAAAATGTCACCCCTCCAAGGGGGACCTGGGTCAAAAAAGTTTGAGAACCCCTGGTCTACACATTCATTCATTCATTCATTATCTGAACCCGCTTTATCCTCACTAGGGTCGCGGGGGTCACTGGGGGCCTAATCCAGCTACAATGGGCGAAGGCGGGGTACACCCTGTATGAGACGCCAGTTCATCTCAGGGCTGAACATATATAGACAAACAATCACTCTCACATTCACACCTATGGACAATTTTAGATTAACCAATTAACCTATCAGTGCATGTGTTTGGATGGTGGGAGGAAACCGGAGTGCCCGCCGAAAACCCACGCGGACACGGGGAGGACATGCAAACTCCAGACAGAAAGGTCTGGTACGGGATTCGAACCAGGGTCCTTCTTGCTGTGAGGCACGAGTGCTAACCACTGCACCGCCGTGCCGCCCCTGATCTACACATTTAGACACAAATATGATCAAATATGTGCGTTCGGTGGCCTTCAATGGGAGGTCTGTCGGCTCCCACCCTGCTACTATGGCCATGTTTGTATATGTGTGGTCTTCACCAAGATGGATGCTGACTTCAAACCAAAGTTTCCCTCAAGGCGGTGGGCCAGCAGCAGCAGAACGCTGTTGTCGGGTAAATACATGTATCTGCTTGAAAAAAGTTCCTCTGGAATGATGAATGGACGGCTAATTTTCTCATTGACAACCATGTATTTCTAAAATCGCATTTTGGCGGTTGACCAACTTTCGAGGGCCCGAGGGTCATGAAATTCACTCGACTCATAAATGATCATGTCAGTGTTCAAACAGAGGAAGAAAGGGGGAAAAAAAAGAAAGCGAAGGAAAATTGCAGTTACATGGTTTCCTTCTGACTGCAGCTGCTAAACCCACATCAGCATTGTGGCTCATCTCTAGGGCCCACAGAGGCAAAAAGACAGTTCCTATTACTGTCAGTCCAATTACCGGCCACAGCACAGCCACTGCTGTCAACACCAGAGGGGTCATGCTATGCATCGCTGTCGGTTTTTTCACATGTATAGTCATATGTTCTATGTAGGAGAACTGGTATGTAATGCAGCATATGCAGTACAAATGGTTGTCAACATCCACTTGAATATGGTCCCATAAATTAGACATTATTTGGGGTCAAAGGTTGAGTAAGACTCTCAGCCGATAATAAAACACCTTAACCTCAGAATAGAATAAGTATGTAAACACAAACATTTATTTCTTATTTTACAAACTTGGAGGCACTGCTTGATTGAATCTGTTCCTATTGCTGTGAGATAAACAGTCAATAACTGCACAGACACCAACCTGAGAAAAATGTTGTTGTTCAGTCCCAGTAGTTGTAGATTATTGGACATGAGGCAGTTATTGTTACTGTATATTAACTAGTTCTATATTAACTAGTTCTACAAAAACTACAGTGGGACTGATATATGGATTAATACTGGTACTGATTAGTGACTGGGAATTTAGACTTTACTTATTGAACCTTATATTTGGAAAACCTTCATAAAAACCATTCATTGACAGTCCACCTTATAGTCCAGTCCACCTTATAGTCCAGTCCACCTTATAGTCCAGTCCAGTCCACCTTATAGTCCAGTCCACCTTATAATCCAGTCCACTTTATAATCCAGTCCACCTTATAGTCCAGTCCACCTTATAGTCCAGTCCACCTTATAATCCAGTCCACCTGATAGTCCAGTCCACCTTATAATCCAGTCCACCTTATAGTCCAGTCCAGTCCACCTTATAGTCCAGTCCACCTTATAATCCAGTCCACTTTATAATCCAGTCCACCTTATAGTCCAGTCCACCTTATAGTCCAGTCCACCTTATAATCCAGTCCACCTGATAGTCCAGTCCACCTTATAATCCAGTCCACCTTATAGTCCAGTAAATACATTAATTCCATAATGTGTTTCAGTCTAATACAGTGATTGACTGTAAACTATTGGTGCAGGGTCCTACATGGAGTAGTGCATATATATATATATATATATATATATATATATATATATATATATATATATATATATATATATATATATATATATATATATATATATATATATATATATATATATATTTGCTTGTGGTTTTATGGTATTCACCATATACACGTATACACCAAGAAGTGTAGGATGTGATGAGAAGCGGTCTAAATACTAAAACACTTTCCAGTCCAGAAGACAGTGTTCTGGGCTCAGTCTGTCGGCTGAGCTGCTCTCGTGTTGCACCACAGAGACAGAAATGCCCAGCCCCATCTGGTCCTGGTTCAGTCTGGTTTACTGTAAAATGGTGCCAATACAAATAGCTTTGCTTGATGTTTGTTTGCATAAATTGTTTTGAAAGGCTTCACCAAGAGTTTTTTGGGTGGATTACGGTGGGGAAGTTAGGGAGCCAACCGATATAAGTGAATAATCCTCTCTGAGCTGACAGTTAGATTTGCTCTTCTTCAAAAATAAAAAAATAAAAAAGATTGTTTGGGATTTTTCTTCTTGGTTCCTGGCAGTAAGTTTGGACTGTGAACTTTTCAGTGGGTTGTGTCTGTATTTATGTGTGTGTGTGTGTGTGTGTGTGTGTAAAATGTGGTTGTGTGATGAAGGAGAACGCTGAGCTGCTCTCTCTCTCTCTTAGCATAGCGGTGTCAATTTCGATAACATCACTGTAGTGTTTAACACATGCAAAAGTTCAGTTGAAGGTTCAGAGGCCCGATGCTGTGGAGGGAAAATGTTTCTCTTCCGAAAGCCTTTGCATTTCCACTTTGATTTTCCTCCCATAGGTCAAGGCATCACCAAGAGGAAGGAAAAAGTAAAGTTATGTACTGATGTGAATTAGGCTTGTATTACACAGCAGAAAAAACTCATCTACTATTACAACAGACACATTTAGCTTTTACTATAAGTATTATGTATAGACCCTCTATAGTCACTATATAGACCCTCTATAGTCACTATATAGACCCTCTATAGTCACTATATAGACCCTCTATAGTCAATATATAGACCCTCTATAGTTCACTATATAGACCCTCTATAGTCACTATATAGACCCTCTATAGTCAATATATAGACCCTCTATAGTTCACTATATAGACCCTCTATAGTCACTATATAGACCCTCTATAGTCACTATATAGACCCTCTATAGTCACTATATAGACCCTCTATAGTCACTATATAGACCCTCTATAGTCAATATATAGACCCTCTATAGTTCACTATATAGACCCTCTATAGTTCACTATATAGACCCTCTATAGTCACTATATAGACCCTCTATAGTTCACTATATAGACCCTCTATAGTTCACTATATAGACCCTCTATAGTCACTATATAGACCCTCTATAGTCACTATATAGACCCTCTATAGTCACTATATAGACCCTCTATAGTCAATATATAGACCCTCTATAGTTCACTATATAGACCCTCTATAGTTCACTATATAGACCCTCTATAGTCAATATATAGACCC
Source organism: Siphamia tubifer (assembly GCA_020466265.1). Lineage (NCBI taxonomy): Eukaryota > Metazoa > Chordata > Actinopteri > Kurtiformes > Apogonidae > Siphamia > Siphamia tubifer. Next base: position 58,557,494 of record CM035785.1, on the reverse strand, counting down.
TCTATATTTCACTATATAGACCCTCTATAGTCGCTATATAGACCCCACTGACCCTGTCAGTGTAGTGTGTGTGTCAGTGTAGTGTGTGTGTCAGTGTAGTGTGTGTCAGTGTAGTGTGTGTGTCAGTGTAGTGTGTGTCAGTGTAGCGTGTGTCAGTGTAGTGTGTGTCAGTGTAGTGTGTGTGTCAGTGTAGTGTGTGTGTCAGTGTAGTGTGTGTCAGTGTAGTGTGTGTCAGTGTAGCGTGTGTCAGTGTAGTGTGTGTCAGTGTAGTGTGTGTCAGTGTAGTGTGTGTGTCAGTGTATTGTGTGTCAGTGTAGTGTGTGTCAGTGTAGTGTGTGTCAGTGTAGCGTGTGTCAGTGTAGTGTGTGTCAGCGTATTGTGTGTCAGTGTAGTGTGTGTCAGTGTAGTGTGTGTCAGCGTAGCGTGTGTCAGTGTAGTGTGTGTCAGCGTAGTGTGTGTCAGTGTAGCGTGTGTCAGTGTAGCGTGTGTCAGTGTAGTGTGTGTCAGCGTAGCGTGTGTCAGTGTAGTGTGTGTCAGTGTAGTGTGTGTCAGTGTAGTGTGTGTCAGTGTAGTGTGTGTCAGTGTATTGTGTGTCAGTGTAGTGTGTGTCAGTGTAGTGTGTGTCAGTGTAGTGTGTGTCAGTGTATTGTGTGTCAGTGTAGTGTGTGTCAGTGTAGTGTGTGTCAGTGTAGTGTGTGTCAGTGTATTGTGTGTCAGTGTAGTGTGTGTCAGTGTAGTGTGTGTCAGTGTAGTGTGTGTCAGTGTAGTGTGTGTCAGTGTAGTGTGTGTCAGTGTAGTGTGTGTCAGTGTATTGTGTGTCAGTGTAGTGTGTGTCAGTGTAGTGTGTGTCAGTGTAGCGTGTGTCAGTGTTCTCACCACAGTATGGATATTGGAACACAGTTGTGTAACTATTTTCACACAGATATTTGTGAATCTTAAAGATAGCCAGACCCCAGGATCTGAAAAAGCCAGAGCTCCAATAGGATGGAAATCCCAATTGGAACAATGACACTTCAATGGTCGGGACCCTCTGTTCCTCATTTGCTGCTCAGCCAGTGGAGGTCCCTTCATGGTCGACTCTCAACTCGATACAGATGCGGCTAAAAATATTTCTTGCTTTAACATTAGTCTTTGTCCTCAACTTCTCTGCAGCCACGTGATGTCAGACTAAAAAACTAATGACGCTCTTTTTTTGTCTTTTGGACAAAACATGACATTTTTACTGATTGACTGATGGGTTTGGTTTTAACAACAACTGAACAACCTGAGTAAAACATTTTGTTAAGATCTAGGCATACATCTATTTATTTATTTATTTATTTATTTATTTATTTATTTATTTATTTATTTGTTTGTTTGTTTGTTTATTGTTATTATTGTTGTTGTTGTTGTTGTAATAATAATGATAATAATGGAATGGAATAAACTTTATTGATCCCTTACAGGACATTCATTTGTTACCACAGCAGAGAACCCTCTACAGGCACCAGGTAAAAAAAACGATAGAAAAGGAAAAACTAGCAGGTGCACATTTAAGCCCATCATATAATTAACCCAAAAACAGAAAACATTCCTCAACATCATTGAGCTAATAATAATAACTTTTAATCATAACTTATTCTGAACTATTTTTTTTCTTAGAACTATTTACATTCTGTTTTGTTTCATTTATTTAAGCTCTGACGTATGATTGTGTTTTCGTTGTGTGGAACGGTAACTATTTCCACCACACTGTAAATCTGAATAAATTAGCAGAACTCAAAACATTTAAGGCAATCGATGACCTCAATTATTTTAAATTAATGAAACTTAAAAAAATACAAGTTTCCAGAACTTAAAATGTAGATACTTATTAAAGTATAATTAAATTAAAACTTAGTATCTAAGGTTCTGTCAGTTCTACTGGGACACTAAGACTGGGTTCAGTGTCTTTGGACATGTGGACACTTGGACATGTGGACAGACAGAGCGGGGACGTGAACCTCTGACCCTTCAGTCATTGGACGACCCGCTCTACCAACTGAACCATAGCTTTAACCCCCCTGAATAAAATGACTGTTTAGTGATTATAATGTTTTTACTGTGACAGATATTAGTGGTTCTTGTTCTGACATTATATTTCATCATCTACGACATCAGTTAAGTTTATTTTTTTTTTCAATCATCCTTATTTGAAACAATAGAAATAACAGAATAATATCATTCAGTATTTAATGACTTAATTCCACTCAGTTTTTCCTCGTATGTTCTTCAGTTCTATTCACTTATATAAACAATAGTTCCCCTTAATAAAAAATAAATATTAGTTGAAGAACTTAAAAATAAGAACATGTTACAACAACTGAATATAAATAAATAAATAAATAAATAAATAAATAAATAAATAAATAAATAAATAAATAAATAAATAAATAAATAAATAAATAAATAAATAAATAAACTTTGAGTATTCACAACTGAATATATTTAATTATTCTGAACATTTGGGTTTTATGGGCATTAATAAAGCTTATCTTATCTTATCTTATCTTATCTTATCTTATCTTATCTTATCTTATCTTATCTTATCTTATCTTATCTTATCTTATCTTATCTTATCTTATCTTATAATGATATTAATAACCATCATCACAACAATAGTAATAATAATCATAGTTATGATCTAAAAATAAACAAACCTCTAACAAACATAAGGATCATTGTTATAAAGTCCAGTGTAGAAACAGTTTTAATGCATTTTGGTTTCTATGTAATCAGTTGAATTTCCATCTAAACCACTTAAACATGGTAATTTAATTTTCCTCCTAGTTTTCTTTTCCTCAATCGTAGATCTATCAAGAGGCCCATGCAAAGTTTTTTTTTGTGTGTTTTTACATTTTTCCCCATGGTCTAATGTGGAACTAAAATAGACAAGAAGGAAAAAAGAAAGAATGGGGCTCCCACTATCCATCTAACTTAA